>JBAMAX010001919.1:0-275788 GCA_037043745.1 Chymomyza amoena | reverse complement strand
TTCTCGCTCAAAACATATTGTAGGAGAAAGTATCATGCGATTTAATAAAATGCCTTTGATAGTACAAGAAACCTTTACTCGAAAAACTAAAATTTACGCAAAGTACATCGTTCGTCATTTCGACTACGTTTACTTTGCGCTTTGGGTGCCATCTATCCAGCTCGAAAAACTATTGTAGGAATATAACCTCCAACCTATCGAATTAAGGCTGTTTTTGTTTTTGATTTTATAAAACGATTCAATTCAATTTTGATTTTTATGAGAAGAATTGCTTAAGTGCTTGCCAAGAAGTTTAAATTCTTCGCAACTTGTAGAATCATATTCGAATGCTTTTATAAAGGGATTTGCAAATTTTTATATTAGAAATTCTTCAATTGTTACGCTGCTCTTTCGTAGAGTAATTGATTCCTCGAACTCCCCCTTCTTCTACGTCACTGTTTTGGCCAATTTTTTCTATTTATTTTGGTGAAAATTTTACCATCACTTAAATTCATGGATGATGTTATTACCAGCTAGCATGTATAATTTTTCCTGCGGCTATTGACAAACTTGGCCAAGAGACAGTAACTGTCAGGCTGACTGTATAAATGACTTGAAATGTTAGGCCAAGTTGTGGACAGCTGGATTTAAGCCCCCTCCCCGGCGCCCACTGCTCCCCCAACTGCAGCAATGGCACCAGCTAAGTGTGTCATGCAAATTGTGGGTAGCTTTACATGGCATAAACATATATATACATATAGTACATATATATATACTACATACTATGAAGTGTAATTTGATATTGTCATTAGTTTTCATGTATATGTAGCTGAGTGTATGTGTATCTGTATTTGTGTATCTGAGTATCTATGCGTAAGGGCAGCTTGGTACAAGGAAGTGCGCACCAGAAGTATCTTTTACACATGTGAATGTTGTTTTTGTTTCTTTTTTTCTTTTCCTCGATGCACTGCACTTGACAGCGGCGATTATTTTACTTGTTAACGTTCTGGGCGAGGGATTTGGAGTGGGTTTTGGGGGCCTTGGCGCTGACATCTATTATGCATGCTTTGGCGCTCATTAGTGTGGCTTGTTTTGTGGCAACTTTTAATGGTTCCCTAGAACAATAGCTTTAAATTGCTCTCCAAAAGACATGCACAGCACATCATGCCCATTGTGATACTGCAGCCCTGACAACTCCGGGGAAAGTCAAAGCAGCTTCTCCACCCCCCAAACAACTTTTACTTTCTTTGGATTATTTCAAGCACATCACGAACATTTGCTAAATTAGCTGGAAAATGTGAAAAACTTTAAGTGTGCCCAGATTTCATCAAAATGTTTTGTTGTCTCTGCAATGACAAAACTTTTAAATGGCTTCATTTTGAGTGATTGCAGCTCAGCACTCAAGACAAAAATGTCAAATGTCACTTAATAGTTTCTAAAATGTTTCAAAATAAAGACAGCAAATATTTCTTAAATGTAGGAAGACTTTTTGGTATGTGAGTGTTGCCAGACTGTGGAATTTTTAGACAGTTTATTTAGGAAATGGTGAGCTTTGTCTTATTGTTGTTGATATCCCTAACCCAACAGAAAACATTCCAAAGTGTCTCCTAAATTTGGCAACTCTAAAAATAGTATCCAACTGCTTTTATAACTCGTTGTTTCATTTAACGAAGAGTGACATTTTTAGTGACAATTTGGGTTTGAGTTGGGGACAGCCCCAAAATGTCAAGCACTTAACAAGCTGATGACAAACAAAGTGCAGCTACATTTCAAAGATACAAAAACGAAAGTGAGATACAGCTACAGAGTTATAACTCATATATAACTCAGATATAGCTTAATTCCGCTTCCATGTTTTGGGCTTGTCAAAAATGAATCAAAATATTTTTTCAAAGCCCTCAAAGTTACATAACAACAAACTGTAAAAATATTTTAAACAATGCGAGCTGATTTAAATATGTTTATAGATACGCATAGTAGATACATTTTACGATTGACTTCATTAATGAATTCCCATGAATTTATTAACTAGTTTTATACGCAGTCAAAGCCGCATTTCAATTTTAACATTTAAACAATAAAAATACAAATAAAATATAAAAAAAAAAACATATGCTATTGTAGCTGTATACACAGCCGTGTCAATTGTCAACTGACAAGATACTTTTTTATCTACGCATATATTTTGTATCTTTAAATTGTTATAAATTAATTGTGCGACAGCAAATCAAATAAATTTGCATACAAATCACGTACACGTTTTATATAGCTACATATATATAAGTTTTATATCTTTAAATTTGCCAAAAATATCAACAAAAAAGATACAAATTTCTTGAATGAATCTGCGTCGTTTGGCGCGCGTCATTCACACGAATCGCGGCATTTTAAGGCGTTTTCGGAAATTACAGCACAGTTATGATATTTATATATATATATATATACATATATATAAACATATATATAGATACCATATATATATGACAGCGTATAAAAGATATTCAAGTGTATCTGATGATTCAACTTGTCTGTGGAACTAAACTTTTTGCCCGCTGCATGACTAAACCCGGAGGAGCAAGTGCTCTGCCGGCTTCGGATGACGTTTTAATATTTTTTATGGAAATTTATGGCAATTGAAATACTTTCGTTTAAGTATTTTTGGGATTTGGTTTTTGTTTTTGAGGCTTTAGCTTTTGCAGCATCAGTTAGTCATGGCTAGAGATAGAGGCACTTAAAATGCAATTTTTTTTGGGATGTGCATTTATTGCATCAGGAATTTAGAGCAGATGCGCCAGACCTCAGACAGAACTAGCTATATATTAGTTCTTATCATTCGAAAAGCATTAGGGAAGGCTTTTAGATGAGCAAAAAGTAATTTAAGATACTGAATGGTTCGCTCAGCGTGACTTCTTAGAGTGAGAAGATACTTAAGAGTTACTAGCTTAAGATAATATCTACCCAGCAGCTACTTGCGGGATTTGCTTGTGGAAAAAAAATATAAACTGAATATGAACTTTAAATAAGGAATACCAATGTAACTCTATGGGAAATATTTCGAAAAATTAGCCTTACGTTAGGTTAGGTTCAAAAGGTTACTCGATCTTAATAAAGAGATTACCCTAAGACCATGCGGTCCCTAAAAGATTGAAAAATGGGAATGGAAATGTCCCACAACTCCATACTTGGTAAGCTTAAGAAGACTTTTTCAAGCACATACTGACTCAGATGTATGCCTTTGGAGCTAGAAAAAGTCCTCCGTAGACCAAGCATAAAATCTCGAAGCACGATAAAACTCGATAACATTAAATTTATGCTTCGCCTTGAATATAGGATTTGAGGATCCATAAGCTCAGTAGGTGCCAAACTAGATTTAACTTCGCCAATAAGAAAAGAGAATTTTAAACTAAAAAGAACTATAATTAAAAGTAAGGGGGGCTCTTCCCCTTTTTGCTCTTTCAAAAACACGTTTGGAAATATTTAAAAATAATTTGTTTGTTGAGAAAGATATATTAAAGCCACAGCAAGCTCTAAGTGAAATAATATAAAACTCAATTTTCGCCAAGTTACAAAATTTTGCCGCTAGAGGGAGCTATTAAACAAAATGTATTATGTACATCGAAAATTACTTAAAGCCGTGAACGAAGGTCAAATATGGCGTTTGTTGAAATAAAATAATTAATGGATGAAACTTTCAGGGATCGTGAGGGACCTTGTTCTAGGTCTAAAATCGAGTCTTCGTATTTTTGGATTTTTTTTATCTATTAAGCGTAGAATCACGATTTTAAGGTCTAAATTGTTGCCAATATTATCTATCAAACATGACCTAAATCGAAGTTGTAGGTTTGCTAGTTCATGAACATTCAAATGACTTTAAGTTTGATAGGAAAAAAGAAACCCGAACCAAGATATTCATATTGCCAGAGGACGCTATCATGCCCCATAGCTACAAATACGAAAACCCGGCTCTCGATTTAGAACAAGATTTCTGGCGATTCCTGGAAGTTCCATCAATTACGAATTTTTTGCTAGATGAAACTCTTCGCTTATTGTATTGACGTTGTTATATTATATAAAGATTTTTTAGTTTTTGGTAATTTTAAAAAGTAAAGTATGAAGTAGCTGCTACAGAAGCATATTATTTTTTAAATAAAAATATTAAAAATACCAAAAATATTAAAAATTATAAAAATAAAAAAAAATTATAAAAATACAAAGATAAAAAAAAACAAACGGATGGGCTTGCTAAAAGAGTTGCGCTAAAAAACGTCAATTAAAAAAACTCTATCTCGGGTTTCAAAAATTGTCCTAAAGTGCTAGCCAGAAAGCAAAATTAGTGATGAGAAGAGAAAACAACTTTTTCGTATGTATAAAAAAAAAATTTGCGTAAATCATGTTATAACTTATGACGTATTATAGCAAGGGGAATAAATGCTAAAAAAAAATACTCAAAATACTTAAAAATTAAAAAAAAAAATAAATTGGTTTTCTAAAAAAAAACTTTTATAAACAAATTTAGTTTTAAATAATTTCATAATATATTACGTATTACAACAAAAGGAATACTTTAAAAATATTTCATATATTAAAAATTCAAATAAAATAAATAAATATAATGAATACGAGGGTGGATTGATAAGCCTGACCAAGAGATGGCGCCACTAGGCCTACCTTGAGGTGGCGTTGTATAGTACCATCCTTAGATAGCTTGTAGCTATAGTTTCAGCCCGATCGCCATGTTAGTTTAGATTTGCGAGCACTCTGAACAAGACGCCTCTGTGTTTTTCTTGAAACAGTCGACCAAAAATTGATTCGAAAAAACATTTCTACCGCCAATTTGACGTTGTATAAGCGTAATCCAAGCGAATTTTTGCGTCGATTCATAACCGTTGACGAAACTTGGGTCCACCACTACACTCCTGAAACCAAAGAACAGTCTAAACAGTGGATTGGACCAGGGGAACCAACTCCAGAGAAGGCAAAAACAATTTTTTCAGCGAACAAGGTTATGGCTACTGTCTTTTCGGATGCAAGACGTATTATATACATTGATTACCTTGAAAAGGGTAAAACTATCACTGGTCAATACTACGCAGACTTATTGCAACGTTTGAGCCCGGAGGTGAAAATTAAACGACCTCATCTGGCGAAGAAAAGAATCTTGTTTCAACACGATAACGCACCAGCACACAAGTCAATCATTGCGATGGCTAAAATCAACGATCTGAAGTTTGAATTGATGCCGCACCCTCCCTACTCTCCAGACCTAGCCCCGAGTGACTATTATCTGTTTCCTAAACTCAAAAAATGGCTTGGCGGTAAGAGATTTGCGGACAAAGAAGAAGTAACCGAAGCTGTAAATGGGTTTTTGAGGAGCTTGACGAATCAGTCTATAGAGATGGCATTACTAGACTAGAACACCGCTATGAGAAATGTATCAGTCTTGGAGGAGATTATGTTGAGAAATAAAAAAAAAAACTTAAAAACGTTGTTTTTCTTGGTCAGGCCGGAAACTTATCAATCCACCCTCGTATATATATAAATAAAATAAATAAAATAAAAATAATTTACTTGCTGTAAAATATACGCTAAAAACACATTCGGTTAAAAAAGTTCAAGAGCAAGCTAAAAAACAAAATAAATTATATGTATTTATATGATATTTTAATGTATTATAAAAATATTTTGTTTTAAATAATTTCATGACATACATATAACGCATTAAAACAAAAAGAAAATTGCCAAAAAATACTTTAAAAATACTTCTAAAAAATAAAACATAATAAAACGGTATGATAAAAAAAATCGGAAAATTTCATAATTTTTCTACAAGAGCTAGCTAGAAAACAAAATTAATGATGAGCGGGAAAAAAACGTATTCATATTTCATGAAGACTTTTTGCTCTATTAGGACAAAAGGTATCAATACAAATTTGTTTAAGTAATTATAATTATATTAAATAATAAATGTAATACTTTTATTTCTGTTATTGTTATAGTATATTTTGCGAACGGATTCTAAACTAATTTTTTGGCTTTAATAAAAACAAAAAAAAATAAACGTGGTCAATTTATTCACAAAATTAAGACTGTTGCTATTATGGCATCCTTTATTTCCATCATAAAATCGTACTTTGCCAGTAAACAACTATTATTATATTTAATCAAACAGTGTGTACAAACTTTTTAAAAAAATCAATATATTATATCTATTAAAATGTTCAACTTCCAAGCCATCTCCAAATCTTATCCTAAATTATGTTAATTTACCTAAAAAATGGTATATCTTTAAGATATTGAATATTACGCTCCAAAACGATTACTACAGTGTGTACTCACCTGTTGTTCACATATTAACAAGCACTTGTTAATAATACAACTTCTAAAGATTGCAAAATTCCTGTATCTATTTATAACAAATACTTCTAAATTGCTACGAAAAACATTCTCAACAATCTGTTAATTAACAAAGTGACTAAGCACTGTTGACAGTTTATTAGCTATTTATTTTATTTTGCTAAGCAATTATTTTAATTAAATTTACGCTTTTAGCACACAAAATAGCAATTTTAAACAAAGCAAGTGGTGAAATTTGCGAAAAGTATCTTCAAGATACGCGCACTTAACTTGGTCACAATTGCACAAAAGCACAACTTGAATATTCATAAAGTAACTACAACAATAGTAACGACAACAACAATGACAATTGCATAATGCCCCAAACACAGAGCGAAAGATACTATCCCTACAAACCTACAGACATACAAAAGAGATACAAAGATAGCCAAGCTGCGTTGTAGCCACCCTTTGAATGCGCTTTGTTGCGGATACAAAGATACAGATACAATTACAACAACAACAACAACAAAACAACTGGCGAACTAATTTTGTTAGCCCCTTGTCTTATTGTTTTTATTCGGAACGGTCTTCCTTATTATTGTTATTATTTTTATTATTACATTTATTATTTTTATTGTCGCCTGACACTCTGACATATTTTTAGATAGCCAACTTTCCCAACTCGAAATTATTATATATAATATAATTGGTCTTCTGCTGCTGCTTCTTCTTCTTCTTGGTAACTTTATTTTTTTCTCTGTCATAAGTTCACAGCGTTGTTAACTCATTTTAGCCAAGTTAATGCTCATTTGAGCTGCTGCCTTCTGTGAGCATTACAACATTTTGCCCTCAACCTGCTTCTTCTTATTTTGTTTTATTTCTTTGTTTATTTATTTCTCCCTTTTTTTCACTACTTTGCTCTCTTTTGGCGCTTTTCTTTTATTTACATAGTTTTAACTTTAATTACAAACGCACAACTTTCGCAAGTGAAATTGTTGCCAACTTTAAAATAAGTTTTAGACGGGTTTGTTATTTTTTTAACTTTTTTGGTCTGTCTCCGAAGTGGATTCATTTGCGAGTTTTTGGCAGTTTGGATTTTTTTCGTTTATGTAGGAAATAAATTAAAACTTGGTGGGAGTTGCATCCCTCCATCTCTTAAAAAATGAAAAACTTTCGAAAACTGCGAAAAGTAAATGGCCTTAATTAGAGCACATAAAGAGTTCTAATTAGGGGGAAAATATATAAATTAAAACTATCTTTGTAAGTTCATAACTGTGTTGCATAAAAAAAAGATTATGAAAAATAATGATGGCTGAAAGGCGAAAATAACTAAGAAAATAATAAATGATTAACGAAGGCAAAAATGTTTAATATTATAAAAAAAGATCTTAAAGTTTAAAATTTTTTGGCGAAAAGCAGTTAAAAAAAATGGCGGACGTAAAGTCGGGCGCGGACGACTTTAGGATACCCTGTACCACTAGCTTGTAATAAAGTCCGATTTCTTCACAAAAAACCAAAAACAGAAGAATTTTTAGCAAAACATTTTTTTTTGACCAATCGTTCCTATGGGAGCTATATGATATAGTCAACCGATTTCAATCAAATTTGACACAGTGCTTAAATACCTTAAAAAAGATCTGAATGCCGAATTTAGTTCAAATATCTTTACAAACCATCCAAACACATCAAATTTTTTATATAAAACGTTTTTTTTTTTGGACCGATTGGTCCTATGGGAGCTATATGATATAGTCAACCGATTTTGTTCAAATTCGGCACATTGCTTAAGTGGTCTAAAAATTTCCAAACGCCAAATCTGGTTACGATATCTGTATTAAAAAACGAAATATAGCGAATTTTTCTTTAAAAAAGTTATTTTGGCCGATCGGTCCTATGGGAGCTATATGATATAGTCAACCGATTTTGATCAAATTTGGTACAGTGATTGGGAACTATAAAAAACTTTCGAATACCAAATTTGGTTACGATATCTTCATAAACAAACGAATTATTTATCTAAAACGCTTTTTTTTTGTCGAGGTCGTCTCAAACACCCCCATGGGAGCTATATAATTTATCTCCGATATCAAAAAAATAAAATAAACTTGCCTCCTATGGAATAATATGGGATCTAATGTGAAAGTTTGGTAACTCTAGCTCTTACCATCTCTGAGATCTAGGCGTTCACACGGACGGACAGACGGACGGACAGACGGACATGGGTATATCGACTTCTCTATTCACCCTGATCATATTTTAGGTAACTTTGGGGTGTCTCCGACGTCTCCTTCTACTATGTTACATACATTTTCGGCTTGCACAAACTTAATATACCCTTGGTACCATACGGTACAGGGTATACAAATTTAAGCTTTTTTTTATATGATTTACAGAAAAAATTTTTCATATTTAACTTTCAATCTGTCTTAATAATTTGAAAGTTTAAAATTTCTTAATGAACAGAAGAAGCAAGAAACTTTTTTTTATTATTTAAAGAAAAAACAAGTTATTAAAAATTTCAAAATTATGTTGCGAAAAGAAGTAAAAAGGAATTTATGTTATGATGAATGGCGGAAATTGTTTTAATATTTAACAGAAAAATTTAAAAAAATATTGAAAGGCTCAAAACATTTTTGCAAAAGAAATAAGAAATAAATTAATGACAAAAATAGAAAAAAAAAAAAAAAGAATTTGAAAAAAAGGTTTTTATGAACGGAGAAAATTGATTTTATATTTTACAGAAAAATTTAAGGAATTATTTAAAAGTTAAACAAGTTTTTGGCAATGATGATGGATTTGGATGATGAAAAAATACTTTGTATTTTAAAAATAATTTGAGAGTAAAATAATTTTTATGTTTGACAGAAAAATTTATAATTAAGATAATATTTTATTTTTATTACAAAAAAAATATTATTGCAGAAAAATTAAAAAAAAATAAATAAAAAATAATTTTTACGAAATGAAATATACAGAAATTAAATCTGAATAAAACAAAATATTTTATTTTTCAATATAAAAAATAGTTTACAATTTTTCCGCGTCAAGAAGTAGGAAAAAAATTATAAACTGAGGACCTTTGTTTTTATACCAAACTTACAGAAAATGGAAATATTTAATAACCTTTTTAGAAAATATTTTTTTAATTTGTTTGATAAAAATCAATACATAAAAAATTATTATTTCATATAAAATTTAATTTGTTTCAAATTATCTTTATTTATATTAGAAAATTTAAGTAAAACTTAACATTTTTTTTTTATTAAAATAATTGCAAAAATATTAAATATATTTTTTTTTATAATTTAAATGTTTAAATAATTGCAGCCCTAATTATTAAAATTATTGACCATATTAAGCCCTCACACTCGATTTGCCAGAATGAGTTGATCAAAAAGGCATTCGCGTCTATAATGTATAAATGATGACCCAAGTATATAAAACCCACACATTATATGTTCAATAAAATACCTATAGACTCTTTCTTCTAAAATAATAAATAAATCTTGACACAAGTTTGTTCTCAACAACCTTACTTCCGTAATTTCCTATCAAGTCTCATTGTATCTCAGCTTCATTTATTGCCCAAGTCAACGTACTCTATGCACATAAATAAAAAATAAATTTCTTTAAATAATATTTATTTATAAATAATCGCTGCCAATTTTACACGCCTTTATTTGCGCATGAATCAGTTGTATCTGAGAAATACAAAATCTTTAAATTGATGCGCCATTCACTTCCTAAATGCGAATTCGCATGTACTGTACTATCTCATATCTTCTGAAAAGTTCAACTTGTGTACAAAAAAATTTATTTGTTTTTAAATTGTGCTCATCAGTGGCGCCGTATACAATAAATTCTAATTTACATAAACAATTAAAGAGGCAGCTGCAAATGGGGCAAACAAAATAAAATTAACAGATCTAAAAAAGTATTCTAGATTTCCCACAGTTAAGAGCGAGTCTAAAGAGCGTTGCATAAATAAAGAGCGCAGAGTGCATTAATTGTTTTATGCGACAATTTAAAAGCAAAAAAAACAAAAAGGGCGATTTTGTTGGGAAGCAAACCGACTGAGGGATACACTGCAAACAACTTTATACACTCGCATCCCATAGCCCATTTCATTCACTAGAAATACCTTTAGTATCTTACATATCAAAAATACATAATTTTACCAAAGTATCAAAATTAAATATATAGTAAAAACGGCTTAGAAGCCCATTTTGCGAGTCGAAGGCCCCAGTTGCTAGAGCTCGAAAAAGAAGTATTAAGTTTAGTATTAAATACTAGATGTAGTTTTGTTAAAATAAAAAAAAAATCTTTATGCAAGAAATTTACTTTACGTACGATGTAGAGCAGGTAGTGAGCAATTTTTTGAATTATTGGGCTCACATAAGTCTGCATACCGAATTGGACGGCTCTTGCTTATGATATATTTTTGCTTATATCTTTTAAGGGTTTCATTCGATCTTTATTATCATAGCAACAGAGGATTGAGAACGAATATCCTAAAAATCAATCCATTGTAGGTATTCTGCTTGATGTTTCGAAAGTGTTTTTTGGAGTGGAAAATAATTATAGTTTTAGGTTTCTGAAACAATTTACAAGTGAAAAATTATTTGTATTATTGCTTGATCTTTAGAAACTGTTTGGTAATTGGAAAATAATTTTAGTTTTAGGTTTCTAAAACAATTGAAAATTTAAAAAAAAACCGTTTATGCCCTTTATACCTGCTCAAACTATTGCTAGATTGGAAAATAATTGTAGTTCGTCTTTGTCACATCTATTTCATGTTTCATATAAGAAAAAATTTAATATAATATACTAATTTTTTCAATACGTCTTTTTTGAAGTCTATTTTTATATTACTGCATAGAAGAGACAAACAAAAGGGCCGGACCGATTCTCATAAAACTTTGTGCTCAAAAAACGCAAAATCTATTTTTCATACCCCTAAAGGATATAGCGGTTGCCACACCTAAAATAGTTATTTTTGTTAATCGTTTTGGGCAATTTTTTTCGAATTTTATTTGGTACAGTGATTGGAATTGTGTGCATTGTCAGATGTTTCACGTGGTTACGGGTGTTCTTCATGAACGCGTCGAATGATCCATTTCAAACCTGATTTTTGTCGAGGTCGTCTCAGAGGTTGTCATATGCGGAGGTATATAATTTGGACACGAAATGCAACGAATCAAATTAACTTATCTCTATTGAATAATTATGGGATCTAATAAACGTTTGAACGATAGCACTGACCATCGCTGAGATCTAGAATTCAGTCGGACGGACAGACGACATGGGTAAAGCGACGTCTCTATTCGACACTAATCATATTTTGGTGCAAGTTTGAAGTGTCTCCGAAGTCTCCTGCTATATGTTACATACATTTTCGGCTTGCACAAATCTAATATACCCTTTGTATACCATGCTATAAGTATCAATCCAATAGAAATTTCCATATTGAAGAACTGTTCCTTGATATAACACATTATATAGCACGTTCATACCTTAAATCGCTTGGTCTAGAACAACGTAAAACTGACGGGCCACGATAGTATTTTATAAAATAGGCAATCCAGATTTAGTTTGAATTCCTATTTTGTTGTAATCCTAAAATATTATATATTTAGGTATCTTGAAACCTGCCATTTGTTTTACCCTTAGTTGCCTTGTGCTTAACTTAACACTCTTTTGATGTAGAGAATGTTTTTAATTTTTATCGTCAGATCGTTAGCGCTACAGATGGATCTATCTTTTGTATTTTGAATATACCTTTGCCTCCCCTACCCCGGGTCCGAAGAACACCAAAGGGAAAGAAGAAAAAATTTGCAATTCTTCGCATAAGGAAGTGCGCTCAAGGTCCTACGATAGTCACCTATGGGTCGATTACAGATGAGTGTTAATTGGGGGTTTACCCCGTGGCCGAAGAGCACCAAAGGGATAGGGTTGAAATTCTGCGGTTGGAGAAGTACGCTCAAGGCCCGCTTATAGTCACCAAAGGGTCGCTACTTTTCTCCCGATTTTCCAATCGGTTCTACTTTCTTGTCTTTGTTTTGTTTCTCTTCTTTATGTTGTGCTAGAAGCTCCTTCAATAAATTGAACAAGCTAGAATCTTTGCTCAATACAATGTCGAATCAACGTTTTTTTTCTTAAGAATTGAAATTCTGTTTTCATCTCGACCAGAAATTCTATTCTTTATCTAATTAGGATTACAAAAATCTGTAGCTCTTGAAGGTTCTGAGATTTAGTTGCTCATACGTAGCCTAGATTATGACTAACATTTTGGTGAAAATAACTAGTTCCCAACTACTCCTCCTTCTGCTTGTTACATACATTGCACAAATTCTTGCATACCCTTGACCCACTGTGCATAGTGTATCAAAATATTACTCATACGCTCTGTTGTTCATTTGACCTTAGGCAGTTGTTGGACTTGTCTGCGCTGTCATTTGCTGTTCATTTAGCGCCCACACACATTCACACATTCCCCCTCTATAATTAATGACAACAACCAGAACAACAAAAACAACAACAATAACAACAACAGTGACAAAAAGTCGTTAACACTCGACTTGAATTGAATCTCGAAACGATTTAAGCAAAGTTTTAATAAAACAAGTTATATGGCTTGAGCTATTTAATAAATATTTAACAAAAAATGTATCTAGACTGCTTTTTAGCCAAGTTTTATTTTTGCAATAAAAAATATGAGATATTTTTTTAAGTTATGTGCCATAAAAATAATGATATATAAGAAATTTGAAAGCTGTTTATATACAAATTTCGCAAAAAATATTTGTTAATTGGCATAAAAAGATACTTCATAAAACAATTTTTTATATTTTTTATGGGCTATCTATAACAGCTTTCAAGCATTATTATCAAAAGAATTTTTTGTTTTAGATCTCTTTTTAAAGTATCTTATATGGTATACGTATACTTAATTATTGTATCTTTTATAACAACCGCGGCGTATCTCACATCAATTGCAACCATTAATTTAATATTAGACACTTAAAAAAAGTCTTCCGCACTTTCGTAGCCATTAAAACTGCTTCCTTTTGCAAAAAAGTTAACATTTTTTATTAATAATATATTGCTTGGCCTTAAAACCTGCTACAGTTTTAAGGCTTTTATTAATTATCAATATTTATACATATATGGCCAGACATATTGCATTTACTGCCAATCAACTGGCCAGACAACCCGTTTGGGTGGCTTTTCCGCCAATATGAAAAACAGTTCCAGTTTCTAGCAACATTTTCACATCTTAGGAAAACAACTTTTGGGAAACCGCATTTGACATTGTCCACAGAGAGTGAAATCTCGACTAGGAAAAGTGTTCACAAACATGTGCTGCAATTTCCAAACATTTATCAGGCAGCCTCACGATGACGATGACAATGACGATGACGATGACATTGTCATCATCATCATTAACAATGCCTGCGCCAGAGTCTTTTGTCATCTTGATGGTTTGGGGTGGGTCTCACACTCCACTCCCGATGATAAATGGTGAATACTTTTTCCAACAATAAAACGCTGCTTAAGCTTGAGGCAAAAGTTTGCTTCTTATTTTTTATTACTACTTGTGGGACGTTTACTATTATTATAATTTTTAGCAAAACACGCACGTCTCCAAGATTTGACCGGCTGACCATGTGACCATCTGACCATATGAACGTCTGACCGACCAACATGTGTGATTGATTGTAATTGAGGTTAGGAAAAGTTGTTGACCAAATGGATAAAATATAGGATATATATGTGGATCTGTGTGGACAACAAGAACAACAAAAACAAAGCCCTGAAATTCAATTACACACACACAACAAAGCAATAAAATAAATGTGTACTTTAATAGATTTAAGGAGTTGCCATATGGATACATATTCACTAAGTTATACTATCTAAAGATAAATTTTCTTTTTTAAGAAAAATATGCCAAATTTGAAGATTTTACACCATAATTTTGTATATTCGAAATCAAGCGGGTTCGGTATTTAAAGCAACCCTGAATTTAAAGACGCCTTTTTGGTTTTAACCATAAGATACATCTACATCTTTTTACTTTTTAAATGTCTGTTAGCATTGTGGGAACATCTCTATGGTCTTTTTATAAAGATATTTTTATATTAAGCCGTAACTATGTCAACTAAGCCACAAGAGTAACCGCAAGGGATATGCACACAGTATATAGTATATATCTTAGCCACAAGTAAATGCCAGGCTAAATCTCAGCAAACCGCAATTCCATAAAACACTTCTCTGCCAAGTTGATGTTACTTGACACTTAAAGATACTTATAGCTCATAGATACATGTGAACTATCTATAAAGTTGTTTTAACACTTTGCCAGCAATTTGACACTCCTCAAGGTAATTGGTTTAGTTAGAGTCGCCGTCATTGTCATCATCTTACTAAAATGTCGACCTCAGATGCATAGCTACATGCCCGCAAATCCATCAGATACGTCATCTTTTGGCATTAACCCGTCCCAACCAACTGTCATTCTGTCCAGCTTGTGGTCAAAGTTCGTGTCTGTATGCAGCTGCAGTTGTTGTAGGACTCCACATCCTCTCACCCACCACCCCCTACTGCCCAGCTGTACAAATTAGCTGAGTGGTCATTGCAGTCAGGTAGTGTAAACGTCACTTAACCAGGCTCTTTTGTCATCCACGCACTTGTCCAGACTTCAAGAGCTTGTTCCAATTGATTGAACGCACCGTTGACACAAGTCCAACCAGCTGAAATGATGACGTCGATGACATATGACTATATGTCTACATATATATCTATATATACGATATATAGACGCTATAGAGTCTGTTGCAGACAGCCTTATAGATAGACACAGACAACCCGTGCTCAGGTTCAATACCTCAATTAAATTTGCTGTCAATCATTTTTCTTCGTTTTTTTTTTCAACTCGCTTGGCTTTCTACTTTTTACTGTTGTTGTAGTTGTAGCTGAAGAATTCGTTTGGTTTTTTGAAAAAATTTTATGGTTTGTTATGATTAGCAAAGGTGTCTGATGATGCGAGTAAATGGGGTTTTTGACTTTGACTTTGAATGATGTGAGTATGTATGTATAGGGTTTCAAATGTCGAGTAGAGACATCACAGTAGCTGGGGTTAAATATTTGAAGACGTTAAGGTGTCATGAGAGTTTTGAACTTGTAATTTGTTAAAGATTAAAGATTTTAATCAACTTTAAGCCGATAATTTGTTCAAATGCATCACCTTGGCCGAATGAAGAGATGAAGGTTTCAATCTAGCCTGTTGCAACAAAATAATGATCTGAAGTGAAATTAATCGCCAAAATATACCAAAATTAGAGTTATCTGAAAATTTGAAGAAGATGAAGATGTTTTTTAAGCTTTATTATAACATATTAAATTATTAAATTATTTGTCTAAGATACAAGTTATTTGTATGATAATTCAGATATCTTTCATCATCTTGTTTAGATGAAAAATCGTTGATGAAGGCACGTTAAAAGATTCCAATTGAGATCTGTCTCTGAATGATAAGTATAATAGTGATGTTGTAGAATCCTTCATCATCTCTGCTGCAATAAATGTAGAAATCTTTCAAGATCTTATTAAGAAAGACAATCGAATATGCTATCATGCTTAATGCTTCGGATTTATATCAGATCCATGAACATCATCTCTGAAAGCCAAAGGTAATCGATCTGTAAATAGTAGAAGAATCTTTCATTTGAGCTGTTAATAGTTTAGAGATCCTGAATAATCTTATTTTCTTAGGAAATCTTATATGTTTGCATTTTTAAAGCTTTGGTTTGGCATCAGTACCTTGAATACCGTCTCTGCAAGACAAAGGTAATCGGGTTGTAAATAGTTGAAGAATCTTATCATTTCGGCTGTAAATAGCTCTTCTTATGGTAACTCGGACTAAAATCTATGCAATAAATACCTTCTCCGGAAGGAAATCGTGCTATATATGTATAGTTAAAGGTCCTCTCATCATCTCGACTGTAAGGAGGAAAATGAACTTGCCCCTCTATTACACCTTTAGCTTCAAGTACGACAATTCGATAGCAATTAGATAGTTTGATAATACAGCAAGAAAAAACAAGTAAACATATGCCTCTCAAAAACTTGATATGTCGGATTTTTTATATAGTCGAATAACCCGCCTTGTAATAAAAGTTTATGGGGTTTCCTGAGGTTATTTCAGCAGAGCCTTAACTTGCTGGATTTTTGAGCACGAAATTACTTTCAGATACTTTAGGCTCTATAAGGAAAGCAGGGTCTAAAAAAGGACTGGAGCCAGCGTCCAAGTTCATGTTATATAAAAAAAATTACGTATTGGAATTTTTTTTTTATAAAATATATAACAAAATTTCGTTATTATCGTTAATAATAAAAAATTTTTTTTTGTCCTAATCTATAATATATTATATCAAAAGCCTAACGTACTGGAATTTTTTTATCTTTCGAAAATTTTTTGTGAGGTTTCTAGAGGTTATTTCAGAACCTTGACTTGGATTTTTTAGCTAGAATTCGGTTTTAGCGATTTAAGGCACAATAAAAAAACAGACTCTGACAAAAGTTTTCCATCCAGCGTCCAATTTTTTTTTAAACATAAATTATATATTATTTTATATTCTGTTCTATATTATTACGGTCAAAGCCCTATCTTTGCAAAAAGTACGAATTAAAACACAAACTCAGAACTAGTAATGGTATTTAAGACCAGCTACTTGCCTAATCAATTCTTGTCTCCGTCATACACAGTAAAACCATTTTTTTTTTTTTTTAAGACAACATTTTCTAATAATTTGACGACATTCTAAGACTTCTTAGCCAAGGTAATGCAATTTCATAAATTGCTCACAATTTGTTATGCTCATATGCCACACACATTTTTTGTTCCTTCACCCAGGTCAGTACATTGAACTCGGCAGACAACTTGGTGCTTGGTGCACCCTTAAGAAACCCTTAACTTCAACCCATTATTGATTTGCCATTTAGTCAAGTCATCAATAACTGACATTTTTAATAGAACCCCAATAATTTTCATGCTTTAGGTGGCTCCTTAAAAATCAATAACTGCAAGCAAGAGCTATTTAATTACATAGTTATGAACACTTAGTTAGGGTTAGTCTACCTTATATACATACATACACACTTACATATATATATAGATATATACTCTATACGAGCCATGTGGACGCGTCCTGCTGACGCCGGCTTCATTAAGAATGTTTTGGAAAAATCACTTTTCACTCATAGGAGACGGAGACGCTGTCGGTGCCAAACAAATGAAGGTAAATTCTTCGGAATTGCAGCAGGTGCTGGGCTCTGTGTGTGTGTGCGTATCTATGTGTCTTTCTTTCAATCTTTTTGGCATGCATTACCCTTAATGAACTCTATCGTTTGGGCCTACCTACCTGCATATAAATATTTTTTTTTTGCGCGCGCGTTCCCGCCGTGAAAAACAAACCGGGCGCTATTATAAATAATTGCACAAGAAAAATAGGTAAAAGGTAGACCTACCGATAAAGAGGAAGAGAGGAGGAAGAGAGGTAGACACAGTGTCTTGTACAATAAAGTTGACAACAACAATGAAAACAACAGTAAGAGGCGTTCACCTGGCACAGTTCACATGACGCTGCTGGTAAGCACTGAAAGATTTCGAGGAAGTTAGGAGATACCAGTCAGTACTGGCACTGGGACTGTCTCTAAGACTGGGGTTTCCAGTTGATTAATATTGCGCAAAGTGGGTGGGTGAAAAGGGAGTGGGCGACAGGGGAGAGCAACAATTTGAGGTTATGCATGTGGTGCGCCACTTAATTCGGTAGGTTGACTCTAATGACGGCGTTTTTGGCAGGTGTTATAAGGTTGTCTATGCGAAATATTTTTAGATACCTTGAAATATGCTTATTTTTAATAATAAGGAAAATTATTAATATTTTAACTAGTAAACACACATGTGGCTTCCCGGCAAAACTAGTTTGGTGACATTTTTTGTTCAAAAAATTGTTTGGGCCAATTTAAGTTAATCTACTGACGGTACCCTAGCAAATAAAAAAAATATAACATATACACTTTTCATATTAATTTCATTGCGTTTAAATAATAAATCCGTCTTATCGGCATTATCAGATTAGTCCATTTATTTTTTTTTAAGTTGAGGCGAACAACTAACTTATTTTCTCGAGTTACTCTGAGGTATTAAAAAAAATATCTCTGTCGAAAATTATCCCTATTTCGTAAAATAGCAGT
The DNA here is from genome assembly GCA_037043745.1 of Chymomyza amoena. Classification (NCBI taxonomy): domain Eukaryota; kingdom Metazoa; phylum Arthropoda; class Insecta; order Diptera; family Drosophilidae; genus Chymomyza; species Chymomyza amoena. Next base: position 257,215 of record JBAMAX010001919.1, on the reverse strand, counting down.
CATCCTTAGGAACTTAATTCTAAATACCAGAACTAAAACTAAATTGTTTTGAAAGCAGCTCCAAATATCCCTGCCTCTTTTAAAAATATATTCTATCTATATATAATGAAAACTTATGTTTTACGTGTTACGAGTGTTCTCATGAACGCGTCAATAAATTTCAAATCTGATTTTTGCTTGTATTAGAAGTTGTCAATATGGTGGTTTTAAGCCTATTGCGATGTGTTTGTATTGTATTGTAGAAAATTTTTCAACATCGGGTATTGGACATTAAGTGCAGACAGAAACGTTGTCGCAAAAGGGTTGAAATGTAGTTTCCGTGGGGCATGAATTTATTAGAGATGCGAGCTCTCTTAAGAATACTAAACTTCGTCCATACGGCTTTTTAGAGAGTTATGAAAGTCAACTAATCCAAAAATCTTATGATTGTCTAGATAAGCTAACTAGAGAATCTTACGATGTTTATACACTTTAAGAGTATTAAGAGTAGTATATTCTATAGAAGATAAAGCAAACCCTTAGAAACAGACGATAAAGCTAAGAACTATCCTCCAATTTCGGACTAAAAACGTTTTGTATTCCTATAGAATCCAACTCAAGGTAAAAAAGGTAATATGACATTCACTAAAACTTTGATCCTTTTTAAGCGCATATCAGGAGTGGAAGAACCATGAATTGCTCATTGAATTACCTGATCATTGTGTTTAGATCCGTCCGTAGAAATGGTAATCTTGCTGTTGCAGTCTGGTATACCATTGTTCCAGTCTTCACGAGATGGGAAACTTACACTGAACGGTTTGTTTAAGAATAACTCTATTGAGTTACAAAACTCAGTAGCTCTTGGAATTGGCTGAAATTGGCGTAGAATAGTGGAGTATTCTCTAGAACTTATGGCTAGATCCGAAGATTTTCTTAGTTCGGAATAGGTAACATGCTGATAAAATATAGCAATAAACAATAAACGCCATTTTCGGTTTGATTTTAATAAAACCTAAAATTGCTACTTAAATCGATAGCAAGCGTTATAAAGTCCGATTCCATTTAGTACCTACATCTTAAAATCTCTATGCATTTAATATCCAGAACTAGTCACTGCAAAGATCAGTTCGTCACTCTATCAACGTCATTAAGTTATTTGTCGCCCTCTCTTGAACTTTTGTTTCCGTTTCCACTCTCAAGTTTTTTTTTCCATACAATATTCATATAAAAAAGCCGTATAACTTTTCTTTATAAAAAACAACAAGAACAAAATGATTTCATTGTTTTTGCCCTTCCCAGCGCACAGAGAGAGATACCTTTTAATATTTTCCAAACAGAAGTCTTACATGTGTTTTCATATATGTATTATGCTATATACCCCTCTGTGTCTGTGTGTGGGTTAAACATATGTCATAAAATGAGTTTCATATTTCCAATGCGGGCCGCCGCCGCTGATTAGTGTTCTTGAAGGACTTGGGCAACATGGGCGGCGGTACTTGAGAGAGAGACCGCGTGAGAAAACTGGAGGAATTATGTTGAGACGAGACCCCTCGCTGGGTCGACTTAACGATGTGCTAATGGGCGGTAAACATGTCGTAAGCTTCATTGATTTTTACACAATCTCAAGTGGTTTGTTTTGAGTGCAACAAAAAATTTTTGAAGTAATTTTAATTAAGCATTTAATTTATAAATCATATTAAACATTTTTACCTTTATTAATCCATTATTTTCTCCCCTCTACTTGCAGGTAAGCTACCAAAAATCCATACCATGTGCAACCCAGGCAAGCAAAAAAATTCAATCCATTTAAAAGATCTACCAATAGGCCATCAATTCTTATCAAGATGCATTTTGAACAAGCCAATTTACCAAAACTGAAATTCACTTCCATTTATGTATGCGTGTGTGTGTGTATCTGTGTGTCAAATATTTCGTATCTATGTCTATAGTTCTGTCTGTGTGTGTGCGTGTGTGTGTGTGTGTGTGGCAAATGCAATGTGCGCTTCAAATGTTGCCAATTTCGTTGTTGCAGACTCTGCGATAAGAGCAAAAATATGACAGAAGCACGAAATGAATGAATGAATTGACAATGTGTGCGAGAATAAAGAAGAAGAAACGGGGGAGAGTTTTTATTTGGAAATACTCTAACTTTTGGGGTTATCAGAGACAATATAAAGTTTTATGTACAAAATATATGCAATTTTGAACAACAACTTAGTAGTACAAACTTTAAAGCATAAACTTTTGTTTATTTACGCAAAGAAGTGAACTCGTAAATAAATATTATTATTTATATTTTAAAAATCACAAGTTGATTTTAACCAAAAATTGTATATATCCGATCTGTTCCGACATTTTAATTCCGAAGCATCAATTATCATGACTATTTTCTCAAACTAAAATACTCTAAATTGAAATTCGGAATAGTCCTCAATATATAAATGTACAAATATTTATTACTATCTTAACTTACAAACAAAAAACCTCCCAATAAAAATTTTTACTCAACGACTCTTTTTATCAAAAACTAAAAAACCGAATATTTTTATAGCTTCCGAAAACTTCAGGTTGGCAGTTTAATTGCTTTTCAAGAAATCCCATTCTCCTAACAGGAACTTTAAATAGACGTATTTCGATTTAAGTTTAGTGTAAGTGGGTTCGAGAACGCTTTAAATATATATCAAAACATGTTTAATCCAAAAATACTAAGAAAATATTTTTGACTTTTATCAATTAGCTTCGAAAAATTTCTTGTGCCCAAATGTTTTTTAAAAATGGCATTCACTTGAATCAATCACTCTAAAAGTCAAAATTTTGGAATTATTTTAGCTCAATTTTTGTTCTAATAAATCAAACGAAATTAAATATCAAAAATTTTACGGTGAATTGCTTGAAAAAAAAACAAACTTCTCCCTCAAAAATCGCATTCGGGCTAAAATAATACCTTTGAAGCGCTAGGATACGCTTTGAACATGCATACATTTTTTCATTGAAGTTCACCATCAAAATAGTTTTTAGGAGACTGCAATTAATACAGTGGAGCTCCCTTATTTCCAAATAAGTGTGGTCCTTCAAGAGTGTTAGAGTATACTTAAAATATAAACTTTGCTTTAAGAATCTTGTTCTAAACTTTCGAAAATTTCAATTTAATAGAATTTTTTTTTCGTTTCGATCGTAATAACATTTTTAAATAACAATTACATCGTCGCTTCATCTTTATACCCTCATACCTATAGTTACAAAGGGTATACTAGATTTGTGCAATGTATGTATCGGTCCGAATGAGTGCGTGGCAGGACCCCACAGTCCTTAATACCAATATTCTTATCATAACCTCGGGTAGCGATTGAGACATGTCCGTCCGTCCGTCCGTATGAACGCCTAAATCTCGAAGACTAAAAAACCTAGAAACACCGAACTTTTCCAGCTGGTGCGCATATTTCCTGAGAAGATTAAGTTTGTCGAATCATGTCAATATCTTTCCCCGATCCCCCAGTAGATTTTTGGCTAAACCGTTTAATATTTTCATCTGAAATTTAACAGAGTAATGCTTTATAGTTCCAAGCATCTGTGTGTCAAAAATGAAATGGCGAAATTGGGCAAATACAGCTAAAGTTATAGTCAAAAATTTACAAATTTTACCTCCCCTTGCCGATAAACTGTGCCAATACTTGACTCTATCTAATTGTACTTACAAGTGACCTCGAATCCCAATTTTTGGTAAGCTGATTCGTGTGGCTCTAATGAACAAATCCCCCACTCCCGCAATCGATTTACCGTGCTTTCTCGCACACCCCTCAGCATATCAACTTGAAACTTACCCTTTATAATTTAAATAGCTTCTTTGACATAACTTCTAGTTTCACCACAATCGCTAACAATTTATGGAACTTATAAGTATAATTATCGAATTTCACAAAAACAAATTCCAATTGGAAAGTTCTTAGAAGGAAAATGCAGAAAAAAATTTTTCGAGAGAATAGGTACAGGATATCCACTGTCGGACACCGCCTCGAGTGTACCACTTTTTTTTGTTTTAAATTTTTCAACCACCCCAACATTAACACTTCCAATCGAAAATATATTTTTTACCTTAATTTTCAAATTAATATACAAAATTCTCAATGTTACGAACATATTTATTTTTCATAAAAAATATGATAAATTTTATGAAAATATTTCGACTTGAATTTACGGAATGCAATAAATGTGATACGAATTGAATCAATGTGTCCACTTATCAGAAATAATCACGTGAAGTTTATAATATACAATTGATTGGAAATAAAAAACTGCTTGAATACGCTCTGATTTTGGGAACAATCAGTAGCAAATCCCGCTCGTAAATCCGGCCCCTGGGAACAATGGAATAACAATGAGTACAGTATCCATTGTTTTAAATAAATAAAAGAATGAATGTGAAATGCAAGAGTGCAGGAAGGAACTATTGTGAGGGACATTAAAACACTTATTGCGCAATGAATTCAATTTTCTCACTTCATATTATAGTTCATAGTTCACTTCATATAATTCATTTGTATAATGTAATTTTAATTCATGGATTTTGAAGGATTTTTTTTAACAAAAAAAGGATGCATGTGAAATGAACCAAATAGTTGAAGTCTTAATGCGCTTTTTAAAAGCTGCATAAGCTAAGAACTTTATTAAAGGGGGGATTTCTTTGAAGAATTGAAATGAAAGTACATATAATAGAAAGTTTTCATTAAACCCGACTATTGAGATATAATATTATATGAGTTAAGAAAATATACTTAAAGGTAATTCTAATTGTATTTATACGAAAACATTTTCTCGTTTCAAAATCCGTCTTTTAATTAAAAGATATATTTGGCCAGATAATTTAATTTCATACATATTGGTGAAAGATTCTATTAAAATCAATTTTAATATACAATTTTTAAAATTCACATTTTTTAGAGTTATTATCTTCAGCATCAGCCATATTCTTGAATCAAAATACCAATTTTATGGTTTATACTATACTATATCTGCTAAAATTATAGTATTTCCAGAGTTGAACGATAAAGATAAGTAAATTCCAGTCGATATTTTCTATATTGAATTTTTCCATATAATGTATTATTTATGAGTACACTGCTCTGATGATCTGATTATAACTAAATTACAAACCAATATGCTTCTACGTTATAGGGTAGAGCAACAGTAAAATGGTGTTAGATATACTTAAAAGGAAATTGCATCATAACTTTTCAAAAATCGCTGGGGGCATTTTCCAGTACCTTATCCAGATAGACCCTTTAAAGATGATTTTGAAGGTACATTTAGACCATTAAAAAAAGCACACCATTCTAATGTCCGTCTTAACTTGGCTGGTTGTTGCTTTTGGTCAAAAATGTGTATCTGTAAGTAATTTAAGTAAGAGCCCTCAGAGCGTTGTATGTAGGCGCCAAACTTCATGATGTCCCGGATGATGAAATGATGGCAATGCTCAATTTTGCTTTTCAACGCCAAAACAAAATTTCTAGGCCTTATTCTAAAGTGGCAAAGTTCTTTATATTTCTGAAAAATCTCTATCTAATTGGTGTTTAAAGTTCAAAAGTCTACATACGCCCAAACTCTTTCAAGATGCAATTTGTTTGATATCTCTAAAAGCTTCTATTATTCTATTAATCCCTATAATTTTTAGATGTTTTCGAAAACTCTAAAAGCTTCTAAAGCATAATCATTAAAAAACTAATATTGCCATCTGGCCACCCACAGAAATTATATACGTTTTCTTTGTCGAAAGAGTATTTACATATTCAGCTAGTCCAAGTGAAGTTCCCTTTTTTTTTGGGTTGCCTGCTTGGTGCGTTACATTTTGTGGCATCAACTAAGCAAAGGCAAACAAAAAAATACTAGAAAAAATACCAACGTCATGTACATGTGTGCTGCTCAGTACGTGTTCATGTTAAATGTCATAATCAGCCAGAGACACTCACGCACACACACACAAACACACAGAGACACGAACAGAACACACACCCAAAATGTATCTACTAGATACAAAGTTGCCATGACATGGCTTACAACGTGCCACATAAATGTAAACAGCATGTGAAGTAGTTTTGGTTGCACCCCAAGCAGCTCATTCAGCTGAGCAATTGAGCAGAAGGCGTTACTATCCAAACCTCCTCCTAAGCACAGCTAGTAAAACTTTTTTTGCTAATAACTCTGCCAAAAGATACAAAGCAAGTTTTGCAACTCTTAAGTTGCATTTGATTTGATGTGAAATTGTTTTTCCGACTACCAATTTTTTGTTGGTCATAATTTCTGGCCAGATTTATGCAGTTGGCCTTACATCAGAGCCAGGCAGAGAGGTGCCAAAGCCAAGTGGCAGAAAAAACGCAAAGCTCTTTGAGAGATTGCTGGCTTGAATTTTATCGAGAACGTAGCCAGCATGACGCCATGGAGGATGCCTCTACCAGAGAATATGCATAGAATTTTTAAATAAAATGGCAAGAGCCTGGAATGGTTGCCACTTCCTGGACCAAGTTCAAGGGCTGCCTGCCGTTGTGCCGGATTGCCGGATTGAGGCTCACATGAGCTCATAAATTCACAACACTTTTTTGTGCATCGTTTTTTTTGTGTATTTATACCCTGTACCGTATGGTCCAAGGGTATATTAAGTTTGTGCAAGCCGAAAATGTATGTAACATATAGAAGGAGACGTCGGAGACATCCCAAAGTTACCTAAAATATGATCAGGGTGAATAGAGAAGTCGATATACCCATGTCCGTCTGTCCGTCTGTCCGTCTGTCCGTCTGTCCGTCTGTCCGTCTGTCCGTCCGTGTGAACGCCTAGATCTCAGAGATGGTAAGAGCTAGAGTTACCAAACTTTCACATTAGATCCCATATTATTCCATAGGAGGCAAGTTTATTTTATTTTTTTGATATCGGGGTTAAATTATATAGCTCCCATAGGGGTGTTTGAGACGACCTCGACAAAAAAAATAAGTTTTAGATGAATAATTCGTTTGTTTATGAAGATATCGTAACCAAATTTGGTATTCGAAAGTTTTTTATAGTTCCCAATCACTGTACCAAATTTGATCAAAATCGGTTGACTATATCATATAGCTCCCATAGGACCGATCGGCCAAAATAACTTTTTTAAAGAAAAGTTCGCTCTATTTCGTTTTTTAATAAAGATATCGTAACCAGATTCGGCGTTTGGAAATTTTTTACACCACTTAAGCAATGTGCCAAATTTGAACAAAATCGGTTGACTATATCATATAGCTCCCATAGGTCCGATCTTCCAAAAAATCGATTTTTTAACAAAATTTGTTTTGTTTCGTTTGTTTGTTAAGATATTGGGACCAAATTTGACATTCGTGAGTATTTTATAGTTCCTAAGCACTGTACTAAATTTAATCCAAATCGTTTGACTAGATCATATAGATCCCATAGGACCAATCGGTCCAAAAACACGTTTTTTATACAAAATTCGATGTGTTTTGTTTGTTTGTAAAGATATTTGAAATAAATTTGGCATTCATATCTTTTTTAAGGTATTTAAGCACTGTGTCAAATTTTATTGAAATCGGCTGACTATATCATATAGTTCCCATAGGAACGATCGGTCAAAAAAAAATGTTTGCTTAAAAATACTTCTGTTTTTGGTTTTTTGTGAAGAAATCGGACTTTATTACAAGCTAGTGGTACAGGGTATCCTAAAGTCGTCCGCGCCCGACTTTACGTCCGCCATTTTTTTTTCTTGTTTTTGGCAGACCTGCAGACGCCCCGAGCTCTGTCTAAGTTCTTTCTCAGAATTATACCAAACAACAACAAATTCTGTTTTTTTTTTTGGTTTTTATCTCGTTACTTTGTTGCGCGGCAGGATCTTTGATAGTTTTTGACTTGCTGCGTGTGAACACACCAAACACCACTGTGCAGCGTGAGGTCATGGGCTCGGGCTCGGGCTCAGAGTCAGAGCCGCCCCACTGTGCAAATGAATTGTGTGACTGTTTGGCATCGTTTCTATTGCATTTTAAATTACTTTTGCATGGGCTTGTGTGCATATATGTATATGTATATATATTATATATAGATACATATATGTATAAGTGTGCTCTTGTGTGTGTGTGTATCTGCTTATGAGATGAATGTGCCACACTGTGCTGCACTTTGCTGACATGTCCAAAAAGCAGAAAAAGCAACGTTTGTTTGCATTGTAACTCATATTGTAAATGCCTGAGGGGACAGTGGGCCAAGTGGTCAAAGTGGGTTACATTTAATGGACAACCTTCAACCTACATGTGCTTAAAATTTAAGCCTTTGACTGGATAAAGGCTTAGCAGAACTTTTTGAGGTCGAAATCTATAAATTGCATAATGTGCAAAGTGTTGGGAATTTCTTTTGTCAAGCTGTTTTAAATAGTAACGTGATCTTTTATCATATTAAAACGATTTATAAGATATTATAAGTCCATATCACTTAATTTTCTACTTCGGTTGATTTATTTCCTAAAGTATATACCAAATATGTACATCTGTTCGCTCGTAATTTCTAGACCGCTTATCAAAATTTGAGCAATGAGGTATCTTTGGAATCATCTTGATCATCCACTGGTTATAGTTCCAACTCCACATCACTTAGTCTTTTCTCCATCGATTTATTTCCTAAAGTATATACCAAATATGTACATCTATTTGCTAGTAATTTCAAGGCCGCTTATCAAAATTTGAGCAATGAGGAATGTTTGGAAACGTCTTGATCATCCACTAGTTATAGATTAAACTCCATATCACTCAGTCTTTGTTCTTTTTGATTTTTGTAAATTTGACCAATTAGGTATCTTTGAAAGCATCTTGATAGTCTACCGGTTATAGTCTGTTAAATTTAATATGATTCCCTTATTAACCCCTTAAATAACCACATATGTATATTCCATGTGTGTTTATCTGTTCGCTCATAACTTCTCGACCGCTCATCCAAATTTGACCAATGAGGTATCTTTAGAAGTATTTTGATAGTCCAATGGTTATAGTCTATAAGATATTAAATTGAACTAAATATGGCGTCCTCTAGAGTACGCAGAGAAATGAATAAAATAAAAAGACTAAATTATTACATATCGAAGATATAGATGTTAATATGCATGCATGTATATATATATACCTTACGATGGTTCAATTTATATGGGACCGAAAAAACGTCCTGAGGTCTCTTATCGATTTTGATTCTTAAGATCATTTCAGCAACTTTGCCCAAAAAACTATGAGTCCGAAGATGAATTTTAAAAACAAATTATAACAAAAAAAAACTACACAACAGTTCCCTCTACTGTCGCTCAAAATGTAAAAGAAGATGTCTCGAAATAGATTCCTCGACCCCAAACACACATTTGGCTAGAGAAAAATTTACTTTTTGCGGCCTTGCGATTGCACTGCCTACGTCGACATATCAAATATTTAGATAAATAGCCTATTTTGAAAAATTTGGTGGCTCATAATTAATTTTAGATCCATAGTTTCGTGGGCAAAATTAGATAAAATGACCCAAGGTTACATTAGGTTAGCCAAGGGCGGCTGCTGATTGAAAAGCCACCACGCTTAGGCCTGAACCGGCCCATTGTGATACCGCAGATTGTCCCTTTAACCCTTCTCCTGAGATAGCCCCGCTAGAACGATTCCCATTCCGTTGCCACGATGAAGCTAGCAATCCTCCTCGGATATGTAGATGCTAGCTCAGCTAGGTTTTTTCTCCGAAAAAGGGTTCCTTACAAAGAGGTGAGGCACTGCGACCAAAAGGTCTTTTGAACCATACCCTTAAAGTTAAATGCAAAGGACTCTCCGCTTTCCGCATGAATAGCAGTAGGTCTTTTGTTGGTGTTGCTTCCATCTGAGGATGGAAGGGACTAATCTGTTCCTTTCCCATGTGACAGGCTCTATCCCGTGCCAACGCTGGGCAGTCACAGAGAATATGTCTGGTGGTTTCATCGTCGTCTAGACAGAGCCTGCACTCTGAAAAGTCGGATAGGCCAATTTGCTGTAGATGGTATCTAACAGTCCGGTGGCCAAATAGGTAAGCTATCAGGAGCTCTAGGTCCGCTCTGCCAAGACCTTTTGTCTTGATCGCATCCAGAGGTTTGAGAAGCACTTATGCTTGACGAAGCCCCGGAAGGGAGAACCCGTATCTCCTATGTTCTCCTGTAGCCCATTTGTTTTTAATGGTTTTGATTGTGGACCAACCAATACCACAGAACCGCGCAGGATATGTAGTTAGGGTGGAGGCACCCTCTCGGGCTAGATCGTCAAAGATTTTGTTACCATCCACTCCTAAGTGTCCAGGTACCCAACATAGTACGACTTTGTTCCGGGCGGACAGGGTTTGGAGGTAGAGCTCAGCTAGGTTATAAAGGTAGTAATATTCCAGCTGGTAATTCCTACGTCCACTAAGACTCTCACAGAAACAGAAGAAGTAGTTTACGGATTCAACTTCTGCATCGTCTTTGCAGCTTCTGCAAAAAACATGGCTCGGAACATTCATTCTGGTCGCATGTATTCCAACAAACCAGTGTCTAGTGATCGCTCTGACAACTGCCGAACCCTACGACCGTTTAAGTCCGCAGACCCTTATGGATCTTTTTGGGTCCATTTTGGGACCATATCTGGCAACTGATTGTGCTAAATGGGGTCCGTGTTGCAGCTTGAAAGTGGCCATAGGCCTACGAATATCCTACTTATCCGGTAGGAGGATAGAGGTCATGCGCTGTCTGGCCAATTCATCCGCTATTTTGGTGTCCTGGCACCCTTATGAGGCTAATAACAAACTGCTGTGCAATTTCTTGAATAGATTTGCGACAGTTATTGACTGTCATCGAGTTGGAGGATAGTGCTCGAAGTGACTTTATAGCTGCCTGGCTATCCGAAAATATGTTTATCGCACCGTTTTCCAGCCCGGTGTTGCGCAAACTATATCAAAGCCTCGTTAATAGCAAGGAGCTCTGCTTGAAAAGCACTGCAGTGGTCCGGGAATCAGAAAGGCTGCCGAATATATAGTTCTTAAGAGTAGAGTTCCCCCCAACATGGTGGTTGAAGCTTGGAGCCGTCCGTGAAGAAGTTAATACAGTCCCTTTGAACTGGACGAGTTTCCAACCACGATTTCCTAGAGGGGATTTCGGTGGTGATAAGTGCAGATGAATGCATTAAGGGAGTGCTGTAATCAAATTACCCAAAGCAAAAAAATCGCTACGAATCTTTGTACCGAAAAAAATTGATCAACCCTAATGTACCTATACCATATATATTCATCTGTTCGCTGGTAACTTCTAAGCCATTTGTCCAAATTTAACAAATGAGTAATCTTTAGAAACGTCTTGATCGTCTACTGGTTATAGGCTACATAATGGATCCATGTCAAATAGTTCTCAAACGTTGTTGCACTAACTACTTGGCATACATTCATTTTCAACTATTTCTTTTCAAACTTAAAGATTTACATGAAGTCTCATCAATAACTGCCAAACTACTTTACAACTACTCCCACTTTCAGCATCATCTTCAAATTCAAACTTAAAATCTAAAACCATTTTGGCGCGCCCATAAGCCCACAGTCACGCCCCATGCTTGCCACAGCTTGAAATTAATTCAAGCGCTGCTTTTGGGGCAGCTGCCTTTGCTGCTTCTTCTTCTTCTGTGTTGAATGTGACAAAAAACAAAAAAGACAACAAAAAAAAAGATCAAGTAAAAAAATCTATGCGTTTGAAGGTCGTCTCTATTAACACATAAACCATAAAAGCCAAAAACCGTAGGCACATGTTTGTCACAGCAGCTACAGATACACGAACACAGATACACAAACATAGATACAAAAACATGCAGCACACACGCCCAAACAACAACAACAACAACTCGAACAACAAATGACAAGTAACCCAAAGACGACCACACGACTGCATAGAATTGCCCACATATGTGTGTATCTGTGTGTGTCACACACGGCAGACGTCTCAGATACTAACGTTCAGATACTTAGATACATTTCGCATATGCTTATTTTGTATCTCAGTTTGTGTGTAGAACTCTCAGCCATACAAAGCGCGTCGTTTGTATCTTGGGCTTGTTTTTGCCATATGTGAAAAATGTTGAGGCGGCATGAAAATCAAATTCTTTGCTTTTGGGTTCCAAAACAAATTTCAAAATATTCATTCAGTCTTCAACGCGACTTTGCAACGAACAGTCTAACAGAATAGACCTAAAAAAGTATCTTTTTTTTTCGAACCCAAAAAATCAGCGCGCTTACGTGTTTAAAATCCATAATCATTTTAACGCTATATAAATATACATATATGTGTTTGCATATAATTAAATAGCGTTTATATGTGTGCGTGTTTGTGTGCCACTGTGTGCCTGTGTATGTGATAATAAAAGGAAAAATAATTTATTTTTCTTGGCGCCTTCGCTCGGGAAAGCCTTTTTTGCATATGAAACAAAGCGCCAAAGACTATAAATTGAATTTATTGCAAAAATAAATACACAATTTATAGGTTTATTGTCAAGAAGAAGGTTTTTCCGGCTCATTGTTGTTGTTGTTGGTTGTGCATTTTCCAACATTTAGCCGACATTTTTCCAACATGATTTTATCCACGGATTTTTATTGGGTGAGTTTAATGTCAGTTTTTTAAATACGAAAAATCTTTGTAAGCTTTTTAGGCTGGTTTATACCCTGACAGAGGGTCGTCTTATGAAGCAATCTTTTGTTTTACTGCAGAATTTATGAGAATTTTCGTTGCCTATTTTCTTTGAATCAAAAATAAATACTCAACGATGTATTATTAGTTCTTAGAACTTAGAAAAATACTCTGTCTATAAGATTGTACAAAGATCTGGAAATAAGTCAATAGATGATGGGAATAATCGAAAGCTAATGATAATGAAATGACTAAACAAAACGAAGTACATATGTGCAAAGTTGATCTAGAAACTTCCTCAAAAATGTAAAATTTTTCAAAAAGTTGCCTGTCACAATCTTTATGTTCATTCATAGAATCAAGAACAAATGTCACAGGATATATTTCTAAAATATTCATTTCGACTTAGCAAAAAATCTTCAATGAAAATGCTCTGCTCATCTTCAAGATCTGGAAAAATAGTCAATAAAAATGGAAATATTAAAAGGAAGAAATCGAATATATGCACAGTTAGTCTAGAAACTTCTTACAAAATGTAAAATTTTTGGGATTTTACAATCTTCTTTGTCAAAATCTCAATTTTTTGTCAAAATCTCAATTTTTTGTCAAAATCTCAATTTTATTTCTATAATTAAGAACAAATGTCTCAGAGATTCATTTCTAAATTATTTATTTGGACTTAGCCAAAGAAATTAAAGTTGAAAATACCACTTCTTGAAGATGGTACTAAAGATCTGAATAAAATGTCAATAAATAAGGAAATATTTGCAGAAATAGATCGTAGATATACTGTCTTAAAAAAGTTTAGTATTTTACAATCTTTTTGTCAAAATCTTAATTTGTATTTCTATAATTTATAGATATCAAATATCAGCATGCGTTTCAAAATTATTAATTTGGACTCACCAAAAAATAATCTAATCTATGCTTAGAAAATACCAAGAGCGCCAGAAATGAATACTCTATAAAACCAAGCATGAGTAGTCTAATCTATCATATAAAAAATGTAAATCGACTCTTAAAAGACTTCAAAAGCCTTTTTGTTAAAATTACTAAAGTTAAGGTTACTATCCAGTAACAGAGAAAATGTGAATGAGTTTGCTTCAGAGATTTCTAGAAGAATCCATAGGATTTTAACCTTACCCTAAGAACGTTCAAAATATTTCCATGTATAATATGTAAATACAAGCGAAGATATCCCACAAAATTCTATAAATATTTATTGTATTGTACTAAGCATTTGTTTTGCAAATTCTCATTCCGATTACGAAAAATATGCAACAAAAATTTCTTTAAAATAATGAAGATAAATCTTAAAAATTATGCAAAGTTCTTATCAAATTTTCGGGAAATTTCTTTCAAATATTTGATAGTAAGTTTAATGTATGTCGCCGATGTATCTTTAAATTCATGGGAAAGACAGTTAGATTCATTATGAACATGCTAAATTAGAAAAAGAGAGAATTTTTTAACTATGGGAAGTTTTTTCAAATCGTGTTTTTTCCAAAAATGTTATAGCTAAGTTACATTATGTCGAAATATTCGGTATTTCTAAGGACTTTGACACTATGCTGCATTAGAAACTCAGAGAAATTTATTTAAAGTTCGTAATAATCTTACAATAAGATAATGTTGTCCAGAAAATTGTTTTTTGAAGGCATAAGGTTCGATCTAGAAAAATTGTTATAGATTTGATTCTCTCGAAGACTAAAACAGCATACTTACCCCTGAGCATATGCGTACAAGAATATTTCATTTTGAAAAACTGATTTCTTTCGGCCTGAAGAATACAACGAAAAATAATTGTTGATTGGATAAAAATTTCTCCGTAATGCTGATACGCTTTTTAGAATCTTTTTGAGTACCAATAGGATTATTTAAGAACTTTTGAATTCTTAATAAATAGTTTTTATTGACATGTGTTCTAGAGAAACTCGAAAATGCAATCTTAAGCACCGATTTCGTGACGTTAGTCAATTTTTCGAATTTGGTTGCTTTTAACTTCAGTAATTTTTACTTAATCTGTACATATCATTGTAAAGAATAACTGAAAAATGTGTCCAAAATCATGTTTTTCGAAAAAATCTCGAAAGCGAAAACAAAAAAGTTGTAATTTTCGTTTTTCTCGACCCAAAATTACCATAAAAACACTTTGTTTTAAAAAAGGCTAATTTTTCGTAATGTAAGTTTTACATCTAAGCCAGATGATATAAAAAATAATATTTCCTAAATTTATATTAACAAAAATTATTAAAGATCAAAGAAAATGTTGTTAAAATTACTTACAAATTTAAATAATAATACTAGGAATATTCAGTTCCTATATTTAAAAAGTTTACCCAACGGACCAGAGACCCATACTACTTCATATTTCTTTATAAAAATTTATTTTCATAATCTAACATCATAATAGATTGTCCCTTAAAAAAAATTGTACTGAAGTCCTCTAAGAGAGCAGCATACAAATATATGCTTAGATAAAAGTATATTTAACTTGACCCTTAAAAAATGCTTTCACATAGGTCTGTATAAGTATATCAATTTATTTGTCGATTTTTATACCCTGTACCGTATGGTCCAAGGGTATATTAAGTTTGTGCAAGCCGAAAATGTATGTAACATATAGAAGGAGACGTCGGAGACACCCCAAAGTTACCTAAAATATTTTTTTTTGTATTTATTTAACGATTTATTTATTATGACCTCCGATGGTATATTTTTAAACTCAACTACTCATATTTTATTCTTCGAATTCGAAATTTTAAATAAAGGGTTACAATATGTGGATAGAGTACTTTCCAACATGGATAGTTTTTGAGATGATAATTCATTTTGTTTGATTCCCAGTGGGTCATAGACCCTCTATGGTATAAAAATATAGACAAACTTCATCTCCCATAGCTTTCAGCTTACAAACCTACTTTCAACAATAGTTAGATATCATCTGACTACAGATGATCTCATTTCTGTCTCTTATGCAAGTGTATATCAGTTTCGGTTTCCTCTCTTTCTCTTATTTCTCATATCGTTTGCAGATTTTCAATTACATTAAGCAAACATTTCTTCTCTTTTTTTGCGCTTTACTTTTGCCCTTATTTCTTTCATTGTTTCTATATGACTTGTTTGGTAATTTGAAATTGTTGCCTTTCATTTTGGTTCCAAACGGTCACACTCACACTCACTCACACACACACACACTAACACACACACACTAACACACACGCTCCAATTTTTCCAGTTAGTTGGAGTTGTGCAAATAGTTCAAAAAAGAAATAATAATAAATAAAATAGGCCGCTTCACTTTACAATATCAAAAACTTGCACTGAGTATTTAATTTTTTATGTAGCACTTTTTTTTATATATTTTTTAATATTATGATATTTTTTTATTTGCTACCTTTTGATGTTGTTGCCAAGCAGACGTCATAAATACTTGCTGTGCTTTCAAGTGGCAAGTCAGTCGAGTCAAGTTAAGCCAAGTCAACCGACTCCAACTACGGTTATACCATTATATTATGGCTATGCGGGAATTATATGGGAGAAGACAGGGGCGGATTAAGGGCGTGGGCGGATGGGGTCAGCGAAGGAATTGTGAAGCGAAGTTGGAAGTTGTGAAGGTTCAAAAAAGTTAAGACTTAAAAAAATCGTTAGAAAAATGTTAACAAATACTCCCAAGAAAATGAGCTTTGTGCAGAAAAATCCGTTAACAGATTTTCGCCAAAAAGTGGAAAAAATTGTTATCAAAAAATTGTTAAATTAAATCAGTAGAAATGTATGAATTCCTGTCAATGCGGATATCCTTAGGATGGTAATAAATTGTAGTATCGAAAATCAAATTTCTTCATATTATATACGTATGTATATCACCGGCTCTTCGCCTAAAACCGGAAAAAATTGTGGAATTAAATCGGTAGAAATGTATCAGTTCCCGTCAACGCAGATATCCTTTCGATTGATATAAATTATAGTATCGAAAATCCGATTTCTTCATATTGTTTTTATACATCTCCAGCTCTTCGCCAAAAACTGGAAAAAATGGTGAAATTAAATCGATGCAAATGTAATATATGAATTCCGGTCAATGCGGATATCCTTAAGATGGTAATATATTGCTGTATCGAAAATCCGTTTTCCTTATATTATATATTTATATCTCCAGCTCTTTGCCAAAAGCCGGAAAAATGGTGAAATTTAATTGGTAGAAATATATGAATTTCAGCCAATGCGGATATCCTTTAGATGGTAATATATTGCTGTATCCAAAATCCGGTTTCGTCATGTTATATGTATATATCTCCAGCTCTTTGCCAAAAATTTGGAATAATTGTGAAACTAAAAAAGTATAAATGTATAAATTCCGGTAAATACGGGTGTGCTTCTGATGTTAATAAGTTGCATGTATCGAAAATCCGTTTTCCTTATTTTATATATTTATATCTCCAGCTCTTTGCCAAAAACCGGGAAAAATAGTGAAATTTAATCGGTAGACAATGTATGAATTTCGCTCGATACAAGATATCCTTTGGATGATAATAAATTGCACTATCGAAAATCCGATTTTGAATTCCGGTCAATTCAGATATTCTTTGGATGATAATAAATTGCACTATCGAACATTCGATTTCTTCATATTATATATTTATATCTCCAGCTCTTCAGCCAAAAAGGGCAAGGTGAAATTTAATCGGTATTTTTTGGATGATAATAAATTGCACTATCGAAAATCCGATTTTGAATTCCGGTCAATTCAGATATCCTTTGGATGATAATAAGTTGCACTATCGAAAATCCGATTTCTTCATATTGTATATTTATATCTCCAGCTCTTCGCCAAAAAGCGAAAGGTGAAATTGAATCGGTATTTTTTTTGAAGATTGGTTATAAATTGCAGTATCGAAAATCCGATTTTTTGATATTATATATATATATATATATATCGCCAGCTTTTCGCCAAAAACCAGAAAAAATTGTGAAATTAAATCGTTGAAAATATGTGAATTCCGATCAAAGCGGAAAATGGTATTAATTTTGATGTATCGAAAATTTGTTTTCTTCATATAATATATGTATCTACATGTTTATCCACTGTTTCTCGTTCATTATTCTTCGCGAATTCGATTCCGACGATTTTCTTTAACAATTTAATAATTTTTGAATTTGAAAAAGTTTGAGAATCATTTCTGACAATAATCTCATTAACTTTTTAATTGAACTGATAATTGAAATCAGTCATTCGTGCCCACATTTCCTTCGGCCCTCTTGCCGCCAATATTATTATTATATTATTAAATTATAATATTAATTTAAAATGAAATGGAAGAATATGCATTAAATTATATCCTCTTGTAAGAGTCTGCTTCTCCTTTTGTACAGGGCTGCACATTTTCGCCGCTCTTTGGGCCCCACTTCCTTTCGCGCTTGGGCGCCCTCTCATATTTAAATTCGCCCCTGTTTATGCTAGTAATGTTTGTGGCACTGTGAGGCTGCTCTCCACAGCCATTTGAGTTACCTTCAATGGCGCTTCTTCTGCCCCTTTCTTCTGACCAACATGCAATTTTCACCCAACTTTGTATATTTCAGCTCATAATTCTTACCAGAGTGTTTCCGTATGAGTTTGTTGGTTTGTTGGTATGGTCTGATGTTCTTTTCACTGATTTTTACTCTTGGCTTGCAAAAGTTGTTGATGTGTAAATGTAAATATATATATAGAGTACATAAGTACACTATGTATGCATAATTAAATTAAAAGTTTCTTATTTCATTACTTTTTTTTATTTTGGTCGTTAAATTTAAAAAGTCATTGACTTGGGCTGGCGCACTATTCGAGAGTATTAAGAAACTATAGTTTTAAAAATAGTAATTATTGCAAATATAAAAGGAGAAATTTTGTATTGCAATTGTAATTGGAAGTTTTGATTGAATAAGAGCTATCTATTTTTTTATGCTTTTTTACGTTTTACTTTTAAAGCTCAAATTAAGTTTTAATTTAATAATGCTGCAAATAAAATTATTTCCGAAACCCTCACTCTATAAAAAATAGGTGTAAAATACTCAAAATTTATTGCGCGGAAAAGCGCAAAAAATGAAAAATAATAAACAAATAAATTTCCAGTATTGTTTTTTTTAATCACTTTATTATATATATTAACTTTAATTAAATTTTTATAATTAATGTACTTTTTTTTAACATAAATGTGCAAAAACTTGCTAGCGCCGTATAGCGATCATAACTTGCTTTATTGCGCCATCTAGCGGATTTATTAAACAAAAGAAAGTTGAAGAGCGACGCATCGCCAAGCAAATTTTTGTAATAGTATTATTTTTTCAGTCAAAGATTTGCTATACAAAATTTTAATAATTTAAAGTAAATTTGTATGCTTAAAACAATCAATATTTAAAAATCTCTCAAATGTCAATATTTTTACATTACTCTACATTATACTGTAATCAAAGAAGAAGAAAAATATAAAAAATGGCAAGTTAAGACTTTAGGCCTATTTTATAAATTTAAATAATTTAAACGAGAAATTTTTTTGCATTTTTTTAAACTATTTTCAGAATTTGTTCCTAGAAACGGAATCTGCGCAGTATTCCGACTATTTAGGTGCTATAAATTGTAATATTTATTGATTTTTAAAAACATAAACATTTAGATGCTTTTAATAGAATTCCACTTAAAAACAAAATGTACTTAATTTAAATATAACTAGCCCATGAAATCATAAAACAGATCTTTATGTATCTTTTTTACGCATTTCAAAAGTTTTAAGCTCATATTTCAAAACCTTTAAAAACTTCCTAGTTTGTCGACGTAATACTACCAGCTACACTTAAAACTACACATATCCCAAAACCCCCTTTAAAGCTCTTGTCGAACAACCTTTCTTTATCTACCCTATCAATGTTTAAACAAAAATTTAAATAAACACTATTTTTAATTAGCAACAAAGTAAAGAGTTCTTTTTTATGCGATATGATATATCTCTGGATGTTATTTCCGTTGTTGATAAAGCACAAATAATGAGTTATGTTCAGATAAGTAAATTATTCAGAGCTGGTCAATAAACTTTAAAGCGCTCTTAAAATAAAAACAAAAACATCATAAATGAGACGTAAATAGCTTCCGCCTTAATTAAATGCTGATTTGAATATAAATTCGAAGCGGGTAGAACTCTTATTTCGTTTCAGATTTAAAAGAGTTGGATTTTTCTTGGTGTTTTGGTTACGTTATTAGCTACAGTTGCTAAAATCGAATTAAGATCTCTTAAGGGAGTAATCTGAAGAAAGCAATGTATAATTTTAGTCAATCAAAGATGATCTTTGCAAAAAATGAACGCTTATTCTATCTGATGATCGAAATAATTTAGCTCAAATAATTCTTCTCAAGATTCTTCCCTAAATATTATGATATACAGGTGACAAAACCGAATCACGATATCTTAAAATCTTTAAGGGAGACATCGTGAAGAAAGCAATGAAGCTCTTTTAGTCAATCGAAGATAATCTTTCTCCCTAAATATTATGATATACAGGTAACAAAACCGAATCACGATATCTTAAAATCTTTAAGGGAGACATCGTGAAGAAAGCAATGAAGTCTTTTAGTCAATTGAAGATAATCATTCTCCCTAAATATTATGATATACAGGTAACAAAACCGAATCACGATATCTTAAAATCTTTAAGGGAGACATAGTGAAGAAAGCAATGGGCTCTTTTATTCAATTAAAGATGATCTTTGCGAAAAATGTTCCTTAATTCTATGATGTTCCCTAACTGATCAAGATGATGAAGTTTTTTAGCTTTTTAATTGTATTGCTTAATGTCTTTTTTTTTTACAAAATCTTTTAAGCTCAAAATAATAATAATAATTATTCAAGTCTGTTATTACCAAAATCTTTTTGTGTTTTTTTGTTTTTATAAGAACGTTCTTTAGCCAGCTTTGACCTACTTAAACTTCCACTCATATGCGGAGTTTTTTTTATTTTAAAATTTATTGAGCGCATAATAAGCACCAAAAAAAAACACAAAAAATTATGACAACATTTAATAGGACCGTTGAACATATATCTTCATATCTTCTGTTTAAACTTCTTCAACGTCGCGACATCTTTTAGAGAGAAAAAAAAAGTCAAATTAAATTTTCGTCACGTTTTGTGCATGTAAATTACGGCCAAACCAAAAGCACGGCACGTTTTTGGGTCTCATGTGGGACGTGGTGAACGGAAATAAACCGTATAATTGTCTAAAATGAAATTTTCTGGGATCTTCCAACGAAAATTAGAATGACGTTTGTAAGCTTTCAAGAATTTTCTGCTTGTGCCAAAAATATGATTGTAGCTTTTTAAATGCAGCTGAAACTTAAAGTTCTTCTGAGTTCTCTCCGAGTTCAAATGCAATTTGATTGGCTTTATTAGAAGGAAAAAGTCATAAATCAATCATCTCGAAAATAACATGTATGTGTATGTCTGAAAGATGATGATGATGACGCTGTAGCCACGATGATAATGATGTTTAGAATAATAATAATGATGACACAAAATCTGTGGCCATGTTTGCTGCAACTTGGTGAACGGAAATCAAAGCCAAATAACATTTACAATTTATGGCCAGACAAGGAGCGGGGGCTAGCAAAAAAAAAAATACTCACTTCAAGTGGCTGAAAGACGCCAAACAGCAGCAGGCACTTAAATAGGGACAGCTGTTTTTAGGGCAAACAACTTTATGTCTGAACCCAATTAAAATGCACTAAAAAAAACTGCCTTAAAAGGGCGTTTGTGCGTAATTATATAAGTCAGTAAGGT
Source organism: Chymomyza amoena (assembly GCA_037043745.1). Classification (NCBI taxonomy): domain Eukaryota; kingdom Metazoa; phylum Arthropoda; class Insecta; order Diptera; family Drosophilidae; genus Chymomyza; species Chymomyza amoena. Next base: position 235,773 of record JBAMAX010001919.1, on the reverse strand, counting down.
ATTCACTGAAATACCACAAAAAATACCAAACGCCTCGTTTGTCAAAAAAGCGGAAAAATATGTAGCCTAATAAAAAGTAAAACTTGTTCAGAAAATAAAAACTAGCCAGCTTCCTGTAGTTGTTGAAAATATTCACATAAAAATAAAAAAAAAATGCATTGAAATGCAATGAAATAAAAAATTTAAAATGCATTGGAAATGGGCGCATTAAGTGGAACTGCGCTTATATAATTTTTTGGAAGCACTCATGGGAAATTTTTGTAGCAGATGTTGCGAAATAAATAAAAATATGCGAACTCGTTAAATCTTTATAGAGAGAGATACAAAACATAAAACTGAATATATTGGCCATAAAAACTACTCGAACTTTTTGGCTTAAAGTAGTTGCAGTTTTCTCAACTATTTAAAGGTAGAGTGGATTTGAAAATATTTTCAATGCTCAGCAGAGCTTAAAATATATCAAGTTGGGATTTTTATAAATCCATACTATTGCGGCTATTTTTTCACAATTTAAGCAAAAAAGTATTTATTAATTTATCGAGCTATCGTTTACTGAAATAAACTCATTCCACGTATTTTGATGTTTAAATATTTTAATATCTAACTCGGTAAAATTAAAACATCAATATTTTTAAAAATTATCCGAAACTTGTAAGCACAAATAAGTAAAAAATTGCATTTGCGTATGCAGCTATAGTCTAAAAAACTAGTTGTGACTTGTAAGCACTAAGTAAAGCGAAAAGTGTAAAATTCCCAACACGTTAAAGTTGTGAGTGCCTTAAGTCGTAAAAACATCTAACGAAATTTTCGATTTTATTTAAAGTAGCGTTTGAGATTGAGTATTATTTTTTCTTAAATTTTGTGGCATGTGAATACAATGAGATATGATTACTACTATATAGCTTGAAAATGTTATAAAATAATTTAGCAAGTATCCAAGAAGTTTACATTTTTATGCATTATAGAATTTTTCTTATTATTTTTATGAAATAGTGAAACAATTTTAATCACATCACATTTACAATTTACGGACATAATATAAAAATATGGCTTAAGGATAATCTATAGCAGAAAAAAAAAAATTGAATCAAATTATAAAGCATTCCCAAAAAATTCGATACCGATCAGAATCTCCCAAAATGGATGTTTAATGTTTAAGAAGATTTAAACAAAATGGAGGCGTTTGCCTATGCAAACATTTCTAATGTTCATAATAAATTGAAATGGAACTTTTGGAAGTAGTGCTAGCCAGACTAAAATATCACTTGGGCAACCCACCTTGAAGGGATTTTTTGCAAACGAAACTTGGACTTTTTTATAACGAAATTTATCTCGATACTGATACTAAGCAAATTGGTATCGGATTATTAATTAAATTAATGACACTGTACAACAGGGATTAACCACTTTTCAAGTGACCTAGTGTACGTTGTAGGTCTTGACGAGTAGATCACGATAATGTGTTTCAAAATTGTCTACCAAAATATCGGTATCGAATTTTCAGTATCGACTTCGATATTACAGTATTCAAAATTTATGCTTTAAGCCAATCATTTATGTGTAGTTTAATCAAAATTTGTCAACTATTTCATATAGCTACCATACAAAATTGAGTCCGCTTTCTGCGCACTTGTTCATTTTTTTGCATCAAGCGCTCAATTGTTCAATTTTTAATAATTTATTTTCTTTTTGCAACTAATCCAGGCTAATCTTCTACATAAGTGTTTTCATAAATGGCAAATACTTGTTTCTAAACACCATACCCCCCAAGCAGTTGTCTGTAATCCGCGTCAAGTTCGAACCCAAAAGTAGTATATCAAGTTTTATAACTTTATTCCAAAGAAATATTCACTTAGAGATATTCAGCTACCTGAACAAATCACCGCTTTTGTCTAATTTGGCAGCAAACAAATGTCAAGCATTTTCGGGTTCATTATGAGGCTATAAAAACATTGCTAACCAAACAAAAGACACGGCTAAAATGGCCCATAGCCATAATTTTATTGGCAATAAGCACAGAAAAAAAAATCAATCAAAATATTTAAAGCGTTAGCGGGTCTTTGATCGGGTCGACAAAAGCGCGAATTAATAAAAAGAAAAATTGCTGAATAAATTATGATTGACGAAAAGAGCGGTCAAAGGTAGTCACGGTTAGTCCGTTTAACTGACTATTCGCATTTATTTTAGAGATACTTTTCGTAGCTGAAAAATGATATCATCATCCCGACCGCACAGCCACTTAATTCGAAATGCTTTTTCAAGCCGATAAATCGCAAAAATACTTACGCTAGAAAATGAAGATACTTTTTATACTTTTGTTTGAGATACTTTTTGTTGCTGCTTATCTCAAGCGAAGCCAGCCAGCCAGCCAGCCATTGAGCTGCTTGGCCAGAACCAAGCATTAAGTAAGGTTCTGCCCAAATTAACGGTAGTCACGTTTAAGGCCAGAAGGAGGAACAAGCAGCAGCTGAAGAAGACAACAAAGCAGAAGAAGAACAAAACAAAAGCCAACTTTAAATTCAATATGGCACCCAAAGGGGAAATCTTAACTCTGGTAGAAACGAACGAAATTGTGCGGGTAATTTCTGGGGTTGCTTACCAGGCCAGTTGAAACTTAATTTAGCGCATTAAGAACTATTGTTTGGACTTGGGGAATATCTAGTCAGGAAGAGATTGGCATAGTGAAAGAGAGACGAGCAGAAGAAGCAGAATGGAAAAAAGCGAATGCGAAAAACGTGCAGCAAGCAATGCAGTTAATGAGCAAATCACTTTGAATTGGCCAAAAGATGGAAGGCCTAGACGTAAAATGGTAATGAATCTTTGTTTTTCAGACTGGCTAGCTAGCTAGCTAGCTGCTTATATAGTAATTGAAAGTTGTAAAGCGAATTTTAAGAATCCCCTTAATTTGGTTAATGGGAAAAACGATTTCAGTTGGTTCTGAAAAAAGGAAAATTAGAAACGTATTGAGGCAGATTTTGATAGAAGAATATAATTGAAGCAGTTATAACATGGGAGAGAATTTAAAATTCTGAAGCAGATCTAAGTCTTAGTTCTATAATTTTAACGATTTCAAAGATTTTGTTTATTCGGTTTTTGTCATTCATTTATTTGTTTAGCTTTAACTCTAAAATAAAATTAAACGAGAAGAGACGACGAAATGAAACGAAATGAAAAAAGAAACGATTGAAATGAAGTGAAATGAAACAAAATGCAATGCAATACAATAAAATAAAATAAAATAAAATAAAATAAAATAAAATAAAATAAAAATAAAATAAAATAAAATAAAATAAAATAAAATAAAATAAAATAAAATAAAATAAAATAAAATAAAATAAAATAAAATAAAATAAAATAAAATAAAATAAAATAAAATAAAATAAAATAAAATAAAATAAAATAAAATAAAATAAAATAAAATAAAATAAAATAAAATAAAATAAAATAAAATAAAATAAAATAAAATAAAATAAAATAAAATAAAATAAAATAAAATAAAATAAAATAAAATAAAATAAAATAAAATAAAATAAAATAAAATAAAATAAAATAAAATAAAATAAAAATAAATAGTAAAATTAAAAACATATAATAAAAATAAATAAACAAATCTTACAATTATTACCTTTAAAGATAAAGGAACTTCGACCTAAAGCGATGAAACACCTATTTAAAAAATTATTTATCAATAAAAATTTGCAAAAAAATAATTATTAATCAAATGTATTAATCTCATTTAAATAAAATATAACATAAAAATAAGAATAATTAAATAAATAAATAAAAAATAAAATAAATAAAAGAATATAAAACCTCGTTCCTAAAGCGATGGAAAACCAATATAGAAATAATTTTAAAAAAATTTAAGCAATAAAAACTTGCAAAAAAAATTTATAATAAAATCTATAAATTTTATTTAAATTAAATATAATAAGAAAAATAAAATATTAATAAATAATACAATAAAAAAAACCATACAACAAAAATAAATAAAATAAACAAATCTAACAATAATTATCTTTAGAAAGAATGGAACTTCGTTCCTAAATAAAAAATATGGAAATGTAATAAAAAATAATTAAGCAATAAAAAAAAAAATAATAATAAAATGTATGAATTTTATTAAACTAAAATATAACAAATAAAAATAAAAAAAATTACATAAAATAAATCCTACAATTATTACCATAAAAGATTGGAACTTCGTTCCTAAAGCGATGAAGCACCTTTATAGAAATAGTTTGAAAAATTATTTATCAATACAAATTTGCAAAAAAAAATTAATTATAAAATGTATTAATTTCATTTAAATAAAATATAACAAAAAAATAAGAAAAATTAAATAAAATAAATCTAGCAATATTACAATTATTACCATTAGAGAGAATGGAACTTTGTTCCTAAAGCGGTGGAGCACCAATATACAAATGGATTTGAAAATACTTAGCAATAGAAAATCGAACAAATATTAAAAATTATAAATTAAATTAAAAAAAATTATTAATAGAACGTATAAATTTTATTTAAATAAAATATAGCTAAAAAATATAAAAATTAAATTGACTAAAATGAGACAAAATGAAATGAATCTGGGCAACTAGTTGAATGAACTGTGTTCTCACTTAGAGTTCTCAAATATGGAACTGAGTAAGCAGAAGAGTAATCAATTATGATATATAAATATAGTATGACTGATCATTAATCATTTTATAAGAAAAGAACAATTAAATAATCTTTAACTAAATAAATAAAAGCAATTCATTCCAAAAACAAATTTAGCTTTTGCGATGAACAACGCCTTTAACTATTTAAGATTTTCAGAGTAATTCGGTTCAATAAAAGTATGCATCATCTTCGTCCCGATAAGCGGGCAGACAAATATATTTCGGCTATAAACTGTAGCTCCGTGTTCTGTTCAAACAGTTATTAAAAGAGATCCCCAAGCCCCTCCCAGGGGTCAGTCAGGGAAATATTTATACATACTATATATCATATCAGAAATATCTTTTTGTTTTGTGTGCATTTTCACTGTTGAAGAGTTTATCTATGTTGCTGCGTAGGCCTTGTTCATCGAATCGAAGGAAGACTTTTTATTCTGATTTGCGTTTTTTTTGTTTAAAGCTCCTTACAAAAATTTTGGGATGAACTGAAGCTATAAAAATATTTTTTTTAATTTGTTGTCAAATGTTCATTTCTGAAATACAAATTTTGAAATAAATTTTTATATTTTATAAATCTATCATATCACAAATATTGTTTTGTTTCGTGCTCATTTTCAGTGTTGAATAGTCCACTGATGTAACTATCCAGCCCTTGTTCGTCGATTCGACGAAGAACGCCTTTTGTGTGATTCGTAAAATATTTTCATTTTTTGCTTATTATTTAGGGTTTTTTATGACTACTAACAAGAATTTTAGAATGAACTATTTAATATAAAAATATTTTTTTTTAATTTGCTGTCGAATATTTATAGTTAACACTTCTTTAATTGATTTTTCTATTATATAAACCCATTTTGATACGAACTATGGTTCAATTTATGTTTAATAAACGAAAAATTAATAGAAATTTTAAATGATTAACATGGATCGAATTGAAGAGTCTGGATATCAGAAAAATCAATAAAATTTCGAATAGACACCCATGACAAAATATTCAAGATATCCAACAGATCCAAGACATCCAAGACATCGAAGACATCCAAGACATCCAAGACATCAAAGACATCCAAGACATTCAAGACATTCAAGACATTCAAGACATTCAAAACATCCAAGACATCCAAAATATCCAATATAACCAAGAGATCCAAGATAACGAAGAGATCCAAGATATCCAAGACATTCAAGACAACCAAGACATCCCAAACATTCAAGACTCCCAAAACATCCAATACATCGGAGATATCCCAGACAAAAAAAAAAAAACAAATTAAGTTTCATTGTGAGCTATAGCTTTAGTTATGAGCTAGTTCATAAAATTGTTCCGCGTTTCGATGTCTATAGGTCGAAAAAAAAACAACCAAAAATTTGTCGAAATTCTAAAAGTTTCGCATAAAGTCATTTCCAGAAACAGCAGTTCCAGAGTTAAACGCAGTTCCGGTTCATAATTCAGCTGATCGCTGATTTAAAAAACGGGTGTTTTTTTATTATTGAAACCAACAAGCATTAAATTATGAGCAAATTAAAACATTCACTCAATATTTTATGTACTTTTTTATTAAAAGTTAATTAAAGCACAGCCGCAAAAGACTTTGACTCTCATGAAAACCCGGAGCGGGAAAGTAATATAATATAGCAATTGGTAAACCGAGCTATATAAAATGCATATTATTTTGTAGATACTTTAAAATTTCAGCCATTTGTTAATGTTGAATATTATAACACTATGTTGATAATAAATTGCCTTAATGCCAAACAAACCGCACTTATGCCCAAACACACACCCTGAAACAAACACCGAGTTAAATTTATGGTACACCAAATGGTTGCAGTGGAGCGGGTTTTTCCGGCTGCTCCGAGTTGTGAGTTAAGAGCGGGGCACAAGTGGCGCCTTTTTAAAGCAACATTAATCATAAGCTCATGAATGAGTGGAGTATATGGTGAGCAGGGTAAAGGAGTTGGGAAGGGTACTCACTAATAGCTAAGGAGCAACTGGAACCAACTGTCTCTAGTTGGTTTTTATAAATAATTTAAGAACCTATAAAGTACAGTAGGAAAATATGAATTATTACAGCTGTTTCAAAAAAAAACAGCTGAGTCGTAAAAAAATGCATCGCTAATAATAAAAAAAGGAAATTCAATTAAAATGCAAAATTCGCTAAATTTAAATGTATAGGGCAGACAATTTAAATTAACAATTTTTTTATATTTTATTATTTTTATTTTTTTACAGCAATCTCTGCTGGCGGGTCGGATACCTGTAGCCTCCATGACGGGCCCCATTAAACGTGGTTTGCTCTGGCAGCAGCGAGATCGTCTATTTTCACGCTGGAAGGAAAGGTAATACCAAATTTTTTGAATACGCTTTAGTTGTAGAAAAATTTGGGTTAATGCGGAAAGTTTATTTTCTAAGGGGGAAGTTCCAGATGATTTTTTGATTGAAATATTAAAGGAATGAGGTCTTTATTGTCTGCTTAATTTAAAAAAAATAGATACTAAAAACTAATAACATTTTGAAATTTTTTTTTTAAGTAAGAGCCAAAATATAAAAAGGCAGAAGAATATCCTGCTTTTTTGCACGACTCAAAACCTAAAAAAAAGTAGGACACTTCTACCCAAAGCTATATTGTTAAAAAAAAAAGAGCAGATTATCTAACAGTGAGTACATATTTTTAGCCCTTTCAGGCCCGAATTAAAATTCGACTATTTAAAAAATATTTGACCTCAGAATTATGTTACTATAACCACAAATAGTCACAGAAAAAAATTCAAGGTTCTAGGTATCCCAGTTTGTCCACACCGAAATTTTAAAATCAGCAAAATACACTTTTTGCAGACATTTTTTAAGAACTCGATTAATTAACTAAAAATTAACTATAACTTAATATTAAAAACAGATTCATGCATTATGTTATATACTAAAATGCGAAAAATAAAACAGCTTAGTACATAAAAGCAATAACCAATGCAAAATAATTCGATATAGCTGATTTTTTTTTGTATTTGAATCCAATTTTGCCTATAAGCAACATCGTCCCTGAAAGGGTTAATATTATTTTTGTATTACTCAGTGCTTCTAGAATGAGCAAATACTGAACAGCTATTACTAAACAACCGCCTAATATTCTAAAAGCTGTTTTCTCTTTGGGTCTGGCACTTCTGCATCGTTTAGTTGAGCATTTCTGCTCAACTCTGTAGCCTTCGTAATATAACGCTGATCGCTCTTCAAATAAAATTTGATAAAAAAAAATATTCATTTAAATGGTTAAAAGATCGTTAATCAAAAAAATTGGGGCACTTTTGCCCAAAGCTATATTGTGAAAAGAGCCCATAACTAACAAGCATATTTATAGCCTGTACCGTATGGTACCAAGGGTATATTAAGTTTGTGCAAGCCGAAAATGTATGTAACATATAGAAGGAGACGTCGGAGACACCCCAAAGTTACCTAAAATATGATCAGGGTGAATAGAGAAGTCGATATACCCATGTCCGTCTGTCCGTCTGTCCGTCCGTCTGTCCGTCCGTCCGTCCGTGTGAACGCCTAGATCTCAGAGATGGTAAGAGCTAGAGTTACCAAACTTTCACATTAGATCCCATATTATTCCATAGGAGGCAAGTTTATTTTATTTTTTTGATATCGGTGATAAATTATATAGCTCCCATGGGGGTGTTTGAGACGACCTCGACAAAAAAAAAGCGTTTTAGATGAATAATTCGTTTGTTTATGAAGATATCGTAACGAAATTTGGCAATCGAAAGTTTTTTATAGTTCCCAATCACTGTACCAAATTTGATCAAAATCGGTTGACTATATCATATAGCTCCCATAGGACCGATCGGCCAAAATAACTTTTTTAAAGAAAAATTGGCTATATTTCGTTTTTAATAAAGATATCCTAACCAGATTTGGCGTTTGGAAATTTTTAGACCACTTAAGCAATGTGCCAAATTTGAACAAAATCGGTGGACTATATCATATAGCTCCCATAGGTCCGATCTTCCAAAACATCGATTTTTTAACAAAATTTGTTGTGTTTCGTTTGTTTGTTAAGATATTGGGACCAAATTTGACATTCGTGAGTATTTTATAGTTCCTAAGCACTGTACCAAATTTAATCCAAATCGTTTGACTAGATCATATAGCTCCCATAGGACCAATCGGTCCAAAAACACGTTTTTTATACAAAATTCGATGTGTTTTGTTTGTTTGTAAAGATATTTGAAATAACTTTGGCATTCATATCTTTTTTAAGGTATTTAAGCACCGTGTCAAATTTTATTGAAATCGGTTGACTATATCATATAGCTCCCATAGGAACGATCGGTCAAAAAAAAAATTTTTGCTTAAAAATTCTTCTGTTTTTGGTTTTTTGTGAAGAAATCGGACTTTATTACAAGCTAGTGGTACAGGGTATCCTAAAGTCGTCCGCGCCCGACTTTACGTCCGCCATTTTTTAATACTGACTTTGGTATTATTCAGTGAGCAAAAATTTAAAAGGATACCTTTGGCCCAATCTACTAACTTCTTACCCTCCGGTGTGACCTCCGGATTGGTAAGATTTTTTGGAGAATTTCTCCTGCCCGTCGCCTGTCTTGGTAAGACGGTTTTGTTGGTGGTGGCATCTTACGAGTAGCCGGCTCTGAAGAGTTGGCAGCCAGCCCTACCTTGGACGAAGAAGCGAAACTGGCTTGTTCCATTTTTTCGTCCGAGGGTGGGTTGAACTGCCTTCCCTCAGAATCTAGGGAAGACGGTGGGTTTGCCGTCTGCCCTTGCCGGCACAATCCGGGATGGGAAGGACACCTTCTGGTTCCTTCCTCACCGCGGTTTTAGCTACTTTTTTCGGGTTGTTATACCCTATCGTATTTTGGCGAGTTACGTTCTCATATTGGTTTTTGTTATTTTTGTTATTGTTATTGTTTTTGTTTGTATTGTTCATAATTTTGGTCCCACGAGCTAGATCGGGAAGGGGTGAGTCACCCGCGGCATAGCCCGAGTGTACCGCGGGAAGCCATTTATTATAAACTATTTGAGGTCGGCAGGTACTCCAGAGTCCGCCAAAGTAAAATGGCTTGAGACCCCCTCAGCCGTTCATCCCTCAGCCTTTGCTGTTCCACCTTGGCATTTGGGCGTCATTTTATAGAGTTTTCTTCTCGTCGCCCGAACTGACTATTCGTCAGCACCCATGGCAGAGACATGACCTTACCATGGGCCTGCTTCCAGCCGCCCTCACGTGGAGAATGTAGTCGCACTTCCAGAAGTGTGTCACAATTACGTGCGCTGTACCCAAGTCTAGGGTTACACGTGAATTCCCCTTGTGACACCAACTGGACTGACGGCCAAATAATCGTTAATAAATAATCCTTAATTTTAAAAATTGGGGCACTTCTGCCCAAAGCTATATTATAGAAAGGGCCCATATCTAACCGTGAGTGCATATTTTTAATTCTTGTTTTCATTATTATTCAGTGCTTCTCACCTAGAGAAAAATTAAACATTTTTTAAAACCAGATTTCTTTTTAAAGGGTGTCACTTTTGCATTTCTGCTTCGTTTTAAGGTTTGCTCAGGTCATTAGTTGAGCATTTCTGCCCGTCAAAAATGGCAAATTTTTTGGTAATTTTAAGTCTAGAATACGAAAAAATATGTTATTTATTTTCTTTAGAACCATTTACGATATTTCTAAAATAACATGTTTTAGGCACATTTTTCAGTTGTTCGTCAATATCTCGTGAAAAAAATATTATTGTTCGATGACCCTTTAAATTTGTGAAATAGTGATATTTTTTATATTTTTGTAGACATCGAACTATCATCCAAAGATGAGCAATATTTTTACATATTTTTTCACATGACGAATGAACAGAAGTCTCGATTTCAATATTTAAATTTGTTCGTCATTAGCTTTAAAAATAGATAAACTCAAAAATCTTCACAAATAAAAAAAAGACTAACTGAAATGTTTCAAAACAGAAGTCTTCTTAAGCTCTGCAATTTGAATGAACGATTATTATAAACCAAAGCCTTGGCTCAGACCGTCCTGATTTTGTTGTGCTCGAATTCAACGATTCCCCAACTTTTGAAAAATATGAGCGTTCTCCAAAAAAAAAGTGCGTTTTTTTGAAGTTAGAACATCTTAATAAATCGGGTTCAACGATACCAAAACTTTAAAAAAATATTAACGTTTTCAAAAAGAATGTTTTTTTTTTAAGTTAGGATAGAATTCCATCTATTGGGCCAACTCAGATTTTGATAAAAGGTCCCAGGTTGTGTAGTCCATTTTAAATATTTCCCAGAAATGAATAAATTTAACAAGTAAAACACAAATCTTTTAAAGACTCAAAAGCATACCGCCTTCCCTAATTAATAATAATATCGATAGTTTGCCAAAAATCGATAAAACTTTTGCTTGATGCAGCTTTAATTATCTTAAATAATAACCATTTAATTAACCAGCTTTCACTTGACTTTTATTTGAAAGTAAAGATTTAAAATATACTATTTTAATATTTATATTTACCATTTATAATACTATAACTTTTTAATAATCCCATAAAAGTTAACATGCCCATTTAAAAGTATATAAAAATTTAACAGAAATAAATAAACTTTAACACATGCAAATGAGTTTAACTCACAGTTCAGACAGGTAAAAAAAAACAACTCCACGTTGGTCTGCAAAAATGAACAACCCTGTAAAAGTCTCTTGAAATATGCAAATATAAATTTAAACCCCTCTCCGGTTTATTGTTAATTGCAAAAAGCGCATAATTGACAGTGGCGTGCTCTTTGGTTGAAAAAATGCCGCCATGTTTTATGGCCACGTTGAGCTGCAGTTAATGGCCAATATGATGGGGGGACATCAAGAGGACTTTGTGACGTCACAAAAGGTCGCAGGTTGGTTTGTTTTTGTTTGCGGCTTGTTCGTAACGTTTAATTGAATTTTAATTACGTAGATGCCAATATACTGACTCGATTGCGATTACATTTTGAAAAGCAACCCTGCCTTAATTGTGTTTATCGAAATACATTTAATTGGCAGTTAATGACCGCTAAACATGGCTATCAATCGTGAATTTTGAATGTACATAAATGCCAATCATAGGGGAATTTGTCTACACTCAGGTGGATTATAATGAAAATGGTATATAATTGTTTTTATAATAAAACTTAAATGAGAAATTGTGGGAAAGCTGCGTGATATTGGAAATAGGTAAGTAAAGTTGCCTCAAGTTTGTTTCATAAAATTTTGTAATTGAGCAAGTGGTTGCTTAGTATGTTGACGGGATTAGTAACGAGATTCTAGTAACTTTGAAAATATTAAAATAATTAGGGACTCTAAAGACTTACTTGCTACATACGACATACCGACTGAATGGAAATATATTTTGTGGAGTACGACGGATATAGAATTATTTCTAAAATTTATTGTTTAAAAAGAACTCTTAGAAGTTTTTATATGAATAATAATTCCCAAGTATCTAAAGTACTTTCCTTCTTTTCTAAAATGAATAAACAAAAAGTAAAGGGAAACATTTAAAGAGATTTGGCGGCTTTAAATTTTATGTTTCAATCACGGTGAAAAATGTTACGTTCGACAGTGGTCAGAAGGAAATTAAAAATACAGAATATATTCACTAATTTCCAATGAAACTATTATGTATAAATTAATTCATCAAAATCAAAACATCTACAAAATTGCAATCTTCGTTAAGAAACGTTAAGTCTTACGGCCTTTTATGTTTAAACGAGTTGTGACTTTTAAGCAAAATTTGGCACTATCACTTATTCACATAGTCTTCTTAAACTAGTTGTGAATTATATGCATCAAGACAAGAACTGGCCTTGATTAACCCACATTTAAAGCGAAAAGTGCAGGCTTTTTATAATGGCTGCTTACAATTCGCAACTTGTTCAAGTAGTCAATGCCTCAAGATGAACATTTACCTAGTCTGTTCTTTACATTCAAAATTGTTTAGTATTATTTGATTATTGTTTACATATTTTAATAGTAGGAGGAATATTTATTTTTACAAGGATAACGAATTTGATTTATAAGTGCCCTTTATTTTATGTACATATTTTATTTTAAAAATCAAGCTAGTAAGTAACAAGTAAAAAATTTTTTTTTTGGAAAAAGTTTAAAAGATGGATTCATAGAACTCCAAAGACAAGGACACAAATTGTTTACAAATTATGATATTGAATTCTCTTTTGGCAATATATTGTCCAACACTTACGGATGGATTACTTAATATTAAATAATATACTAAAGCGAACATAAAAATAACTTTGGCTTAAAAAAAAACAAAATGCTATAAGAGTATTGCTGTACTAACTCAGTATTATAATACTATGCACGAATGGAATCGTTTCGTCTCCAGAAACTTGCCTCAAAATGGTTTCAATATAAATTAAAAATATATCAATTTTAATAATAAAGCAATTACTAATTGGTAACAAAATATATCTATTTTAAAAAATAAAAACCTTCAAGCTCGCTTGAACCGGCTAAAAATTGCAAAAAATATTTAATACCAAATCCATATGATTTTTAAATTCCATAAGCTACATAGCAAATCGACCATATAATTAAACAATTAAATTAAAATCTTAAATAAATAAATCAATTCGTATCAAGCGCAATTAAATTATAAATTAAAAAATTTAATTCAAGCTGCATTTTTTTTTAGCTGCCCAACCTTAAAGCTTACTCACAAATCTGACCATCACTTGCACTAACAAAATCCAAGTTTTTTCCATTTGGAGCTACTTCAAAGATTGCCTCCCTCTGCCGCTCTCTCTATAAAATCCCCCCTCATGTCTTTATGTTGGAACCACTTTGAAAGCTTAACTAAAAACTGCTTAAATCATCATTACGGTAGAGGCAACTCAACAAATGGCAACAGTCTGAAGTTTGAGTTGGCCAAAACATCTTTCAGATGTTGGTAAATGCCGCTCGTTTTTGGTCTTTTGCAATCATTCAACTGGCCAACAATTTTCTTACGCTTTGCGCTCAATTCAACTGACCATAGTTAGCAAAGGCACAAAAAAAATATGAAAAATAAACAACCAAGAAAATACTAAAAAAAAAATGATAGCTAGAAGTTGAACAAATTCCCAGCCATTGCCAAAGAACTGGGAAGTGGTATTTTTTTGTGCAGTATAGTGATGGGCGTGAGCACGTACGCTGCACGATGCAGCACTGTCACGAAATTAAAAACCAGCCATGTGCATGGACTGGATAAGGTACTGGAAACTGCCACCAGCGATTTTTTAAAACTAATGATGAAAAAAAATCCGCAAATTTCAGTTTTGAAACTTAAGGCGTAAATTTAAAAAAATGTGTTAAACTACTAAATATTTTTGATCGAAATGTTTTTTTTAAAACTGTCAACTTAAGGTAGGATATTTTAAAAAAATATTTAATTTTTTTTTAACCAATAAATTTTCCTAAAAAACAATCTAATATATATTTTTTTTAACATATGATCTTTAAATATGCCAATCACAATTTTTTTTTAAATACTTGTTTTTATACATTCTTTATATGGTGTGAATATGGATCCAATCGATTTGGTAGAACAATGATTTGAAAAAAAAAAACGAAACTTTTTTTAAAAAAATTTATAAAATATAAAAATTGTCGCTAACGATTTTTTCATAAATTTTATTAAATACAGCTGAGACAGGAATATAATTTTTCTTTGAAATTTCAATTGAACAACATTTTTTAATCGTGCTTAATCAAAGAAAATCGACTAAAAAACTTTTTCGTGCCATCTCAAAACCGTGTAAAAACAGAATTAGGTGCATTGTAAAGCAGCTTCTCTACCCATAGTAGGGTATTTTTTCTACACAAATGCGGCCATGGGATTGAATGAGTCAATTTCGGGCTTAAGTATTCTTTTTTTCGACATAAACAGCTGATTTTATTTATTTGTTCAAAAATCAGAACTTCAATTCCACATGCCTTATTTGAAACCTATTATTGGATATGGATTTTATATTCCTTTCTTTTAATTAAATCCATAAGTCGTGAAAAATAGAATTTTATCCAAAGACTAAAATAGCTAATTCCGGAGTTTGGATTTAAAACATTAATTCTCATTCCCTGTTTTTTCCTACCTAAACAGTTGATTTTATTCATTTTTTCGAAAATCAGAATTTCACTTCCACACGTCTCGTTTGCAATCTATAATTGGACATTGAATAATATTCCTTTCTTTTAATAAAATCCTTAAGTCTCGAAAGATAGAATTCTTTCCAAAGAAAAAATAACTAATTCCGGAGATTTGGCTTAAAGCATATTAATTCTCAAATTACTTTTTTATTTGATAATAACGTTTAATTTTATAATTTTACCACAGCTTGATTTTTCATCTTTATAACTAACAATAAATTTCCAACTTATTTAAAACCAAAACAAAATAATTTTTTCTGTATTGCCTTAGGAAAAGACATAAAATTCTTAATTTATTTATTAATTAATATTTAATATTAACTCAATATTTTGAGTTGTATCGTAATTGAAAACTAAAATACAGACTGAAGTAGAGTTTGTTTGCCACGCGATAATCATTCACTTCTTTATGATATCGATTATATGCGATATTCGCCCACACTTAGAAAAAATCGTCTTAATAATAACGAGCATTGGAAAAAAAAAGTTCGAGAATAATTAGTTTTGGGATCTGGCACTGTATTGATGGTGACAGCCAAGAATGACGATTACTTAAAAAAAATACTTAATGGATAATACTTACTGCCGATACGTTGTCTCCAATATTTCAAGAAATAAATAATTATACTATAAGAGATTTGTTAGAGTCCTGTTCTGAGTACAAGCTCAAAGTTTACGAATAAACACACTTCAGCGCCAAATTGGTTCCCTTTGTTGAACTATATCTTTGTTACTATTATACCATACTATATTAATAAAATTTTTGGTAATAAAATTCACTATCAAATAATATCTACCAAGCTCTTTGATCAATTAGTTCAATCATAAAAACTAAGAAATAATGGTAAATTTATCATTATTACGATTTAAGACAATTAATTTGAAATTTCCAATCTACATATTATCGCTATAGACTCAATAAGTATTTAGTTTTTAAAATACTTAATTTTATTTATATAAGCCTATTTGGCGAATATATTGGAAAGCCCCTTATTAATCAACTAGAGATTTTTCGCCACAGATTCTAGCACATAATATCATCTATCAGCTTTTTTCAAAACGTTTGCTTAAAGACCCTCGAATATATGTCTGGCACATAAAATTTTTTCGTGATTTTATCGTGAAATTTTTCAGGCCTTTTTAGCACCATTATACGGGACACACAAACAGTTTCATAATTTCTCAAGTTCCTGGACCTGATTTTTATTTTAAAAATTTCTTGATTTAATCGTTTTCATTTTTCGTGTCTTTTACCACCGTCACGCGCTGACTTAAAAAGTACTCTCACATCTCTAGCTTGACACACGTTTTTTGCATGTTGACAATATAAAAGCCGCTTTAAGCTCTTTGAATTTTATCAAAGTCGGCTCAAGTATTTTGCGCTTTTGTTTAGTATTTTTTTGTGCCAAGTTAAGTGAAACTTTTGTTTCCAATAAACGTCTAAAAGCTGCTAAAAATGCATAAAGTATTTTGGCTAGTCAAAGTTTATGCATTAAAAAGAAAATTCCACATGGCAATAATTTTCTTAAAACAAAAATTTATGCTTTTCAAATGTTAAAGAAAAGCATGCATAAAAATATTTTCTTTTTTAGGCAAGTTAAGAGGCGACGCGTGCCGCTCGATTCGATAAAACATTTGGTATTATTATTATTATTATCGCCATAAAATATTTTGCAGCAGCTTTTTTTTTTGCTGGCTTGTTTGACTCTTTGAAGTGAGGCTCCCCGAGCGTCATTTTTGGCGCATGATTTATTATTTATTAATGATATTTTGAGCGTTGGCTCGATGGGGCAAGCCGCCATTTTTTTTCTTTCTTTTTGTCTTTATTATTTTGTTTGCTTTTTTGTTGCAAATTGTGGCACTGGCAAATTGCAAAATTATTATTTCATGCATAATGTGTAAACAATTTGTGGCCTGCTCTTTGAAGTATTTATGATTTCAAGTCTTTTTTTTAAACTATTTGCAATAAACAATTTTTAATGACTCGATTGTTTTTAGTTTTATTTTTTAATTAGCTTAAATTTTTGTAATGTTAAATTGGAGTAATTTTATCGCATAGTTAATGAAATAGCCAAAATATATTGGATTGTAAAAGATTTGAACTTAACGTTGTCATTTTTAAGGGCAGTCTGAATGTTCGCATCATTTATACGTTTTAAACTTTATTTGACACTTGTTGATATCTGCCTTTAATATTATATAAATATATATCTAAAATATTCAAAATTAAATCATCGCAAAGATACTTGGAGAAACAATCTCCTTGTTTTATATTGATTGGGCTCTTTCTGAAGCAATTTTTGTTTCACTTAAAATTTGATGATGGATATTAGGCGGCGGTAACTTGGAACCCTGACTCTTAAATAGCCTTTATTAAAATAATCTATTATGTATTACTTATCGAAATTATTGTTCTTCCAAGGCGACAGACACTTGGCATCCCGCAGCAGCCTCGCTTTTGTCTGCTTCAACTTTGGGACACGGCGGACTCCCGGTTGGTATTCCGCCGGCCAATGGGAGTCCTGAAACATTAAACACCATTATTTAAATAATCTTTTTGATTATTATTAATCAAAAATACCGCCCTTTCTCCTTCCTCTATCGTGTTCTGGTGACTCGAGCTCTATGGCGACTGACACATACATATGGTCTTTACCTTCTACATCGATATCTCTCAGATGAAAACTCCAGAGCTTACTATTTTAAAAATCTTCATAAAAATGCTACTAAATCATAATTCTAAATTGTAAAGAGCACCATAGTTGCATATACACCTTAACGCATCAATAAATAAATATTTGAAGAACAATAAAAAAAAAAAAATTGAATTGACGCAGAATCGAACTAAGTCGACACTTATAAATACCCAATTAAAAAACGAATGTATTAAAATCCAACACTTTATAAAACACGGATGTATTAAAATCCAACCCTTTATAAAAAACGATAATCAAATAATACTAAATAATTTTGAATGTAAAGAGCAGACTAGGTACATGTTCGTCTTAAGGCACTGACTACTTGAACAAGTTGCGAATTGTAAGCAGCCATTATAAAAAGCATGCACTTTTCGCTTGACACTTGTGGGTTAATCAAGGCCAGTTCTTGTCTTGATGCATATAATTCACAACTAGTTTAAGTAGACTATGTGAATAAGCGATAGTGGCAAATTTTGCTTAAAAGTCACAACTCGTTTAAACATAAAGTGCCTTAAGACTTAACGTTTCTTAACAAGCGTTTTGAGACGTTCGTGCGATGGACGAGATCGGTTCAACCGATCATACATAATATACCGCTTCGCGCACCCCCTCTCATAAACGAGATCGGTTCAACCGATCATACATAATATACCGCGTCACGCACCCCCTCATACACCCTCTGATGGTACCCTATCACTCTGAGGTTTAGAACCGTAAAGGTTGGCAACCAAATAGGAGGGGGGTTTTTAGTCGGTAGGCGCAGAATGCGAATCCGACACTACCCTCCCCGGGTGTCTTTCTGAAGATTTCCCCCTCCTACTATCCAAAAAAAAAAAAAAAAAAAAGCGTTTTGATATATAATAGGATGATCGGTTCAATCGATCATATACAATATACCGCTTCGCGCACCCCCTCTCATATACTTGATCGGTTCAACCGATCATACATAATATACCGCGTCACGCACCCCCTCATACACCCTCTGATGGTACCCCTATCACTCTGAGGTTTAGAACCGTAAAGGTTGGCAACCAAATAGGAGGGGGGTTTTTAGTCGGTAGGCGCAGAATGCGAATCCGACACTACCCTCCCCGGGTGTCTTTCTGAAGATTTCCCCCCTCCTACTATCCAATAAAAAAAAAAAAAAAAAACAAGCGTTTTGTATTTTATTTTGATAATTACAAGTTAATTCATTTATTTAAGTTACAATGGGAATTCCGAGTTATGTACGAAGTTGCAATTTTTTTGTTAGTAGTTTGTATTAATTTGCAACATATTTGGTTTTAAATTAAAAAAAAATTGTCATGGGAAGTTTTTCCAATTCTGAATATTTTAGTCATTTCTTGGCAGCTACACGTAAATATATAAAAACAACAAAAAATTTTTTATTTAGATGAAAGGTTTTTTTTTAAAAGTTTCGTTAAGGGTTTGATATACATATTAAACAATTTGAATTCAATTGAAAAATAAGCCGATTTTAATTTATGGATCATTCTTGGAAACTTTACCCAAGAAATAGAGATGGGCTCAATTCTCGAGAATCGACATTTTGAACCGATTCTCACCAAAAACTCGATTAATCTGACTAAAACGGTAGATGCTAACGAGTTAAAACCACACAAAATGTATGCAAAATGCACTTAAATTTATTTTCATAATTTAAAATAACAAATTTTTATTTTTCTCAGTTGGCAATACCTAAAATCGAGGAATATTTCAATTTTTTATGATGCAATCCCAAATTTGAAGTTTCCTATAATATTCAGCGTTGAAAATATTATTTATATTATTATATGATATTTTGGAGGTTTCTCATTCTTCTTTATTTTAAGACGAAAAGTCGATTGGTTATTTTCATTTACTCTCAAGATATACAATGTATATTTTTTTCTGGCTCTGTGGATATTATTAATAAGTATATTATAAAATATGTATATAAAAAAATTGCGTTAATGGTTAAAGTTGGTCGCTGGAACTTTTATTTGGCCCTATACAAATTGAGCCACCCTAATAATATTTATTTTTTAATACTATATCTATATAATTTAATTAATTAAAGACACTGCCATTCGGATTCGGATATAAACTGTAGGTCCCTGTTCTTTTCGAACAGTTATTAATAGAGATCCCCATGCCCCTCCAAGGGGTCAGACAGGAAATTATTATAATTATATAAATAAATAATTTTTTTTTTCTTAATTTCAGATACTTTGTTCTTACACGTGACTATTTGCATTGTTTCAAGCGAGCTTCGGGTTCGGCGAACGAACGTGCCTCGGATATGGGACAATTTATATTTAAGGTAAGCAATCAGATAAAAATTTTTGGATATATATTTTTGTGGAAATAAACAGAAAATTGAAGATTTGTTAAAAAAGAGATAAGTTAATTATTATTTTAATAAGTTCAATCTTTAGACAACAATAAAAGCTTCAAAAATGCTGGCTATGGACCGGATGAATCTAAGTCAGTACTCAATTAAAAATGTTCACTATATATTGCTTCTGGAAATCGTACAAGGATCTGAAGATATTTGATAGAGCTTACTAATTTGATCTTAGAGATACAATACAATTCTTCTGGGTCTGACTCTAAGATGATATGATTTATAATTTTTAAAAGACGAGAGAATCTACGGATACCTCTGAAGGGTCTGAACCATTACCTAAATATTTTTTTTGTTCTTTTTTTTAATATCGTTTAAGGATCTTAGGGTATTTGTTTCGACAGAAGAGCTGAACAAGTTTATTTTAAAGATACAATATGTTATAATTCTTGCGGTTATTATTATCAGTAATTTGTTTTAGATCTAAGAAAAAATTAGCATAAAGAGCTCTAAGCTTCCGCAAATTTTGTTTTTCCAACGTGTCTGGGCTTTAAGAGGCACTTGAAGATACAACTCGTTATAACTTCAACTGCGTCTTATGGGAATGCCAACCTACTTAACCCACTCTTATCGCTTTGTCATCTAAATCATTTGCCGCAAAACTTGGCCAAGTTTAGAGACATACAACTTTTGATTCATTTATTTACTACAGATTGTAAAATTCTATTACCCTAACAAGATTTATGCAATCCATTATGGCCACGTTAACTGAATATGCCATAAACCACAGGACGACACACCTTAAAAAATGAATACTACGAGCATAAAAAAAATATAAGCTTATAAATGAACTCTGTTTGTTTGCACCGACTACATCGCATAAAGTCACGTTTTGCATGGAGATCTTTATGATGACAATGGAGCATTATAAAAGCAACTCTTAACCATATGAGACGACTTTAAGGTGTGAAGTTAGCCAAGTTGTGGGAGCTCAATTTTTTGTACAAAAATTCAATCTACACTTGTCTGACAACTGCGTCTCTTTTTTTGCTGCCCTTGCATGCAAACTAACTCATTAAAAGCCCGGGTACTTCCCGAAAAGAAAAACTTTACTTACCTTGCCAACTTTTAGACAAACTCAACTACTAATTGGCTAAAACTTGCAGCTACTGCATGTTAATTTTGCCTTCAAATGCAAATGCAAATCTCTAACTACTGTATATGTATATAGTATATATATATATATATATATATATTGGCCACAAGCTCAAGCCACACGTGGCAGTCTGAACTGAATATGCTGCGGCCTATGCTATGTTTGCACTGCGAAATGGAATGTTTGAAATTTGTCACAACTGCGATACCCCTTAATGCAAATAGTTGTAGTAGTAAAAATTATTCACTCTCACTTTTCACTATTATAATGCTTACCTTAAATTTATATATTCTAATTCTATAGTAAGCTTATCTTGACAATTATATGATTTTTGGATGATTTTTGGATTAGTTTACTTTCAGTACTCTCTAAAATGCCGTATGGCCAAACTTAAGTATTCTTAGAAATGCTTTCATTGCCTAAAAAAATATTATTGACATTAATAATTCCCTTCCCAGAACTAGCACTTAAGCTTTATGGTATGGTATTAAAGTTAAAATTGGCTTTTACTTACTAATACGAACCAATACACACAAACACATCGCAATAGGCTTAAATTCTACATATTGACAACCTCTAGCACACGCAAAAATCAGATTTGAAATTCATCAACGCGTTCATGGGAACATATAATTGCAATTTATCCAAAATTTCAAACAAATCTTGAAAAAAATATTGCAACAAAGAATTAATTCCACTAAATATTGAAACAAATGGGGAAAAATAAAATTAAAATTATGACAAGTGAAAATTATATCTTATATATAAAAAAAAGTGTATGTCTGTTTGTACGGGGTTGGACGCCAAACCCTTTGTCCGATTTTAGTGGGACTTTTTTTAAAATGTTCAGAAGCTTCTTGGGCCGCGAATAGGCTATGTAATATCATTGGAAAATTTACAGAAAAATTAGGAAAATTGAAAATACTAAAAGCGACAATTTCATTTTCCAATAAATTTTTCTTTTTTTTAATTTAGGTTGGCATTGTGTACATTGTCAGATTAACTAATATTTTTTAACTACCCTCCTAAAGTTATTCATTGTCAAGTCAACCTTCTTTCAGTGAGCATCAAACGTTTTCAACAAAAAACAAGTGAAACCAGAAAAAAAATAAAAGTTAAACAATTTAAAGTGAATTAAAGTGAATCCGTGCAAAAGAGTCGTAGCAGACCACGTCGCTTCCTCTTAAGTAACTTTCGTATAATATTTCATTATCAAGTCAACCTCAAATAAGTGAGCACCAACAATTTTTCAGCAAATAAAATTTATTTTATTGGTTGGACGCGAAACCCTTTGTCCGATTTTAATGGGACTTTTTTAAAAATGTTCAGAAGCTTCTTTATAAACCTTATTTTTAGATTTCATACAGCGAAATGCCTCTTAGGCGAAGATCGTCCCTTAGTCCGTCAACATGTGCAGCCCGAAGGAATAAGCATCTGCGAGCGTCAGAGACTGAAGAACATAATTCAGTGAGATTAGAAACAGAACGCTCTAGAATAACCCAGTCTCGGGCTTCTGAATCAGAAGAACAACGTGCAGACAGAATGGAAATAGATCGTTCTCGAGTTGCCCAGTCTCGAGCTTCTGAAACGGAAGATCAGCGTGCCCGTAGACTCGAGAGGATGCGTATGCGTACAAATTCAACTCGACGTTCAGGAAATATTCAGTTAAATCTGGGTGCATTTCATTATAATGCGAACTTCGATTACAGTTTGCATCCAGCTGTCAGTATTGGCAAAATGGATAAAGTGTGCCGTTTTTGTTGTTCTCTGAAGTTTGACAAAGAAACATTAGGAATGTGTTGTGCTAATAGGAAAGTTAAATTGCCTGCTTTGCTCCCACCACCTGACCCCTGTTGTCTTTGCTTTCGGGTCATTCTCCTCTCTCGCATTCGAAGATACAATTCGGCATTCCAGATGACTTCATTTGGAGCAGGAAAAGTTTGTATAAATCAGTTCATGCCGACCTTTAAAATTCAAGGACAAATTTACCACAGCGTAGGATCTTTGTTACCGGTTCAGGACGCTGAACATAAATTCTTACAAATTTACTTCATGGGTGACAAAGAAGCACAAGTCGATGCACGTTGCAATACCGGCACTAAACGAGAAATTATATGTTCTTTGCAAGCACTTTTCCATCAGCATAACTCATTAGTAAGGTTATTAAAATCCTCTATAGACAAATTGCCGGCTGATAACCATGCTATTCAGATAAGAGCTTACAAAACGCTTCATGGGCAGCATGCCGGACGATACAATGCACCGACAGTGAACGAAGTTGCCATTATCATCTTAGGCGAGGAGCGTGATTCTGGCGACATTATCCTTCAAAAACGTAATAATGAACTTCAGCGAGTAACTGAAACGCACCGATCCTACGATGCATTGCAGTATCCCATAATTTTTTGGGAGGGGCAAGATGGATACCATTTCAATGTTCATCAAATAAACCCCATCACAGGCGAACAAACTAATTATAATAAAGCCTTCCACACTTCTGTTTCGCGGCTTTCGCGGACGGCGCGTTACGCAATATTTTTTCATTCTGTGGTTTGTCTTGAGTGAACGTGAAAAAAAAGACATCCTGTCGCCATTATAGGTTAACATTATTATTATCTCCATCAAACATGGTTAAAATGTAAAGATGGCGAGTAATTGAAAATTTTATGATGAAATTAATCCACTCATCGATCAATCGTACGATGTTTTCCAATCGGAAAGATCCCTAGACGAGCGAGCGAAGCGAGCGTGCCGTAGCGCAGCGGAGGCCGGCTAGTAGTCAATAAAAAAATCTGTGTGGTATCGATTCCCTTTTAAAGGGTGAACATCAACATATCGAGGTAAAACTTACTTTGTGCACACTGTATCAAGCATGCCTATCACATATCCCAGTTTTAGCTCGATACGTAATCGCATATGAACACAATCGGTACCACATTGATATTTAAAAAAATTCTGGTTGGGAATAGGAGGGTGAAAAATATTTTGCGACCTACTCTCATAGCTCCCAAATATAAACAAATTACATCACAAAAATCCGTCGTGCCATTCCGGATAGGTGCACCACAACCACCGTGATGGAAAAATTTTTTATATAAGATTTGTTATCCTTATCATTTCTAATACTCTTTACTATTAAGCATATTTTATTTTTCAGGCATACCATTTTATTTTTGGTATTTGTCCATTGTCAATATGATAATGTTCATAGTTTTCCTTTAATTCTTGCTTTAAAAAACAGTGTTGTTAAATTTTCAAATAATTTGTATAAATATTTAAGAATTACAGAAAATTCATTGCACCTAGGAGCACTTTTATTATTATGATTTTTATTAACCTGAATGCCTTTGTTGCTCTGGCTTAAAACTATTTTGTTATCTGGAATTAATTCTAAGGTACAGTATTAAAAATAATAAGCAATAATTATTATGATTTTTTGTTTCTTTTTTTTAATTTCAATCAAATTTTATTTTCCATGACATTCTTTTTTAATTTTTGGTATTTGTCAATATTCAATGTTCATAGTTTTCTTTTAATTCTGGCTTTGAAAATCAGTGTTGTTAAATTTAAAAAAAATTTGTATAAATAGTTTACAGAAAATTATTTATATAAGGTGATTTTTGTACCACGAGGCTTTTTTGCTGATTTCTTCTCTCAGAAGCTAGATTTTTGTTTTTTTACGTTTTCTTGTCCATTTTTTTTAATTTACGAGATTTTGATCCAATGTACATAGTTTGAACTACTCTAATATTTCTCAAGTTAATTCGAATACATTTTACTTTCTTTAGTGAATTTCAAATTTTTAATTTTAAACTGAAAACCTTTTTAATACTGCATTCAGCGAGCTATAAAATGACTTTAAAAAGTTTGCTACTTCACAGCACTGTCGCACATAACATAGTAATTTTTGTGGCTAATTTCCAAGCGGCAATTTTTGTTACTCAGTAAAATTAAATGCCAGCTTTAAGAAACCTTCATCAAATACGATAAATTTACTGTCTATACCGATGGTACCTAGTCGAGGGCATAACGATTAAGCTTTTATCTAAAAGAGTATCGAATTAGGAATAAACAATAGAATTCTTAACCTTCGAAGAGGGTTAAAGGAAAACAGCTTTATCGGCCATTTAGCTATCATACAACTTTGAGACTTTGCAGCACTCCTAAAATGCAGCTATAAAATGAATAAATTATTTTATAATAAACTATATTATTTAACTAACTGATTTTCAAAATGTTTTAAAAACAACGAAAAGTGTCAAGCAGAATACATTGTTCAGACTATTTAAAGTTATAACTTATGCCAGTGTAAACCTAGCATCAAGCTCAGCCCACACAACAAATTTTTTTTTTAACATGTTCCGTTTTGCCATTAAAACAAAGCAAATACAAAGCAGACTACAAATAACCAGCAAATGCTTGGCGCACACTTTACACACACACATTTAGATGCTCACACACACACACACACACACACACTTAGATGCTCACACACATATACAGATACTCACTCACACACAGTTACTCTATAAGCAGGAAAGAGTAGTAAAAAAAAGTTAACTTAAAAAAAAAAAAACGATTGCAATGAAATAAAAACCGTAACCGTTGTTGTTGTTATTGTTGTTGTTTTGCAAACAAATAAGGAAAATGCATCTAACAACAACAACAACATCAATGCCACTTAGCATACAAACAACAACAACAACAATTACAACACTGGGACAATTGCAAAGAGATCATGGGAAAATTGCTTTTTTGTTTTTTATTTCAATTTATTTTTGCACTTTTCTGCTAAAATCTCTAAAAGCAATGTCAATAAATAGTTGCTATATATACATAATATATATATACTCACTGTATATACTTTTTTAATCTTCTATTTCTTGTTTGGAATTTAATTTAAATTTCAAATTAATTTGAAACTGCGGGTAGTTCTCTTTTAGTAAACACATTAAAATTGTAGCAGCTTAAAATATTTACCTAAAATTCGAAAAACTTGTATAAAACATCAAACATACGCAGAAAAGTATTTTAAAAATAAATAGAATTTATTTACCAAGTAAAATGTTTATCTTAAACATTTTTGGAGCTTTTAATTAGCAAAAAATATTTTAAAACAGAAATTAATATAAACATTTCATTAAAACTTATTTGAGACTAAAGAGCAAAAAAAAATGCTGCCAAATTATGCCTTGAGGGATCTGAAAAAATTATAGCTAAGCTAAAAAGACGAAAATAGTAGAATTGGTTATAATGAGCAAAACTAAAAGAATGAAATATGAGATGTAAAATTAAAAATATTATAAGACAGTGTAACTTTGTTATTATTTTGTTGATTTAAGGTCAGACAGGTCCAAAAAAATTCCTTGAAACGGGAAGCTCTACTGGTGGGTTTGGTTGGTTCACAAAGCCCATAGTGATCAAGTGCTGTACTGTACTGATAAGAAAGGTCCTTTGTTTGCCATCAGGTTAAGCCCTGAGCAACGAAATAAGTGCTCACTAAAAATCCTATAACCTCAGAAGCGAAAATTTGTTAAATGAAGTTTGTTGCAGTCTTAATTTTAGTACATAGAATGAAAATAAACCAAAAATTCTTGAAACAAGACCAGAATTATTAATTATTTCCAGATTTTTATAATGATATTTAAATGAGAAATAAAATTCATAAAAAAAATGTAATTGAAGAAAGCTTTCAATTAATTAATTTTATACGAGTCTCCTCAACCAAGCACTATTGCTTCGGGGGACGGGGCATATTCTTTGTAAATTTATCTAATCAAAATGAGTCTCGAAAAGGGACCTAAGATAATATTCTATGTATCAGAAGTACGCAACAACCAATAATGCTTTAAAACAAAACAAAACTGCACACAAAAATTCGGCCGACAAACGTTTGATAGCGGACTTGTTTGGAAGCCGTACCCAGCGGTCAGAATAAAACAGTGTTGCCACATTTTTTGAGAAAAATATGAATTGCTGTTCTGTTTTGCTGGCATAATCATTAGTAATACTGGAAGCCAACTGAATAACTTTTAGAAGAAATATTTGTGCAATATTTATTACAAAGAAAATTTTTTAATTTATTGGGATGATCAAGCTTCCCATCGATCATCCAAACAAAGTTTAAAATTATATGCAGTAATATAAAAAATTGTCATACAAAACTGCAGCACTTTTCCAAGGCATCTCACCTAAAGTTAGGAATGTTATATGAATATTACATATCTAAAATATCTTTCTGATATCCCACCTCCAACATGAAGTACCGCCACAAAATTAAGCTGAATACTACAAACACCACAAAATATAAATACAAAAAATACCAGAAATACCACAATGTTCGCTTTTGAAACAATTAAGTTCCAGTAACTGTTCGAAAGCGTTTCAAAATATTGCGTACTGGCTTTAAAAAATATTATATATAATACAAAAAGTATAATTTGAAGTCTTTTATTTCAAGATACAATACATTTTCAAATAATTTAAATGAATAAAAGTAGATCAAGTGGTTATTCTGTTAATTTTAATGAACCATTTTTTAAAGCAAATTTCAAAAAAATGTATATATAAAGTAAATAAAAATTCGTATTTTTTAGATTTAAATTAAATTTAAATGATTAAAAATAGATATATAAAAGATAAAGTGATTCTGTTAATTTTAATGAGCCATTTTTTAAAGCAAATCTTAAAAAAATAATATAAGGAAAATAAAAATTCGTATTTTTAATTTTTTAAAGTCATTGGCTTAGAGGTACTTTAAATCTAAAAACAAAATAAAAAAAGCATATTTTAATTTTTTCAAGGCATTAAACTAAAAAGTATATGTTTCCGAAAATTTGTAAAACAATTTTTTTTAGAATCGTTTTTAGTCAAATTTTTGAATAATTGAAAAAAATACTTTTGCCTATCGCTCACTTACAAGATGACGTTCTTCTTGTAACTTGTTGATAATACCGAATAAATCTGCATAATTAACTCAAAAATCGAATTATGACACTCTTCTTGTAAATGAGCGACATGGCTTTCTATAAAAAATAAAACAAATTTATTAAATATTTAAAGATATATTTTTATTTTTAAATGAAATACAAAAATTTGTTTGTTTGTTAAAAAATTACAAGTAATATATGCGAAAAATATATGACTTATAAACATTTTTTAAAGATACTCTTAGTCATAAAAAAAATACAATAAAATATTTTTTTGCATTTTTATAAATATTACTTTAAATTCTAAAAAAAAGTCGTTTAAAAAATATTATTTGTGCTTTTGAAAAATACAATAAATTCACAAAACATAAACTTACAAATTTTTACTTTAATTTACGAAAAAAAAAATAAAATCAAAAATTACATTTTTAAATTTTTTAATGTTTTTTTTTAGAATTATTTTAAGTCAAATTTGTAAAAACTAGCAAAACATATGTACATAAATGTGGAGCTAAATAAAAATAACAAAACTCATCAGGTTTCCAATAGAATATTGCAACAGCTGCTACTACTAATGAATACCCTCATTAAATATTATTTGCTCACAAAGCAAAATTTTACACAGCTCTCAAATAATAATTTCCAGAACGAACTAGTTCTCAGTAGCAAGTGACGCAACTGGCAACCAGAACCGACATGTGTTTTTCAAATTTTTGACATAAAAATTAAAAATTTGTACTTTCCCATCATCTCTAATACAAAATCAACAGATCATGTTGTTATAAATAGATTTATCTCTGACAGAACTTATTAAAAATTTAATGCTCCATAAAAAATAAACTCAACTAACTAGTTTTTGAAAATATGTAAATAAAAAAAAATATAATACATAAATATATGCATTATCATGCAGGCCATAATTTTTACACATTGTTGACCTTCAAATATCGAAATGCGTACCGAATATGGTCAAAATGTACTCACAACCCACACAAAAATACTCGAAATCTCGTCGATACTCGTCATAAGCAGCCAGCCATGACTGAAAGGCAGCCAAATCAAAGTATCGTTAGGCCTTAGAGGCGGCTTCTTCAACGAAATACACATTTTTTTTTTTAATATTACACTTTATTTTGTATTTTTTGTAATTTAATTGACAGTCAACGACACTACAATGACTCAATCGCTGTGTCAATGTAATCAACTTAATCAATTAGGCGTGCAATACTTATACATGGATACACACACACAGATACACACACAGATACTCACACAGATACACTACAACTCATTTGAAGTCTAATTATTTAATTTGATTTTTGCATAAATTTTCAAAGTGATTGAAATTTCATCTGCATCATCAATATGGATGGCATCAATGTGGCAATATTAAAAACCTCGTCTCCCTCTCTCCCGCAGCTAGTTGAAACATTTTATCATCTGCTACAATCCCCCTCCCGCCCAGTTCGAAATCATCTCAGATCTGCTCTGTTGACTCCAGGGGGAAATCAATCGCGCGTAAAACGTAGCGATGCTTAATAATTACAGGTGACGAGCTTACCTGACCTATCGAGGCGTGGGTTTTTGCTACCAGTGCTACCAGACTGACAGACTATCTGACTGACTGACGAATGACTGACTGAACGATTGAACGATGCCCGGGGGCCAAATATTGCCACAAAGTTGCAGTTTTTGCACTTTGACAGTGATTGAAATCAATATTGATTTCTGCGCGTTTTCGCGTGTGGGTTTGAATGGCAGTTGAGAGGAGGGACTTATGGCAACTGAAATGCGTTAATCAGCGCATTTATTTGAAGTTGAAGGTTTTTTATTTTGATATTGTCGAGTTTAAGTAATTTTTCTAATTATGGCTGAGAGCAAGGCTAGAAATCAGCAAAGCTAAACGATTAGTTTTCGGTTCAGGAACATGACTTCAAGGGCTTTCAAGCGTCGGTACGCAGTTTTTTTTTTCGAGGGTCATGTTATTTGCAGTTTCGATTGTGTAAGAAATTATTATACTAATACTATTTTCTAAACAAGATCTCAGAGTTGGTATAAACACTAGATAAACAAAATTTTCAGATTAAATGAGGAGACAAGTTTATTTTTTATTTCTGACATAAGGGATATACAATATATGTAATTCAATACGAAACTTTAGTAAAAAAAAATAAAACGAAAATATTTTCTTAGAACCCTTAAATTTTTTTAAATTAAGCCCTCATATATTTAAATGCGTTTTTAATGATTTTTCCATAGTAATTACAAGCACTAGCCAGTATTTATTTTGTAATTTTTTTTTACAAAACATTGATTTAAATTTTGCAGATTACGATTTTAAAGCATCTTTTCAAATTTATTTAGCATTTTCTTTAATTAAGCAGCTGCCACAAACTTTGTAAATTTATGACATTTAATTTAAGCCAACTTACATTCTTGGCTGATATAAAACATTTAGTACAACTTTAAGTAAACCTTTCTTGCCCCAAAAGCGATTAACCATGTCAATCTACTATATAGCTTAAACTTTTCCAGTTCGTGAGTTTTGGCCCCCATCTTAACTGCAGTTTGCCACTTGGCTTAAAGTCATTAGGCCTTGGCAACAACAACAGTCAGAAGACTGACAATTTTATTTTCCATTTTATGGCAAAAATAAACTTTTTTGTTTAAACAGCCAGACAGAACTTTTATTCAAGTTTTTGCCTTATTTTTAAACTTTATGTGACTTTTATGGGTTCTCCCCGAAAGTTCTCTATGTAATGTATTAAAATGATGTTTGGTTACCACAAAAAAGACAAAGAAAAAAACTATAGTATATATGAGGCCATTAGGCAAATATGTCAGCAGCGTGTGGCAATTAGCCAAGTTATTTGATATTAAACGCTTCCAGCCATTTAGAGCAAAGACGTTTTTTTTCTCTGCTCTAGTTTTATGTAACGTTCAACATAATTATGTTGTTTGTTGGGTAATATCTTAAAGGGAACTACGTTAAAGGTGCTCAAGTTTTTTTTATAGGCAAGGTACTTAGAGAGTTCATTATCCAAGTTTAAAAAATATTTTTATTGACTTTAAACAAATTTTGAAACATTTTTGGAGTTGAAAATTTCTCTCCTGACCTTTTAAATTGGTTGAAATCGGAGGTGACTTCAATTTATTAAGAAGGAGGTGCAGGTTAGTGTAGTCGGGATGACTCTTTTGGAACTAGTTCATTTATTTATTGAACTTCGTTAACTTAAGTTTTAATTAAAAGCAAAATTTAAAAAATTTTTATAGTATTCCAAAAGTATATTACTTGCATTTATCTGGCTTAAACACCCTTTCCCCTAAAGCTCTACGATTTCGAACTCCCATCAACAGCTAAATTTTTACAATTTATTATTCATTTAAATCTTTAAAATTTTTCTTACCAATTATACCCATTATTATTACCACTGCTTAGTTAATTGCTCATTTTGGCCTTGTTTTGTCAATCATTCTTAAGACTCAATTCCGCTTAGCAACATTCTAAACTTGTCCAAAAAAAAAACAAAAACCCCCAAGACCCACATTCACCAATACCAATAATTACAATCTCTGGCCACACTTTTCCATGCTCTGCAATGCAATACTTTTAATGACCAAATTTACTTTAGGCCATGTCTTACACTTTCAAATCGGCGAATACTTTGACCAAATCTCTTCAAGGTCGACATTGATTTGAATGCGTTGTCTTTGTTAATAATTTTCAAAATGTTTTTTTTACAATATTGTGATTTTTTAATAACTATTGGCTGTCAAAACTAACACAAAGCTGCCAAATATTTTGATTTTTTTTGGACCCGCATTTCAGCTATTTGTTGACCTAAGTCAATGAGGTATGGGCCATAAATATACCAGCCAGTCTTAAATTGTTGTTAGATACGACCTATCAATGCATTATTATGGCACATAACGATTATCTCTGAACAATAAGCTGATGTTGCGTGGGAACTTTTGATTGATTGTTAAGCTTTGGCGGTTTTTATGGTCAAGATAAGGCAAATTTTGGTCGTTTTGAAGTAGTTTATATTTGGACTTTTATGAATGTTAAATGCTGATTCATTGAGAAGAAGATTATAATGAAAAATGTGCATGTGCATATAGATAAGTCTAATAGGAAAAATTTATGGAATTAATTGTGATAGGTTTCGGAAATAAAGCTCAAAGCACTTCATTCATAAAATTTTGTTCCTTTGAAAGCCTTTTAAATATGATCCATCAAATTGAAGATCTCTCACGTCACGACGCAGATGAAGTAGCCTAAGAGAGTTATGAGATATATATTATATGATTTTTAAAGACGATGGTCAAAGATCGTAAATACTTTTAACAAATATTAAAAAGAATTGAAGTGAAGAAGTCAGCTAAAAATGGGAAGGAAAAAAAAATGTTTTATAACTACTTTTCAAAGATGATGATCATAGATGAAAATATGAAAAGAAATATGGGACAAACTTTTCATTTTGAGAAGTAGCTTAGAATACATTTTTTTGATAAATTGAATTGTAGAAGATTAAAATTTGATATGTTGCTTAAGAACTCCAAGTACTATTTATTTACCAAATTTGGGTACCCTATTTTTAGAGAAGTTTCAAAAAACTAGAAAAAAATATACACATGCATTCCGCTTAAAATATTCATAATTTTTTGCAACAAAATATTGAAAGTTAAATCCTGGCAAAAATTGTCTTTAAAAAAATATGTTTGTGCTTTCAAAATATATAATAAATTAATAAATCTAAAATTACATTTTAAAATTTTTCAATGTTTTTTCAGAATTAATTTAGTCAAATTAGGAAAAAAAAATACATGTTTAAAAAATATATAATGGTACCTATATCTTAAAAAATGTATGGTCTCTTAAAAAATATTTTCGGTTTATTT
Organism: Chymomyza amoena; assembly: GCA_037043745.1. Lineage (NCBI taxonomy): Eukaryota > Metazoa > Arthropoda > Insecta > Diptera > Drosophilidae > Chymomyza > Chymomyza amoena. The sequence continues at coordinate 202,918 of JBAMAX010001919.1, read as the reverse complement.
TTTAAACTTTAAATTTAATTTATTAATTATTTCTTTAATTAATTTTCTTAGTTTTTTACAAATTTTTTCTTTAATTTTAAAATATTTTATATTTATATAGGTATATTTTTAGAATTTTTATAAATTTTATTTTTATATTTAAAAACGTAGAACCAATAAAACAATTTAAACATAAAAATATATAATGTATGTTGTTCAAATAAAATCTCAAAGAATGTAATCTATCAATTAATTGTGACATTAATTTTCTTAGTTTTTTTTACAATTTTTTTTAATTGTTAAATATTTTCGTCTTATTTTTTGTTAATATAGTTTCATATTGAATTACATGTAACAGGTCAGCAAATAAAAAATATATATATACAATTTTTAGATTTTATTTAATAATTTATTTTTATAGTTAAATATATGTTTTTTTTTTGTTTTTTTTTTAATTTAAACATTTTTTAATGTATTCGCTGTATTTTTTTTTTAATTGTGGCATATAAATTGTTAAATGTAATATATATTAAATAAAGAGTTCTAGCCTTTCCTACTTAGATATCATTAGCATCACGAAATTGTAATAAAGAGTATATTTATAAAAAATTTTGGATTTAAAAATTAAAAAAAAAAATCCATGAAAATAATAACGTAAAATCTTAGGAACTAACTTTGTTAAAAAATATTTTTTTTTTTTTTTTAAATTGTAAAAAAGAGTCGTTTTATTTTTTTTAAGATTGTTGCAATTAATCGATTAATTTTCAACGCCGATCTTCGAAATCCGTAAAAGACACATTATGTATATAAAAACTTACAAATTCTATAAAAAAAATTAGAGTCTTTAAAGCATTATAACTCTGAAAAACTAAGATCTGTTTTATATTTTATAAATTAAAAAAAAATTTATTTTTTCTTATCAAAGTCCATCCAAATTTTTTAAGACGAATTTTCTAATATAAATCAAATCAATTCTCTCAGTAAATTTTGCAAATGTAATTAAAACAAAAATAGTTTTTTCAACTAAGCAAGGACAAGTTAAATTTAAAAAATAAAATTAAAAAAATATATATCCTGAAACTATGAATGAATACGCCTCATTGGTTTTTAAAAATCGATCTGGGTAGGTTTTTTTAATTTTTTCCAGCTAGAAACTTAAAAGAAAGCAAATAAATTTTATAAAAAATTTCTTAAAAATATGAAGCAAACTTATATTAAAAAAATAAACTCGAGTTTATTGCGTGCATCGAACTTAAAAAAAAAAAATAATTGACGTATTTCAAAAACATACATAAAAAAATTATTTTATAAGATTAGTTAAATTAAAAACAATTTTCAAAATTATTCGTTTGTTAATTCCATTAAAGAATATAGAACTATTTTCTAGTTCTATATTCTTTGATTCCACCTAGTTCCATATTGCAATTTTTTGACAAAAATTCAAAATTCTATATAAGGCATTATTATTTTTTGAAAATCGTTGGTGAGTGATTTTTTCCTAAGCAGCTATACCATTTTTTATCTAAGAAATAAAAATAATAGAAATCAGAGTATTTATTATCTGAACGTTAAAAAAATATGCCTTCAAAAAGTTAGTTTATAAGAAAGAAAATGTTCAGAAAAATCGCCATAATTTTTTTTAAACTTACAAATTAAGTCAAATTTGTTTGAATATGTCTGGCATATCAATTAATTTTAAAATTAAAATATATATTATACAATTTGCAATCTTTATTTTAAATTGTTTAATATTTATTGCAAATTCCGTAGCTTTTACTCAGACTTCCTAATACATCAAGATAATGACTAAATCACCCGTATTGCTTCAAAGCCAGCTCACAAAGATCTTTGATTTTGGACCATAAGTGTCCAACAGACAGCTCACTCCCACACCTTGGAGCTGCCCCCCATAGTTCATAGCTTAAGCATCGTGGCTTGACTTCTATTGTCTTTGACTCATCAAGATCGTTTTACTTATTATGTTTCCAGGTCAAATTGGTGGACGTGGAAAAGGTGGAATGGCTGAATCGACGTTCGTACAGCGCCATTGGACTGCTGCTGGGACGTGAGGGACGCGTGCTGCTGCGCTGCGATGATGGCCTCGAGGATTGGTTTGAGCTATTAGAGGTAAATATTATATGCACACTCATTGCTCATAAGATGGCTGATTAACATTGTGCCCAACTTTTGCAGGAATGTACGCTGACCTCGAAGGAGCGTCGACGCGCCTTGAAGATTGCTCAAGGCCCGCGTTCACGCGCCTCTCTGGCTGCACCCGTATCTCATGCCTCGCTGCAGTCGTCGCAGCATTTTGGACTGGGCAGCACTTATTCCAGTGCTTTGGATGATTGGCTGATGACCAATGGCAGCGGCATGGGCGGCGGTGCGGGAGTGCTGGCACGTCATAAAATCTGCGCTGGCAGCCTAAATGCTTATGCCGGCGCCAATCCCTTTTTGTTTTCCGACTCAGTGCCAGATTTGAGCACGCTGAATAATGAGAATCACAATCATCACTTGAGCGGCATTTCCACGAATCACTCGACACCGCAAAAGATACCACATAATAATGCGAATCTCAGTCGTTATTCCAATGGTTATTCCTCGGCACAGAACTCCTTTACGCATGCCGCCAATGGACTCTACGGTTCTCCGAGACGCATATTTATTAACAGCAGTTTTGGCTCTAATCAGGTGGTGGATGAGGAGACAGCCGAGGAGGCGGAGGTGCAGCTAAGACGTCCACGTTTGCTGCGCGGCATGAGCACTCAACCGGATAATGGCAATGAGCTGGACCGGGACTGGCTCTATCGCAAGCCACGTGCGCCCACAGACATGCGTCATTCAGGTAGGTCAACTACATACGTCAGCTGGCTTTAATCTTATTAACTATTTTGTCACCCACACATAGTGCAACCCATGCTGCCCACCCACAACAATGGCGGCGGCAGCCATATGGCCTTGGCTGTGCCCAGCAAAACGGAGCTGGATTGTTCGGCGCATGACAGCGGCTTGGATACGCCGCCCTCTACGCACCGGCCCTCCAGTTATCGTGAGGCTAGTCGTGATAGCACGGAAACCAATGGCAGCTCCTCGCGTGGCACCTTGCTGAACAACTCACCTGGTGGCAGCTTTCGCGCCAAGAAACTGAGCGCCCAGGTGACCAATTTAAACCAGCTGAATGCACTCAATGGCTCCAGATATTCCGTGCAGGAGCAGCGCATTCTCAAAATGCGCAATGAGGAGGATCGTTGTGCCTCAATAAAGCTAACCAATCGTCTGAATCAAAATCAGAATCATAATAATGATCAATCACCGGCATCCACCCTGATGTATGATCCCAATCAGAATCGTTACTATAAGAATGGCAATGGCACGCCCATTTCCTTGACTCCGCAGCACACGCCCGTGAAGATGCACGGCTACAATGGCAATGTCAATGGCAATGGTAATGGCAGCGGCACGCTTAATGGCAATGGATCCGCCCATATTTCGGGAACGCTATCAACATCCAGCACTGGCGGCCATTATTAATGAAGCGCAGGGTCTAAAGTTTCGCGGTAGGTCGCCATTTTGATTGATTATAATGGGTGCAGAATTTGGTGTTTGGGTTTTTTCTTTGTATATAATTCTAACTTTTTTTGCATGCTAACAAATGCGTGACTGTTTGGGGATTTCATGGTGATCGAAATCCGGAACAGACACGATATGTATATAAAAGCGTACATAATTCATAAAAGGAAAAACTTTAGAATAAAGTAGAATAAAATTAAAGCTCTAAAAAAAACTAAGATCTGTTTCATATTTCATTATATATTTTTAAAAGGAATTCCTAAAAATAAAAAATAATATTTCCTGATAATATTTGCAAATATGATTTAAAAAAATCTTTTTTCAACAAAGCAATTACAATTTTATTTTAGACCTTTTTATTCTCAAAGTCCAAAGGTATTTTTTCAAGCTAGATATATTAAATAAAGTATTAAATTCTATAAAAAAAAATATTAAAATATGAAACAAATCGGATAATTAAAAAAAAACTTAAATTCTTAACCTCGCTCTTGAAACTTTAGTGCATCCAACATTCAACAAAAACTATGGATATTTTAACAAATAAAAATTAAATAAATATTTTAACATTTATATTTTATAAATCGGGTAAACTTAACTAAAATTACATATCATAAATTTAAGCAATTTGATAACAAAATTTAGAAAATTAAATAAATAATTTAATACAATATTATAAAGCTTATAAAATAAAATAAATAATTAAAAAAAAAATGAAATTTAAAAACTGTTTTTAAAATCAACTAAAAAAAATAATATTAAATATAAATCAATCATTATAATAAATTAATATGATCCCAAATAAAATCATAGAAATATCCTATAAATCAATAATATTCAAAACAATTTAGCTAAATTAAATTAAAAAAAAAATAATTTAAAAGAAAAGCAATCAGATGCATTTAATAAATTATTGAAATAAAAATAAATTAAATATTTTAGCAAATTATTTTAAATTTAAGAAGCATGCCTACCAAACATTCATAACATTATAATAAAAAAAAAAAAATTTTAAAAAAACTAATTCAAATAACGAAATATTTAGCTTTAAACATAAACAATCAGATACATTTAATAAATTATTTAAATAAAATTTAATTAAATATTTCAACAAAATTCTTTAAATTTAAGAAACATTGCCAAAAAATAAAAAATTATAATAAAAAAATATATTCAAAAATTTTGCAAAATCGGTTTAAAAAATAAATAACTTAAAACATAAACAATCACATGCACTTTATAAGTTATTTAAATAAAATTAAATTAATTATTTTAACAAATTATAAAACACTCAAAAATAAATAAAATAAAATATAATACAGCTTATAATAAAAATAAATAATAAATTGTTTACTAAATTAAATTTAAAAAAAAAATAATTTAAAAGAAAAACAATCAGATACAATTAATAAATTATTTAATTAAAATAATATTTAAAATTTGAGAAACATGCCTGGCAATGAACACACTAAAAAAATAATGAAATAAAATAAAATATAACGCAACTTATAATAAATAAAACTTAAAAAAAAAATGTTAATTAAATAAAAATATATACGGCTTAAAACAAAAACAATCAGATGCAATTAAAAATTATTTAAATTAAACACATTATTTATAAATTACGAAACGATTCATGTCAAATAATAAAAAACTCAAAAAATATAGTTAAATAAAATATGTATAATGCAGCTAATAATAAAAACATGATGACAATTAAATTTAAAAATAATAAAATGACATATTAAGAACTATAAATAAAATAATATTAAAAAAATTACGAATGAAACTGAAAATTTATTTAACTTATTAAAACCAATTCGCAAATTTTCTTCATTTTTTTAAATAAAATTGGAGTCCATTAAAATTCATAAATAATAAAGCCTTATTTAAATATAAAGAAAAAAAAAGCCACGAATAATTATAACTTATTTTAAAAACTAAAATTGAATAACTTATTAAAAAAAAATCCGTAAAATCAGATAAATATTTAAATAAGTTAGCATTTTAAATTTAAAAACAAAATTTTATGACAAAACAAACAAATATAAAATCATATAAAATGATCAATAAATATAAATAAAAAACTAAAATTGAATAACTTATTAAAAAATCTCCGCAAGATCAGATAAATATTTAAAAAAGTTAGCATCTTAAATTTAAAAAACAAAATTTTATGACCCTTAAAGTCAAACAAATATAAAATCCCATAAAATTATCAATAAATATAAATAAAAATGAAGTCACTTAAAGTTTAACAAATATCCTATACTTATAAAATAAATCGTTATAAAATCTAAAAACAAAATACGAATGAACAAAAAAAATTTGTATATCTAAAATCAAAATTTATTTAAATATAACTGAAGCCATTAGTGTCTTATAATTTAAAAATAAATTTTGAACTCGCGTAAATTTAAACAAATATAGAATCATATAAAATTATAAATAAATGTAAATAAAGTCACTTAAAGTTCTAATAAATATCTTATACTTATTTATATAAAATAAATCCTTATAAAATCTATAAACTACAAATGGCAAAAATAAAATGTAAATTTAAAAATAAAAGAAAAACTATAGAACAAATAAAAAAATAACATCAAATATAAATAACAACAAAATACAGCTATAAATTAAGTTAGAAAAATAATAATATCTATATAAAAAAAAATATACTATTTCTTTTTAATTCCAATTAATTCTATGTAAATAAACAATTGTATTTTATTTTGCATTTTTTTTTATTTAATTGCATGTGCACTATTTCACACACACACATACAACTTATAGAAGAAACGGAAAACATTTGGTAAATAACGACCACAACAAAAACAGAAAAAAACAACAACAACAAAACTAAATACAGAAGAAAACTGCAAGAAAATTAAGTCACCAAGTCATTGTACTAATGGAATTCCAAATACCTCCTGAACTTTTGTAGAACGTGCCTATTCGGATTGCCAGCAACGTCGTCTGAACAACAACAATGGACCCTATGCTCCCCTGCAAGCGTCCCCCTTGGCACAGAGACGAAACAACGTGCAAGTTTTTGGAACGCCCACTCGTGTATAGCATCTTAAGATTTAACAGAATTAAAGTAGAAGTAAAAATAAAAATAGAATTTTTGATTGATTTGCAATAAATATGTAGAAAAAGTCACAAATCAGAAAAAATAAATTTAAAATATAATTGAAATTACAATAAACAGTATTCGAAGCTGTTCAAGTCCAACTGATACCCCGTAAAAATGATATTTAGAAAAACAAAAAAAAAACAAAACGTAAAATTTAGTATATTAATTAATCACGTAGTTTTGGTACGCTACAATGTCCAGCTTTATGTAAACGTATTAAATTAGAACAAAATCATTAATAAAAATAAATTTAAAAATAAAATAAAACCCAGCGAGTTTTTATTTTGAGTACGGAAATAGTTCTTTTTTCAGCACGTTTTATAAATTAAAAAAAATTTCCCAAAAACTTTCATAATTAGCTTAATAATTTGGATTAGAACAGCAATTTATGCGTATGCGGCTAACAAGGGAAATTGTTATTTGAGCCTGCAATTTCCACAACCCCACTGAAAACTTTCATATAAAAAAAAGATGTTTTTCGTTTTAATTATTTTCTTATTCAAATAAAATTAAATAGTTATTACAATCCTTTAATTTTGCTTCTTAGTTTCTATATATAACTAACGTTTACATATTTAAACATTTTTTTTTTTTTAATATATACAAATTGTTAAACTAACTAAATTTATCAAATAATATAAATAAACAAGCTAAAATTGTTAATAACCATATTTTATTATAAATTGTATATATATTATTATTTTTAAAATAAAAGTAAACTGAAAACTTAAAAAAAACCATGTTTTTTGTTTTTAAAAAGGTATATTATGTTTCAGTTGCGTTGGCCTCTAAAAATACATAAAATATTCTGGCTGATGGAATGGAATCTATAGAAAGAAACATTTTGTTGTTGCAAACCTATTCAACAGCTTAAAACCGTTACTAAAATTCAAATATTTAAATTTACTGCGGACGATTTGGCAAAAAAAAAAAAAAAAATTCAGCCAGTTTTCACAAAATTTTGACTCTGAACGGATTTCAGCTACCAGGCGAACAGAAATCATAAGCAAGCGGCTGCAGAAAAAAAAGTGTCACTAAAAGTATGCCGCACTTTTTTTGCAAAAATAATTTTCTTGTCAAAATTTTGTAGCATACTTTAAGTTGCTAATTTAAAGTTGCCTTCTGAAATTTCTGCATTTCTGTTCGCCTGGTAGTTCAGCTGGCTGGTAGACCAATTTTGTATGGAAAATTTACAAAATTTAATTGGTTTTTTTTATTTTGTGCTGTTTTCAGATCAAGGCAGTGGTCGGCACTTACACATATGCATTTTTTTTGCGTTTGTATTGAACATTCTGTGGCGCTGTAATGCTTTAGTTTAGCCTATTACTTTGGTGGGTTAAAAATATTTTTTTTTTTTAGTTTTGCAAATTTAAATTTTAATCGCAAATTTTTGAACTGCTGTTTCCAATCTCAAGGTTATTCGATTTAGCAATCTATTTGAGCCTGCAATTTCCACAACCCCACTAAAAACTTCCAAATTTAAAAAAAAAATATGTTTTTCGTTTTAATTATTTATTTATTCAAATAAAATTAAATAATTATTACAATTCTTTTAATTTTGTTTCTTAGTTTCTATATATGATAACGTTTACATATTAAACATTTTTTTGTTTTATTTAAATATATACAAATTGTTTAACCAACTAAATTTATTAAATAATACAAATAAACAAGCTAATATTGTAAGTTGCGAAATTTAATTAAAATTTTATAACTATAATTATTATTATTGAAATATTGTAAAAATAAAGAAAATTGTTAAACTAATTAATTTTATCAAATAATAAAAATTAATTAGGTTAAATTATAAATTTGAATATTTTATTATAATTTAATCTTTTTTATTATTATTGTTGAAATATTATAAAAATAAAACAAATTGTAAAACTAACTAAATTTATCAAATAATAAATATAAATAAGCTAAAATTGTAAATAATATTTTATTATAATTTGTATAAATATTATTATTTTGAAATAAAAATAAACTGAAATAACTTAAAAAACATGTTTTTTGTTTTTAAAAAATGAAATTTTGTTTCAGTTGCTCTGGGCTCTAAAATACATAAAATATTCTGTATGAAGGAATCTATAGAAAGACACATTTTGTTGTTGAAAACCTATTGAAAAGCTTAAAACTGATACTCAATTTCAAATATTTAAATTTACTGCGTACGATTTGGCAAAAAAAAATGAGCCAATTTTCACAAATTGTTGACTCTGAACGGATTTCAGATACCAGGCGAACAGAAATCATAAGCAAGCGGCTGCAGCAAATTTTTTTTCTAAAAGTGTCACTAAAAGTATGCCACACTTTTTTGGCAAAAATTTTAAAAATGCAAAATTTTTGTAGCATACTTTAAGTTGCTAATTTAAAGTTGCCTTCTGAATTTTCTGCATGTCTGTTCGCCTGGTAGTTCAGCTGCTTTGAAGACCATTTTTGTATGGAAAATTTGCAAAATTAAATTAGTTTTTTTTATTTTTTAGCTGTTTTCAGATCAAGGCAGTGGTCGGCACATACACATATGCATTTATTATGCGTTTGTATTGAACATTCTGTGGCGCTGTAATGCTTTAGTTAAGCCTATTACTTTGGTGGGTTAAAAATATTATTTTTTTTAGTTTTGCAAATTTAAATTTTAATTGCAAATTTTTGAACTGCTGTTTCCAATCTCAAGGTCATTCGATTTAGCAATCTTTTAGATCTTATAATTTTCAAAACCCATCTGAAAACGTTCAAATATAAAAAAAATATGTTTTTTTCGTTTCAATTATTTATTTATTCATATTAAATTTAATAGATATTACAATCATTTTAATTTAACTTCTTAGTATCTATATATATGTAACTAACGCTAACATATTTGAACAATTTTTGATTTATAAATTATATTAATCTAATATATAAAATTTCCCTGTCACAATGTTAGTTACCGTACTCCTCCAAAACGGCTTGACCGATTCTCATGAAATTTTGTGAGCATATTGAGTAGGTCTTAGAATCGGCCAACATCTATTTTTTATACCCAGGGTTGCCACCCCTATTAATTTACATTTTTACGAAACTCCTCCGAAACGGCTGGACCGATTCTCATGAAATTTTGTGTGCCTATTGGGTAGGTCAAAGAATCAGCCAACTTCTATTTTTTCTACCCAGGGTTGCCACCCCAATCATTTTTCTTTACATTTTTACGAAACTCCTCCGAAAACGGCTGGACCGATTCTCATGAAATTTTGTGTGCTCTATTGGGTAGGTCTGAGAGTCTCCCGACATATATTTTGTATACCCAGGGTTGCCACACCTACACATTTTTTTTTTAAATTGTTAGCAAGCTTCTAAGAATCGGCTGGACCAATTCTCACAAAATTTTGTGTTCCTATTGTGTCGGTCAAAGAATCGGCCAACTTCTAAGCAATCGCCAATTTCATTTTTCTACCTGTAGTTGCCACCCAATCATTTTTCTTTACATTTTTACGAAACTCCTCCGAAAAATGGCTGGACTGTTGATTCTCATGAAATTTTGTGTCTTGGCTGTAGGCCTGAGAGTCTCCTGACATATATTTTTTATAATCAGGGTTGCCACACCTACAATTTTTTTTTTAAATTGTTAGCAAGCTTCTAAGAATCGGCTGGACCAATTCACACAAAATTTTGTGTTCCTATTGTGTCGGTCAAAGAATCGGCCAACTTCTATTTTTTCTACCCAGGGTTGCCACCCCTTCTAAATCGGAATTTTTATGTTGTTTAGTTCTTCATCATTTTGCAAGGTGAGTTTAATTTTTGTAGCTGCTTCTTAAAGAATCTTGATAGGATTTTCATCAAAAAGCCTTTTCGCCAGTCTGTTATGGTATGTTAATACATACATATGTAGTATATTTAATATAGTCTTATATATATATATAAGATATATATTTAAGATATATATCTTAAAATTAGCTAAATTTTTTTGTTACAGTGTGAGTCCGTGGAATAAATTTCTTAATTTTTTTTTGGCTATAACTCGTAACCTAGACGTCCTAGATAAAAACGGAGCGTTGATTCGTAGCAGTTGTAATTTAAAGCCAATCAATCAATCAATCAATCAATATATCTTGTAAACTGAGCTTCCTATAAAAAACAGCCTAAAGCTTATTTTTCCATCTTCAAATGGTTATATCTCGAAAACTAAGCGTCCTAGAGCAAAAAAGAGAGTTAATTCGTATCAGCTATCATAAATATGACATTTTGAATCCGATCGGCCAAAGTTTACTTTTCCATCTTCAAATGGCTATATCTCGTAAACCAAGCGTCCTAAAGCAAAAAAGTGTGTGGATTCAAATCAGTAGCGTCTTAATTTTAATGTCAATTTGAAGCCAATCGACCAGTTTATTTTTCAAACTTCAAATGGCTATATCTCGTAAACTGAGCATCCTAGAAATAAAAGCCCAAAGCATATTTTTCCATTTTCAAATGGCTATATCTCGTAAACTAAGCATCCTAGAGCAATAATACGCGTTGATTCGTATAAGTAGTGTCCCTATCTACAACAATATGCCAATTTGGAGCCAATTTTTTAACATCAAATGGCTATATCTCGTAACCTAGACGTCCTAAAGCAAAATGTCGCCAGCTGCTTCTATCAAAGTGGCCTCAATTTATTTATAAAGTTTTTGTTAAAAGCTTCAAGCTTTCAATTCCATTGCTAAGCAACTCACGCAGTACAAAGCCCTTGCAATCTACCTTAAATTCAGGGATGCTTGCTTCCGTTTTCAAAATTGCATACAATAAAAGCTCAAGTTGGCAACAAAAAATCCCCTGTTGAAATGCAACTCTCTCCCAAAAGCTTTCGAGCGAAAGCTCATAGTTTCAAAGAGCACAGAATGCGAATATTTCAACCCCCTGCACAGGACACGGGCAATAATGAGAAGATGTAATGTGTTGCTATTTGGAACAATGCTTTTCGGAGTCAACAACAACAAATTTTCAGTCAGCTTTTAAACGCAGCCAGCAAAGCGCAAAAATTTTCTTAGCTCCGGAAAAAACTAAAAATATAACAAACTACTTACAAAGTTTATAAAGTCCTGAAAAACTATGCGTAGTCGCACTGAATTGGTTACCACCACATTTGTTGACTCGGACGACGATGATTACACCGAGGACGATGATTCCGAGGAGGATTGGCGTCCCACCAAAAAGAAACAACAAAAACAAGCACGTGCCAGTGGCAGCGATGGAGGCGGCCGTAAACGCAAAGCATCCGGGACGGCTGCAGCCAAAGCCAAGCGACGTGCGGCCAAGGTAAGCGATGATGAGTTTGAGTCAGCCGAGGAGGATGTGGATGGATTTGAGGATGAGCTGGATAGCGAGCCCAGCGATGAGGACTACGAGGAGGCTTTGGACTTTGCCGTGGCCAGCAGCAGCAGTGGTGCAGGTCCATCCAGCAAGCGTCTGGCTCAGCTCTTGCCGCCCAAGAAGCAGCTCTTCAAGTTGGTGCAAATGGAGCTGTTGCTGAAGAAAAGCGATTTGTTGGCTACGGATTGGCTTGACAATAGTCGCTTGTGTTTGTGGCACAAGGATGAGCAAACAAATTGTTTGCAAAAATATTTGCGCGTCAAGACGAATGTTGATAATGATAACGAGCAGCCGTTGGAGCAGCAATTGCTCTTTACATCCAGCTCAGTGGTGAGTACCAAATGTTGTGGGTTTGGAGGGTATATAGAAAAATTGGTGGAGTTGGAATTTAAATTCCAAGGGAATTTCTGTCGCTGAGTAAAATATACTAAATAATGTAAATTCGTATATTTCGGAGTGGTCCGAGCTCCAAGGACGCCTTTTTCATTCGGAGTTTTCATTTTTGAATATAATTATTATTAGAAATACTAACCAACTAAGGTTTTACTATTTAATTGTGTAATTAACTTGTTTAAGCCCACTTGATAGTCTTTTTTATAAAAATTAATTTACTTTAAATTCAGGATTTTAAAAATTAACATGCTTTGTTTTTAAAAACATGTTTTAACAGATTTTGTAATGCGACTTGAACGTAATCTTTTGCAAGATTTTTTCATATTATCTGCTCTTTGAAACCAGTTTCAATATTTAATATTTATTTAAAAAACTTGTAATATTCCGATTCAAACTAGATTGGGTCAAAAGATCTTATTTTTCAAAAGATTTAACAAATTTTATAAACACATTTTAATTTTATTTAATTGTAGAAGTTGAAGTTAAAGTTTTCGAAATTGAACTTGAATATGTATTGAAAAAAAAAATTTTGAAAATATTTATAGAAAATTAAATCAATATTCTATAGGAAAATATTTACAAAACCAATTTTAAGTACAATAATTTCAAAAAATATTTGAAAGTTCGCCAACTGAAATGTGAAATTAAAAAAAATATTTTAAATATTGCATTATTTATTATTACTTATTTCAAGAAATGTTTAAGTAATTTTCAAATTAAATTGGATTAACATTAAAAAGAAGAAATATTGGAAACGAATTTTTATAGGAATTTTTTTGAAATTGAGAAAATAATTTTTAATATAGCTAGCATTATTATACTTCTGCCTAATACTTCAAAGGGTATATTAAATTTGTGGAAATCAAAATGTATATACACTACAGAAAGAGATGTCCGAGAACCCCTAAAGTTACCTTAAGTATGATCAGAGTGGCTAGAGAAGTCCATATAACCATGTCCATCAGTCCGTCCGTATGGAAGCCTGATCTCAGTGATGGTAAGAGCTGGAGCCATCAAACTTTCAGATTAGATGCTTTTCAGGGCAAATTATGTTTTTTTTTGATATCAGGGTTATATTATAAAACTGCCAAAGTGGGTTATAAAGGAATTCGAAAAAAAAAAAGTACTCGATGGATTGCTATGTTTATATAGATATCTTAACCAAAATTGGCATTCGGGAGTTTTTTAGAGTTCCCCAGCACAGTATACTTGTCTATATAATATTATATTACATTATAGGAACGATCAGTGAAAAAAAAACTGTTTGGGAGGCAAAAATTCAAAAGTTTTTGTTTAATAATAAAGATATTGAAAATAATTGTGGAAAATAAAAATCTGTTGTAGTTTTTCAGCAATATACCGAATTTGACTGGTTTAAAAAAAATACATTCCAATATTTTACAATTTTAAAAGTATTTCAATCAGAACAATGTCGAAATTTAAGGAAAAATAATCAAAAAGGTAAAAAATTTTGGAATTATGAAAATTTTCAATGATTTAATATTCGATAAATTTCAAAATAATCACAAAAAACAAACGAAACAAATTTTTTAAGCAAAAAGACATTATTTGGTCCCAATATCTTAACAAACAAACGAAACACAATAAATTTTGTTCCAAAATCAATTTTTTGGAAGATCGGCCCTATGGGAGGTATATGATATAGTCAACCGATTTTGTTCAAATTTGACACATTGCCTAAGTGCTCCAAAAAACTTTCAATCGCCAAATCTGGGTACGATATCTTTTTTAAAAAACGAAATATAGCGAATTTTGCTTTAAAAAAGTTATTTTGGCCGATCGGTCCTATGGGAGCTATATGATATAGTCAACCGATTTTGATAAAATTTGGTACAGTGGCTGGGAACTATAAAAAACGTTTGGATGCCAAATTTGGTTACGATATCTTGATGAACAAACGAATTATTATTATGGAATAATATGGGATATAATGTGAAAGTTTGGTTACTCTAGCTCTTACCATCTCTGAGATCTAGGCTTCCATACGGACGGACGGACGGAGACGGACATGGGTATATCGACTTCTCTATTCACCCTGATCATATTTTAGGTAACTTTGGGGTGTCTCCGACGTCTCCTTCTATATGTTACATACATTTTCGGCTTGCACAAACTTAACATACACTTTGTACCATACTGTATAAAAAAGAATATAAAATCTACCAATTATTCTATCGTAATGAAATTTGGCAAATTAATATCTTTTGGACTTCTTCAGTTATATGCCGAATTCAAGTCTTTTTCAAAACAACATCAAATCAATATCGAAATATAGAGAAAAATAAGAAAAAGTACAATTTTTTGGATTTTTAAATATTTTTACCGATATTTTTCAATGTTCCATAAATTTCTAAATAACCCAAAAACTATGAAACGAATTTGTTAAGAAATAAGAAATTATTGTCTGTTCCAATTTAAAAACAAATTTTTGTTTTTGAATATAAAATCTACAAATTATTTATCAGACTTAGGACCAACCAAGTTAATTCTATCAAAAAGAAATTTGGCGAATAAATATTTTTTTGACTTCTTGAGCAATATGCCGAATTTAACGGCTTTTCAAAAAAACTCAAATCCAATCCAAAATTTAGGCAATAATAAGAAAAAGATTTTGGATTTTTAAACATTTTTAACCATTTTTTTTCGATATCCGATTAATTTCAAAATAATCCAAAAACTATAAAACAAATTTGTTAAGAAATAATACATTATTATCTTATTATTATTATCTGATCCAATTTAAAAAGAAATTTTTGTCTGGGAATATAATATCTACGAATTATTTCTTAGACCAATCGAATTAATTCTGAGAACATCAATGATTATGGTAACGTATAATAGAAAACTACAATATTCTTTAGATCAACTCTCTCCATAGTGTACAAAAAAAACGAATCCTAAAACAACTTCTGAATTTTCAAAAAATAATCAATCGTTCCCAAATTTGGAACAATGTAGGTTGGTTTTGATTTTGAGAACGATACTAAGATGAAATGAGAATAAACTTATAAGTTATAAACATTGAAATTTCTGTGCCACCTACGGATTTTTTTAAAGATTTGTTTTCAAACCGTTTCCAAAATCTTTTATTGTCTCTGTGGCACCCCCGATAGTGATAAAAACTCAAAACTTAAGAAATGCAAACATATGATAAATACAACTTTGTCCCCTGAGATGAAAGACGCTGAAAACAGGCGGTAGGGGAAGATAAATTAAGTATTTGGGCTGAATATGTTAAGAGTTTCCGTAACACCAATTATCTGCAGCAGAATGTGCCACACTGAGATTATAATCCTCTTACTCAAGCTTGTCCAAGTTTCTGCAGCTCCTCGTGGTGTCAAGACTGATTCTTTTGGAAATTCAACATGAAATCATATAACGATTCCTTTAGACTACACTAAGACTGTAATCGGTATTTCAAATCGATTAAGACTTCATTAGAGGAGTTTTCCGTATTTCCAACAATTGACATCTCAAATATGCTCCAGTAGTTAGGTCTTAAACAACGCAGCCAAAGTTCTCAGCTCACTTACTTACCTGGATTCGTCATAAACAAAACGTTGAACTTTTGGAAATATCATTACTGCAACTGTTACGAAGTTTATGAGTGATCCCTGCTACATATATTCAAGTATCATTTAATCTGACCATATAAAATGAGTTCCAAAGCTAATAGAAGAAAAAATCAGATAAAAAATCTTGTTTCTACATAAGAAATGTGAAATATTAACTTACTGTTTATAGAGATGGTCCAAATCCCTGTGCTGCTTAATAATACGAGGATATGACAATCTTGACAAGGTATTTTAAAGCGTCTATTAATATAACATTATTTAAGTTTAGGTGGGATCCATTTTAAATTTGTGTTATTATAGAGATTCTCCTTAATAATGCGCGGATACTATACATAAATTACTCCAACCAAGATAATCTTGGCAAGTTTTTTTAAAGCGTCTATTAATCCATAGAAAGCTGTGAACGGATGTAGAAAATCCAAATATTCAAGTTTAGATGGGAGCGCCAATTCATCTTGAACTTGTGTTTTTATAAAAGTTTCGCCTGCCCTTTTAATCCATTTATATTAGCTGCCTAGTTTCCCAGCTTTTAATTAATTCCTGCACATTTCCCCCTTTTCAGTACTCCAGCTGGGATGAACAGCACATCAGTGATTTTATCAGTGTCAAAGTAAACTGCTTGGATCCCAACAATCGACGTGTGCAACTGGACGACTTGCCAGCTCTAAAGAAACTAGCCGAGGAGTTACAAGCTCAGGCCAATAATAAGACAACTGTTGAAACTACCGATGAGAATGACAATGAGGATGAAACTGCGCCGGAAGATGAGCTGGCAAATGAGCAAACAGTTGATGCAGCAAATGAGCAAGCACTTGATGCCGCAGATGACGAAACCGAATTGGAAGCAGAACTCGACGAATTGGAGGACGACGATACTGAGTTGACGCTCGATGACTTAGATGCATAAATAAGAAGAAAGTAAAATTAAATTTTAAAATGCACACTTTTAAAAAATAATTAATAGTATTATAGAAAGCCAAGTTAGTTTTAAAAACAAATCAAATTCAAATTGCTGCAAATTTTAAATTGAAATTAGCAAATGAATTTAAAATAAATATTTGATGAACGTCTATGTGTAAACAAAATCAAGTTATTTGATTATTTTTTTGTTTGTACAAATTTATATAATGCAACTGCAATTCGAGCACACAAGGGTATATAATTCTCTGCTTTTTGTTTTATATATATAAAAGCAAGCGTTTTTGTTTGAGAACAAAATTTGCACTGAACTTGGCTAACAGAAATAATAATATTGATAATGGATAAAATTAATATGAACTTTGCTGGCTACCGACGACGTTCGCCTTTGACAGTTTTGCGTTTCTCTTTTTTCTCCTCCTTGAGCTGTTTTTGCTTTTCGCGATCTTCCTTGTCCTTGAGCTTTTTGTTTGCACTATCCAATCGCGCCTGTTCGCGTTTTTCCTTGGCCAATTGCGCGACATCGGACTTGTTGGTATTGGGTGCAAAAGTGCTGGAGCCGCTGGGCTCAGCGATTTCTACATCAGAGTCAGCATTATCCTCCTCGAGCACGGAAGTCTGTATAGAATAGCAGCATGTTCATATGCGTATTGGAGCTTAATTCATTTAGTCATCGCTTACCTGTGAATATTGAGCCAGTATTTGCTGTTTTATACGCAGCTCTTCGGCGGTATATTCGCGCTCTTTGGCAGCGGGTTGCAGTTTTTGTTGCTCCAGCAGCTTGGCCAGCTGTGCATTGACATCAATTTCCAGACCCTTTTTGGGCGGCTCATCTGCGCTCGGATGACTTTCCAGCCATTTTTGTAATATATTAGCCACAAGCTCGTTGGTATTGGAAGCCTGCAGTGAAAATAATACCCGAATGAGTGAGTGAGTCACTGCTGACTGCACGTGGCTCGGTTTCTAGTTACTTACGCCAGTTTCACTGAGTATGCCCTCGATTGCCTCAGATTTTTCCTCCTGTGACTCCTCGCCTTCTAGTATGCCCACAATATAGGCACCAAAGATAGATTCGTCCGTATTGAGTGCACGTAGTTGCTCATTTAGCCAAGTCTGAAACTCGGCGCTGGCGCTCATTATAAAGTATATAAGTGCTTATAGCACATATATATAATGTACTGCAGCTATGTATAGATATATAAATGCGCTGCCGGCAAATAATTTGTGCGCTTAGAAGTAGTAAAATGTGCTGCAAAATGCAGCCACACACACGCCATAAAATATTGTCAGCAGTGTTGATAAATGTGTGCAGGCACGGCACAGCTGTTGCATGTTGCAGAGAGCCGTCAGCAGTTGTGAACTACTGGTAGCTGGCAAGTGTGACCGTAACTTTTTTTGGCGCCTAATGGTAAAGTTGCTTAGAATTTGAATATTTGAATGTGTTTTAGGAATTTTTGTTTAAAAATATATAAAGAATAAAGCTGCTGGTTAAAATAAAATATTATGAATATAAATTATATGTAGAGATAAAATAAATATATTTATAGATTTTAGGCAAATTCTACAAATTTTCAATTTTAATACCAATTTTATAAAAACAAAAGATGACGTATGCAAAAGTCTTGAGCGGACAACCTTGGGAAAAGTTGCCTCAAAGAAAAGGAACTCTAAAAATCTGAACAATGCAAAATTTGATTACGATTCATTAATGAGCGAAATACAATAAATTAAAACAAAAAACGATTTTTTGGACTATCTGTACCATGGGGGTTAAGTGTTTGAGACCTGTAAAAACTTTCGAATATCTTCATAAACGTTACGATATAAACTAACGAATTATTTATCTTAAACTATTGCTTTTTTTAAGGTCGTGCAAGCTATAAAATATATTACCGGAAAAAAAACATATGCTTGTCTCCAAAAAAAAAAAGGTTCTAATCTGAAAGTTTAGAAAGGGTTTCTGAAAGGATTTTTTAGGATTTCTGACTATATACCAATTTTCAAATAAATGTGTGCTTTATTTTGTCATAATTATTTTTTTTGATATCGAGACCTAGAAAAAAATGAAAAGATTTAGAAAAATTGGTATTCGGGAGTTTTTTAGAGTTCCCTATACATATTATATACCCCATATAGGACTGATTGGTAAAAAAAAAGATTTACGGCCACAATTTTACTAATTTTTTGTTTGTTTTGAAGATATCGTAAATAAATTTTGCAAATAAACATCTTTTAGAGTTTCAGAATTTCGAAAGAATTTCAAGCAGAACAATGTTGAAATTTATTAAGTACAAAATATTAGAATTTTGAATATTCTCAACGATTTATTTTTTAAATAATCGATAGATTTCAAAAGCCAAAAACTTTAAAACAAATTTGTTAAAAGAAAAGACATTATTGTCTGCACCAATTTATAAATAAATTTTTAATATAAATATATATATATATAAAATCTACGAATAATTTCTTAGACCCAGGATCGACCAATCGAGTTAATTCTGTGACCATCAAAGATTATGATAAAATATTATAGAAGTAAATAGTTTTCTACAAATTAACTTTTCCTTTTTAGATGTCCTGGAAGCTATAAGATATATCCCCGAAAAGAATAAAATAAGCTTGTCTCATATAAAACAATAAGGGATCTAATCTGAAAGTTTAGAAAAGGTTTCTGAGGATTTGAAAATAAATGTCATAACCGACGGTGGTTTTTTGTGTCGCTTAAATTTTAAAATTTTCTCATGTAAAATCAAATGTATTATCCATAATATTATTTAGATATTATTATTTCTTAACCTAAAAAATGCTAGCTGACGCTACTCAGTTTCAAAAACGTAGATTTGGGATGAATCCGAAAGTGTCAAAAAAAGAGCCAAAATATTATTTTGAATATAATTTCAGCAGGGTTTTCAAATGTTTAAGAAACCGAAAAAAATCTGCTTAAACCAGTTCCAAGTTCTAATGATTTTTCGGACAAACACTGCTTGAAAAAAAAAATCACATCACATATTTTGTTCGGATCTAGCTTACAAATATGTTTGTATCTATCTGAAACTTTGATACAATGCCCTGAACTTTAAATTTTGAAAAAAAAATTATTTTTCACTCTCAATAATTCTAAAAATCGAATGTCGGGAATTTGACATACTTTGCTCAGATCTAGCTTAAAAAAAATTTTTGTATCTATCTGAAATTTTGACACAATGTCGGGACAATGTTCAGGAACAACATAGCCTGAAAAAAATTATTTTTGATCCTCAAAAAAATTCTAAAAGCTCACCCCACTTTCCTCTACTAGAATTAGCTAGAAAGGCTACAAAATTCAGCTAAATTTCACATAAACTAAAAGTCTCTACCCTCACGAGCATTTTCTTTTTTATTTGTGACTCGCGGAATTTTTATTAGTCTTAATTGGCAAAAAATCATTTATATCTGATAAAAACTTTTGAATCGCCTAAAAATGATTATTATAGATTTATATTTTATGACAAAACGGCAAACAAAACATACAAGAGTTTTATATAAATAATATTTAAATAAATTTTGGCCTCAGAAGTCGAATTAAGTTTGTTCTTTTCCCATTTAAAGCCGCCCTCTAAACTTGCATCATTAAAACTGCTGCAAACGGCCAGCACACATCGCAAAGAGCAGCTATCGATAGCAGCGCTTACAGCACATCGCTTGCTTATTAATCGCACGACTATCGATATGCATGCCGTCTATGGCGCTTGTGCAGCGCTCATCGCTCAATTGTCGCTCAAAAGTTACGTGCTTAGTTCATTTATTATATATTAAAATGTTTTGTGCAAAATAGCTAACAAAAACTATTATCAAAAATCTAGTCAAAGTTTATGCGTAAAACTAAACGTTAAATAATTGCTAAAAGTTATAAATATTTTGTCCACTTTTTTTTTGGTAAGCAGGCGCCTAGCAACTGTGATTTAAACGGTAAAACGCACGCTGCGAATTTCTCAGAATCAGTTTATGCATGTGTTTGTGTAAAAATTCCTGGAATTCAAACAAAGTTAAAACACTTGCAGCTGATTAGTTGCTAAAACTTTAAATGAATATTATTTTAAACAAAAAATAGCTGTGTGAGTAAGTTGTAGCTTTTTTCAGCTCAATTACTATAAATTTTTAATTAATGCAGACGAAAGATGGCTGAGAATCCTGCGGATTTGTTTTTGCAGCACCATGGTTATTATCGCAAGCACATACAGCAGGATGCGGATAGCCTTTTTCGCGTCGTAGCCGAACAAATGTACGATAGCCAAGCTTTGTGCTATGAGATACGGCAGGAATGCACCAGATTCATGACCAGAAAGCGTCATTTGTTTGAGCAGGAAATAAAAGGAGACTTTGATAGCTATGTTCTGAAAATGTCCAAAGCCAACACTCCCGCCACCATGCTGGAACTATACGCCTTGTGCCGTCTATATAAACGCAATGCTAAAATCTTCACAACCTTTACACTGGGCGTAGATCTCAAGGCAAACGCTAAATATAAGCACAAATTTCGCGTCTACTGTTTGGACCAGCATTTTGATGCAGTGTATCATATGAGCCATATATACGCAGCCGGTATCTGTCAGGCCATAATCTATAAGCTGCTTTATAAAGATGTTTTTAAATTGCCAGATGTAGAGTTTGCTGTTGAGAGCATGTTGCATCCCAAAACCTTTGAGGATGCCAACTATGGCTGCGTCGCCCTTGCAAATGGTGATTTTGGTACGCATGTGGCATGCAAAAATGGACGCATCTTCTACTTTGCTAAATCGAAAAATAATTGCTGCATTTTGAAAGATTCAAAACTCTGCGATTTTCATAATCCGAAACCGCTGCAAGTGCGTTCCCAAGATTTGAAATCTTGTGTGCGTCAGTTGCTGGACTCACGCCAAAATCCTTTTACTTTTAAAGTGGCCGAAGCCTTGGATGCGCGCACATATGTCAATATGGAGCTTGATTGCTGGACAGGATTTCATCAATTGCCCAAGTCCAGCGTTGCCTATGATAAAAACTCCAATTTTACAGTTGGCGAGAGATGTGGTGTGAAGTTGCGTCTTGCCCGTGGTTATCAGATGTTTTCATGCTATATACAATCGTTTGCAGCGGATTTAAGCTATGCCATTGCGCATATTATAGAGCTTGGATTTATGCTTAAGGTGCCCTATGGGTATCTTCATCCTTTGCCGCCCAATGGGTTTATTCCATTGACTAAGCCGTCCAAAGCAGCCAAACCTAAAAGGCAAACCAAAATGAAAACTATGAACACTAAAAAGCAGCAGCAGCAAAGCCCAGCGCCACAAAAGCCAGATCCGCAAGAGCCTGTGACGTCACTGCAAAACCCACAATGGTCTCAGCAGTCCAGGACTGCACCAGCCGCCTATCCACAGAAGCAGTTCATGCAGCAACAGCCTGTGACGTCACTGCAAAAACCAGAATGGTCTCAGCAGTCCAGGACTGCACCAGCCGCCTATCCACAGGAGCAGTTCATGCAGCAACAGCCTGTGACGTCACTGCAAAAACCACAATGGTCTCAGCCGTCCAGGACTGCACCAGCCGCCTATCCACAGGAGCAGTTCATGCAGCAACAGTCTCTGACGTCACTGAAAAGCCCACAATGGTCTCAGCAGTCCAGGACTGCACCAGCCGCCTATCCACAGGAGCAGTTCTTGCAGCAACAGCCTGTGACGTCACTGCAAAAACCACAATGGTCTCAGCAGTCCAGGACTGCACCAGCCGCCTATCCACAGGAGCAGTTCATGCAGAAACAGCCTGTGACGTCACTGCAAAAACCAGAATGGTCTCAGCAGTCCAGGACTGCACCAGCCGCCTATCCACAGGAGCAGTTCATGCAGCAACAGCCTGTGACGTCACTGCAAAAACCACAATGGTCTCAGCAGTCCAGGACTGCACCAGCCGCCTATCCACAGGAGCAGTTCATGCAGAAACAGCCTGTGACGTCACTGCAAAAACCAGAATGGTCTCAGCAGTCCAGGACTGCACCAGCCGCCTATCCACAGGAGCAGTTCTTGCAGCAACAGCCTGTGACGTCACTGCAAAAACCACAATGGTCTCAGCAGTCCAGGACTGCACCAGCCGCCTATCCACAGGAGCAGTTCATGCAGAAACAGCCTGTGACGTCACTGCAAAAACCACAATGGTCTCAGCAGTCCAGAACTGCACCAGGCTATCCACAGGAGCAGTTCAATCAGCAACGTGAACAATGGTCTCATGCACAGCAGTCCATGACTGCAGCAATCAACCCACCGCCGATTTTTACGCAGCAAAGCCCTCACTCAATGAGATTTATTTTCCCAGCGCCGCAGTTATTGAATGCTACGTTCCAAAACTCACGTGTCCAAGCTACAACACTGCACAGTACTCCGATGGGAAAAGTGCCAACTGTGAAAACTAAAAGCCTCCTCGAATTTCAAGAATACCTTAAGAATGGATTAACTTCTTGTATCCTAAGGTATGCTTTAAACAACTAGGCGAACTTTTACTTAATCTTCTAATGAGCTTTTATTTCAGATTTGGCGAACTTAAGTTTTCTAATAAAAATTAAAATATTTTTTTAAGCTTAAGTTAAAATTAAAATATTATTAGCAACATAAAAAAATATTAATAGACTTCTAGATTTTAATTTTGAAACTTTTTAAAATGTTTTTGAAACTTTAGTAAAAATTAATTTTTTAAAAATTAATAAAATATATTAAGCATTTTTTAAATATTATTACCAACTTAAAAAAGTTTATTAAGTATATTAAGCTTTTTTTAAATATTATTAGCAACTTAAAAAAAAATTAAACTTGTAGAATTTGAATTTTGTTTTTTAATTTTTAATCTTTTTAAAACGTTTCTTAAACTTTTATTTAAAAAAATCATTTTTTTTAAATTGAAAAAATTAAATATTCTTTTAAGCTTTTATAAAATATTATTACCAACATAAAAAAATAATAGACTTGTAGAATTTGAATTTTAGTTTTTATTTTTTAAACTTTTCTTAAGCTGTTAACTACAAAATTAATTTTTAAAAAATTGTTTTTTCGTTAACAATATTCCGAAGATGATTAGCAAATTTTACCCAAGATCTTTTATTAAAAGTCAACTTGTAGAATTGCTTTTGTTTCAGCTGATCATCATCTTTTATTTCTAAGTCATGTTTTAAGCTTTTTTCTAAAAACTAATCGTAGAATTTGTATAGATGAATGAGCAAGATTTTTTATTTTTAGATGATCATCATCTTATACTTCTAAATTATTTTCTAAGCTCTTTTCTAAAAAGTAAAATTATATAATTAGTCAAAATGAAGTTATGATATGAATATGAATATGTTAAAACCTTAACTTTTTTAAAAGCTTTTTACTACATAGTAAAATTAAGCTTTTTTAATAATTACAGAATTTCATACATTAATTTTTTGTACTTAGCCAGGAGATGATAATCATAAAACATTTCGTAAGTTTTTTATTCAAAAATCAGTTTGGTAAAGATTTAGTTATAGCTTTTATCTTATATATTAAAACTTATGGCTTAAACTTTTCCATAAGCTCTTAGCTTAAAAATTAATCTAGATCAAAATGATTTGATTATTAAAAGTTCGGCCTTTGATGAAGCTAAAGAAGATTAGAGTAGATTTTTAATATTAATTTACTTTTTCTTCTTTAATTTTTGAACTATTTCCGAAGCATTGAAAAAAAGTAAACTTTTCTTAATAAATTAAAATATGTTTACCATCTAATAATTTAGCAATACGTTACAGAAAATAATAATAATTAAGTAAGTTAGGCTAGTACTGAGTTTCGGACTGGTTTTTTAAAACCTTTCTGACAAAACAAAAGCTTCATTCAGTCATAGTATTTACATGTTAGCTCAAAAATTTTAATTGAAAAATAAAACGAGGCATGTAATAGATATATAGATATTATTGTCTAATTTAATTTTTAAAAACCATAGTATATGTAACACCAACAGTTTGTTTGAAACTAAATCATTTTTAAGCTTTTAATTTTTTTTTTTTTTTTTTAAATATTAAAATATTTGAAATTAAGTATTATAATCAGTGGCGGACCCACGGGATCAGAAAACCCTAATAAAAATATTTTTCACAATTTTTTTTAATGGATTTCTCTGGACCCCCTTACCAAAATCCTGGATCCGCCCCTGATTATAATGCCTTATAAATTTTTAATTTTTTTTGTATTTTCATAACTAAAAATAGTAATTTGTTAAAAAAGTAAAAATAAAGAATTTCTGAAAGACAGCGGTTTGCCCAAAAAATTTAAGATTTGCAAAATCTCACAAGTTTATAACGAATTTCAAACCAAAAAAATGGTATAGTATTTATGTACAAAAAAAAAATGCTTTAAATATCTAAGACTTTTTTTTTTTTAAATAAGCGTATTTGTAACTTTTGAGCATATGACCAAAAATAATTAAAGCGGGACACTTTTTTGATAGGGTTTTTCGATTTCGAAGATGTTTCCCTTTTTTAACATACATACAAAATGTATTCTTTTTAATTTTAAAATTCAAATGCGATTTTCCATTTTTTAAAAAAAAGTGTGAATGACATTTTATTGTTGATAAAATTGAGCAATCGCTTTAAAATTTCAAAATTTAAATAAAAATACCGGTTTAAAATTAAAATTAAAAATTATATCTTTCAAGGAAAAAAACCTTTAGTCGATATCTTTATTTTAAAATATTTATTTTTATTCTTTTCAAGCATATGGGCGAAAATAAGTAAACCGGTAATATCTCTGTTTTTAACAATTGAAGAACTTTTTCTTTTTAGTTTCAAAATTAATTTAAAAAAGTGCGAGTGACACTTTATTGCTGATAAAATTGGCGAATCGCTTTTAAAATTTAAAAGAAAATTGGTTAAGAATTAAAAATTGTATCTCCCAAGGAAAACAAATTTGCGTCAATATCTTTATAAGTTAATGAGATTTGGCTTGTCAAAGAGTCTAATAATAAAACAAATCCAATATTTAGTTATAAATAACTCAATAAATCGATATTTTTCAATAAAAATTTAGGTAGTAACTGTAGTAGCTCTATAACATATGAAGAAATCGTCCAAATTGAAACGGTCGACCAAAAAAGTGATGCTATTTTGGTATAATACATATAAAATAGGATATATTTTTAAAGTAACTTAGAAAATATGTAATTATTTTTAAATAATTGAAAATTAAATTTCACAATAGGTGATCAAAAATAATTGTAAATGATTTATTTTAATTTTGAATTTAAAAAAACCAAATTGTTAAAAACTAGAATAAATCAAATAAAAAAAAAACTGCCAAAAATCACAGGGATAAATGTTATTTAACTTTCAGGAACTCTGCTTAGACTAATTCTGAAATTATTTATTGTGAGTGTATTCTTCTAGCAGATCTGGGTAAGATATCGACTGAATTTATTTATTTGGAAACATTTTCAAACAAATATTTTTATGAATTGCAAGTTTCTTATTTTGTGGTCGCCAATCCAGCTTGTTTACCCAGAGATGTCTTAGACTTAGTTTAGCCACTCAGGAGGTTTTTTTTATACCCTGTACCGTATGGTACCAAGGGTATATTAAGTTTGTGCAAGCCGAAAATGTATGTAACATATAGAAGGAGACGTCGGAGACACCCCAAAGTTACCTAAAATATAATCAGGGTGAATAGAGAAGTCGATATACCCATGTCCGTCTGTCCGTCTAGATCTCATAGATGGTAAGAGCTAGAGTTACCAAATTTTTTTTTATTTTTTTGATATCGGAGTTAAATTATATAGCTCCCATAGGGGTGTTTGAGACGACCTCGACAAAAAAAAAGTTTTAGATGAATAATTCGTTTGTTTATGAAGATATCGTAACCAAATTTGCTATTCGAATTTGAGTTTTTTATAGTTCCCAATCACTGTACCAAATTTGATCAAAATCGGTTGACTATATCATATAGCTTCCATAGAACCGATCGGCCAAAATAACTTTTTTAATGAAAAATTCGTTATATTTCGTTTTATAACAAAGATATCGTAACCAGATGTGGCGTTTGGAAATTTTTTAGACCACTTAAGCAATGTGCCAAATTTGAACAAATTCGGTTGACTATATCATATAGCACCCATAGGTCCGATCTTTTTAAAAATCGTTTTGTGAACAAAATTTGTTGTGTTTCGTTTGTTTGTTAAGATATTGGGACCAAATTTGACATTCGTGATTATTTTATAGTTCATAAGCACTGTACTTAATTTAATCCAAATCGTTTGACTAGATCATATAGCTCCCATAGGACCAATCGGTCCAAAAACACGTTTTTTATACAAAATTCGATGTGTTTCGTTTGTTTGTAAAGATATTTGAACTTAATTCGGCATTCCGATCTTTTTTAAGGTATTTAAGAACTGTGTCAAATTTTTTTGAAATCGGTTGACTATTTCATATAGCTCCCATAGGAACGATTTGTTAAAAATTCTTCTATTTTTGGTTTTTTGTGAAGGAACCGGATTTTATTGCAAGCTAGTGGCACAGGGTATCCTAAAGTCGTCCGCGCCCGACTTTACGTACGCCATTTTTTATTACTCTTTTTTGTCAGTCAGAGGGACTACTGTCAAATTCTTGGGGGATTTCCCTCCATTACCTACATTTTTCTTTAGGGCCTAGAGGGCATATATTCTACGAGAAAAAAAAGCGTCGTGTTCTTACTTCTGGGAGAAACACAAAAATATAAAATGGTGGCCGAACATCGAGACTTTGCGCCTTCTTATCACGAATCAGGAAACCCTTATAGAGTTCATATAGAACAGGCGCACAGAGTCACAATCCGCATATTGAAAGCATTTTGCGAGTACTTTATTGAAGTGTTCCAAATCTCTTTGGCCTCTGTATCCCAACACTTCCTGCATTAGCCTTGTCTCCAGTTCGAATCTCCAAGGACTGTAGAACCGCGCCATAATTTGGCATTGTGCCGTCGTTTGGGCTGACATCCCAGCTCGAGTCGTTTCCTTAGAAGACTCTAGCGCGCGGGGGCTTGGTTGCACTTTATTCTCGGGAACCACCCCATAGCATTTTATGCCTGCTGCCAGCCATCTCTGGCCATTGCTCCAACGTAGCAGCACCAAAATTGGAAATTCGGATACTGCTGCGCTCTTGCCTCAGCTAGACCGTGCACAGTCTTAAGTGTCGGGGGAGAATAAGTGCTGGACTTTGGTGCTTGAGCTGAACACAGCCCATTGCCCAGCCGGCACCCTCTTGGAGGGTTCAGCCAGAGGATTTTCGCCACCTCCAAAGAACTAAACCATGATTATGTAAAAAGATAAGATGATGAAAGCTGCATAAGAGTGAGTGAGGAGCTGGACTCCCAGATGAAATATCTGAATTCAATCTAAATGCCAGGCAGTGCTATTAATGCAGAAAGGTGAGGGACAACACCCGTTGTTGAAGTTGGTTAGTTAGCCTGGTACCTCAGGCTCCTTATAGAGAGAGAGAGAGAGCTACCTTTAGAGCATGAATTGACAGCACGCCAAAAATGTGACGATTGAAAATGCCCAAAATGTACTGGTATACAAGCAAGTGAAGCCCTCTCAGACTATATTTCACAGGCCATAGCATCACCCACTTGAAGGTACGACATCTAGATCTGGTTTTTGGCACGAATCAATTGCTAATGCTAAAAAGAATGGCAATTCCTTAATATGGTTTTATAGTGGCACAAAATTAGGGCTCAAAGTCTTGGCGGTTTTGAGTTAATAATATTGTTGGACCCAAGCAACCATACATAGTATAATTTACGTCAAAACAATGTAAGCCTAGCTTATCTGTGGCACCCCTGTATAATTAAAAATCTAAAACAATACTAAGCTACACATAAATTTAAACAAACATACACTTGCTTTTAAAATGCATAACATTTTAACATAAAATACACCAAATGTTAAAAAAAAAAGAAATCTTATAAAAAAATATAAGTATAATAGCAAATTTCTATAAAATTCTTTTATTTAAAATTCTAAAATAATTCAAATTTTAATCCAAAAAATAAAGCACTCTTTACTTTTAAATTTTCAAAGTGCTTAACAGCCGCGCTCAACAGCTGTGCACACTAGCGCCAAGTTAGTGCTGCATAACGCGCATTTCTGTCGCATAGTGGCAACGCCTAACAACACAGCACCAGCTGAACAAACAGCTGTTTAGCAAACTTGAAGCTGCTTCTTTAAATACGCATTGACCATGGCAAAGACAAAAATGTAAAAACGAACAAATGTACAACAATTTACGTGTGTTTTGTTGCCAAGTGTTTTGTTAAAACTATTCAAAGTGAAACATTTATATTTTAAACTCTATGTACTGCTTGTCAATGTGTTTGTGCGCGTTTTTTCTCTCGACCAATTAATATATATAAAGTAACCTGCGTATGTACTGCGGCGTTTACGCTTATAAGAAACATTTTAATTCCGCGTTGTGTATAATAACTCTGTATGTATTTATTTAAACAATCAACCAAAAGTGCAATAACAATCAAGTGGCTTATGTAGTAGTGTTAAACATAAACAAAGGATAACTCTACACAAGGAACAACAACAAATTGTAAGTGTTTTTGTCTCTTGTATGTGTTTGTGTGTGTGTTTCTATGCGTCGCGTTGTAATATTTTGCAGCCCATTTATAACAACAACAAATATTACATAGACGCTGACGTCGACGTCGGCGTCAAAGTTGTTCACTTTTTTGGTTCGGCTGCGTCGCAGTTTTGATACACTGAAAATTATGGGAGTTGGGTTTTGGGTGGGAATTGGGAATGATTGAATGAAGTGCAGTGTTTCCGTAAAAAGAAGGGCGCCAAAATAATTTTTTAATTGTTTCAACTTAAACTTTTGCGTCTTAAACTTATAAAAGTAAAAAGTTAAAATAAGCTTTTATGCTTATTTTTGTATTGAACCTACGCCAGTTTTATGGGCAAATTATCATAACTCCTTTAACTCTAAACTATGACGTTTCAGCAGTCTAGGAGAGGGAGAGGAAAAGAGGGAGTTTTGGAGTTTACTCAGGTCCCGGTGAAATTACTCCCGTACTGACGTAATTCACAATAAAGGCCTAAGAGAGGGGTCTGTACATTTATTCCCCTCGGGACCTGATTTTCTCTCTACGGGCCTGGGTTTCAGGGTCACTTAGCATGACCTTAGACGATAGGGATAGGGGAAATTTTGGAGATATCTCAGGCGCCCTGTGTTATTACTGTCGTACTACCATGATTCAAAATAAAGGCGTAAGAGAGGCGCCGGTACATTTTCCCCCTCGGGCCCGGATTTTTTCTCTACGGGCCTGGGTTTCAGGGTCCCTTAGCTTAGTGCTGGGTATGTAGCAGACGGACGTGGCAGACTATAGGATTTTTGTGCCTCTACTATAAGCATCGTTTCGGAATTCAATAGGATCAGTGATATATAAATTTATTATCAGATCAAATACATATATAGATACTCGCAATGCATTGGCTAGAGGGAAGGTAGCAACTATAAGTTGTTTGATCGATTGAACCCCGTATAAAAACCTAAATCTGAAAGTTCCAGGGTCGTCGAAAAAAAATAGGGGCCTAGTGCTGACTATCGTCGGGCTCCGGGAGCATTCCTTTTATTGGAATAATTAAAAAGCAAAGAGATTTGTACAAACCGATGGGAATCTTTATAGAACTTAGGGTTAGGAGATTAGGTAAGTATAAGATTTTGTAACAAAATTTGGCATTAGGAAGATTTTCATTTGATCAAAGTCAGTCAAAACTCAAAAGTTTTTTGGAATCCCTAGGCACTATTTCGATAGTTATCGAAATCATCATCATCTTTAACTTAAAATTCGCCATTGATATATGACTTTTTGGCTGTTAAAAAAAAATTTGCAAAATTGCTAAATTCAAAGCAAACTAAATTTCACGAAAATTTAAGAAAAATTTCAAAACATTTAGTAAATTAAAATAATTTTGAGAAATGTCTTCATTACATTAAAAAACGTGCTCTGGTGCAACATTTTAGAAATCTGTTAGTTTAATTATATGAATTTGTCGATTTTTATCGAAATCATTTCGATTATTTACTTGTTTGATCAGGTGGTGCAGGGTATAAAAACATTTAGTAAATTAAAATATTTTTGAGAAATGTTTCATTACATTAAAAAACGTGCTCTGGGGCACCATTTTAGAAATATGTTAGTTTAATTATATGAATTTGTCGATTTTTATCAGAAATCTTTTTCGATTATTTACTTGTTTGATCAGGTGGTGTAGGGTATCAAATTTTATCAAAGTCAGTCAAAAGATTTTTGGAATCTAGGTACTATTTGGAATTTTATCGAAATCATTATCGTCATGTGTACCTTATAATTCGTCATTCGTGCGACTTTGGTATGTTCCTAAAAAATTCAGAAAATTTTAAATTTAAAGCAAACTAGATTTCTCAAATTCAAGAAAAATTTCAAAAATGTAGGTTCACTAAAATATTTTTTTCGAAATTCTACATTATCTCAAAAGTGCTCTATGAATTCTTAGATTTTTATCGAAATCATTTTGGTTATTTACTTGTTTGATCAGATGGTGCGGGGTACTTGAACATTTGTTTTTTTGACTAGCTATAAAAATATTAATTGACATTTGACTTAATTCAAAGGAATCTCTGAAATTCAAGACAAATTGCGAGAATTTGCTATTAAAAATTTGTTTCGAAATCGCGCATTAGCTGCAACGTGTTCTGGGGCGCCATTTTGAAAATTCTCATTGGATATTTTCCCGTCCTTCATGAGCTGATTGTCTTGATGTTCTTACGAACTGGTACAGGAACATAGCATAAAAAGTACCCAAGTAAATAGCTCCGTTCTTTTGTTATGATTTACAAATACCTTAATCAAGATTTCTTGTCAAAGCTTTTTCCCAGAAACCTATCGAGACACTTATAAATATCGAAACATAAATATTTTTTAAAATTCCTTCAAAACATTTTCAATATTGCTTGTTTAAAATTTAATCAAAATTAAAATCTCTCCTTTTGACCAACTCCTGTTGAGCTTAAGTTCGCTGGCAGAGATTTCATTCATTCATTTCATTCAGGCCTAACTTCTTTAAAGGAGATTTCTTGTTAAAACGTTTTTCAAAGTCATTTCTAAAGTATAGTATAAAAATATAGGGATTTCCTAAAATTCCTTCAAAATTTTTTCAATCGACTTAAAGATCTTTTGATTGCTGTTGAGCTTGAATTCGCTGGAAGAGATTTCTATCATTCTTAAAACGAGATTTCTTGTCAAAACGATTTCCTAAATCCTTTTGACACATTTAAAAATATCAAAATATAGGGATTCTTAAAAATTCCTTCAAAATTTTTCCTCTGGGCTCTCAAAGATCTTTTGACTTGCTGTTGAGCCTAAATTCCCTGGAAGAGATTTTTTCCACTTCATTCACTAACTTCAGCTTGACTTTCAATCACTCTCTTTGCTGCTCACATAAAACTTTAATAGCTATCTTTTACCTTTTAGGGTATTCCAAATTTGGCTTTTATCCACTCTTTAATTTCTTTGAGCTGTTGTTTATTTGTGTCGTTGGCTGCATTATAAACAAAACACAGATACACAAATACTTTTTCACTTGGCTCATTCGCAGTTGGCAACAAGTGGATGGATAGTGATAGATAGATAATATACATGTATAGTAGGTACATAATGTATAGATACATAATATCAATACATTCATTGTTTTGAGGCGTCGCTTATATTATGCAGGTAAGTTTCATTTCATTTTTGTTTTGCATATTTGAGGTATTAGTTTTTTTGGGAGATGGGTGAGGCGCCCTTATAAAGTCTGCACTTTTTTTTGGATATCTTACACTGCTGTGAGTATCCAACGTTGAATTTTATTGATTGACTTGTAACTAATTTTAAAAGATATTGTGAGATAAACTCAATTGAAGTCTTTTGCAAAAACTACACTGAGAAAAAAATCGCGACGTCATGCCTTAGTATGCTCTAATTAAGTTGCCCATTTGGATGCCACCTTAAAGTTAATGGAGATATTCTAGGGGTAGCTTGAGTTGTTACGTCTCATATGCAAACATTGTATGTCCAGCTCCCAACTATGTATTCAGATCCGTCGGGAGAAAAGTACTTCCCGATGAGGTCTATCGATGGGCTATATGAAAACTCCCTTGTTGCAAAAGAAAAAACGGAATAGATTCTATTCGGTCTATGCTCGTTAGATTTTGCTATAAACTCGTAGGATAATTTATTCTTCTGAGTTTTTTAAACCATCGAAATCCATTTAAAAAAAAATGATTTTCCCCAATAGGAAGAAAAATAGACTAAAAACATAAAACAAATGGGTTAGGTGCCATATATATTAAATTTTTCGAGTAGTACTTCTGCTACTAACACCACAGCCACCAGCTTTACTTCCTTTACTAGACGATGGATGGTCTTCAAAAGGTGTTATTGCTCTATAGGGAACGAAAATATAATTCTAGCGTTGCGTTCCGCTGTTATAGTTGATAGAATTTGAAGATGTCGCAACTATATGATAATTAAAAGATCTAATTATCAAAATAGTAATACTTGATTTAAATATTTACCTGCAGCGTTAGTTTATTGGTAGACATAACATAGGAAGCCTCTGCCGACATGATCTTGGCACGTGCTATTGAGCCCAGTTATTCTATCATTACCATCCCACGTCTTCAGAAATCTCGTACTTTCAAAATTTTCTTTCATCGCTCTTTTGACCTGTTATCTATGAGGTACATAAGTTTTCTAATCTATTATGTTTTTTGGAAAATAACTTAAGATAATTTTTTTTTAATCGTGAACTATAACTTAGGTGCAATCACATGGTTGACTACCAAAATAAATTATCAAGCTCTATTAAGACGGTGAAAGAATCTTTGAACTCGAAACGATTTTTAAGTACGCTTCCTAGTCGAATTGCCTTTAGTTTATTTCGGCTTCTATTTGGAAGTTACTTATTTCTGGGTGCACTCACGATAGAGTATTTAATAGTCGGTATGTTTCAAGTGTAATTAGTCTGCTATTGGGAGCTCCCAGGGAGCTTCTTGGTGGCTCCACCCTAGACAGCGTATTTTATGGTCGGCATGGCTCGAGTGTTACCGGTCTACAATATGAAAATTCCCGAAACCATTTTATGGGTCCATCGTTGGTATGTCTTAAGTGCAACTGGCCACCTCGTCAGGGTTATGTAAAGTGTCTCAATTGTAAACAGATTGTTATTTGGAACTCCTGGAAATTTTTTATACTGTCGGACTTCTATTGAAAATTCTACAATATTTTGGTTAGTTCGGTTGTGTTAATTTTAACCGGCCTGCTACTTGGAACAAGCCGATAAGTTTTCTGTGGGTCCACCCACAACAGTTTTTTATAGTCGGAATATGTCGAGTGTAATCGGCGTACTATTTGGCCTCTGGGTTAACAGGCCGTCTCTAACCTGAGATCAGGCGCCTACTAGGGGGCTAACTAGCTTTCTAGAATAGGCTCCAGGATTTTTATCTTGTGCCATGATGTATGTCCTCATTCGACGTTTTGATTCACTGAATCTACGCCTTCTTCACCGTTGCGGCCTATATATACATATGTCCCAAACTAAACCGTACTGCTATTTTGTGAGTCCATCCTCGACAGTCTTTTTCATAGTCAGGATAACTCGAGTCTGTTCTGCCTATAGGAAATTTCCTTCCTTCTTTCCTCGCGTTTTGTACCCTGTACCGTATCGTACCAAGGGTGTATTAAGTTTGTCAAGCCGAAAATATATGTAACATATAGAAGGAGACGTCGAGACACCCCAAGTTACCTAAAATATGATCAGGATCCATGTCCGTCTGTCCGTCTGTCCGACGTCCGTCCGTCCGTCAGTCTGTCCGTCCGTGTGAACGCCTAGATCTCAGAGATGGTAAGAGCTAGAGTTATCAAACGTTCAAGATCCCATGATCCATAGGAGGCATTCTTTCTTATTTCGATAATTATATAGTTTATGCAGATATCGTAACGAATTTGTATTCTAAAGCTCTTTACAGTTCCCATTCACTGTACCAAATTTGATCGAAATCGGTTGCCTATATCATATAGCTCCCATAGACCGATCGGCCAAAATAGCTTTTTTAAAGAAAAATTCGCTATATTTCGTTTTTCAATAAGGATATCCTAACCATATTTGGCAGTTTGAAAATTTTTTGACCACGTAAGCAATATGCCAAATTTGAACAAAATCGGTTGACTATCTCATATAGGGGAGCTATAGGTACGATCTTCCAAAAAATCGATTTTTTAACAAAATTTGTTGTGTTTCGTTTGTTTGTTAAGATATTGGGACCAAATTTGACATTCGTGAGTATTTTATAGTTCCTAAGCACTGTACCAAATTTAATCCAAATCGTTTGACTAGATCATATAGCTCATAGAACCAATCGGTCCAAAAACACGTTTTTTATACAAAATTCGATGTTTTTTTTGTTTGTAAAGATATTTGAAATAAATTTGGCATTCATATCTTTTTTAAGGTATTTAAGCACTGTGTCAAATTTTATTGAAATCGGTTGACTATGTCACATAGCTCCCATAAGAACGATCGGTCAAAAAAAAAATTGTTGCCAAAAATTCTTCTGTTTTTGGTTTTGTGAAGAAATCGGACTTTATTACGCTATGGTTCACGAGTATCCTAAAGTCGTCCGCGCCCGACTTTACGTCCACCATTTTTTTAGGATGAGCTTTTTCGGGCCCATAGAAACTTATTTCTTGTTCCACCATCGACAGGATTTTTTTTTACCATGGTTTTACTCGAGTGTTGCGGGCTTATTTTTTGCAACCAGCTGAAACTTTGTTGGGGGTCCTTACGACAGGATATTTTATATTCAGGATGTCTCGATTTTCTCCAATCTACTTTATGGAACTCTGTAAGACTTTTACTAGCTTTAGCCTTAGCATGGTTCCGGTAACCGATTTAATTGGAACTTCCTGGAGTTGGAACTTTCAGGTTACAACCTTAACAAAGACCACTTGTTTATTCTGTAATATTCAATGGTCTTAGCTACTCATTCTCATACACCTCGTCTTTTTTCAGAATTTATTGACTAAACTCAAAACTCTTAAAGGTATTTATTTTCGCTCGATATTTCTCAATCTCTAATGCTCTATTATTATTCATTAAGGTTCTTAAATTAAACATTCTGTGTTTAAATAAAAATCCAGTAAAAAAAGCAATTGACGCATCAAATCGTAATTTCAAGTACCATCTGGTGGCAAAAAAACGAAAAAATTTCGACCTGTTTGAAGGCAAAACTGTGAAAAAAAACCGCACACAGAGCATTCTCATAAAACACACAATAAATTCGAGTAATTTCTCGATGTTGTTTAAATTTTTTGTGTAATTTATGTCATTGAGCAGGCGACAACGTGTTGCATCCACCATAAATTTTAATTTCATCATCGTCATGGCCATAATCATCATCATCAACATCATCATCGCAGTCGTCATCGTCATCTTCACGAGCAACGTCTTTGGCATCGTCCTCGGCACTTGGCTTTAAATATTTTCAGCAAGCTCGTAAAACTCGGGTGATTCTGCTTCTGCTCATGCTCATCCTCACCTGAAGGCCCCCCTGGTTTGGTTTTAACGGCTTCTTTCAATTGTTTCTGTTTCTTTCTTTTTTTTTCGTTTTTCGTTTCTGGTTACTATTTTGCTTTTGACGCACCCAACGACAATATAGAAATTTTGTTGTTGTTGTGTGGGTTGAGCGGCATTAACCCGATTCCTTTGTAGGAAGTTGTTTGTCGGATTTTTATGTGTTTACATATGCGTACAGTAAATAGATATAGCTATATACTAGATACTCCCTCCAGCTCTTTATGGGCTTTCCAATTTTGTGCATTGATTAAAAGCAATTTTGAAGTTGTGGCGTAGCAAAAATAAAGTTTTATGGTCTGCTTAAAATGGAATGAGTGCCAAAACTTCAATATTGCAAATAAGGAACCAGTTCTAAAAGCGAATTAGTCTTCAAGTAAATAAATAAATCTTTTAGGTAAGTATCTTAAGCAAAAGAGCTGGGATAGATTTATAGATAACAAGCAATTTCTCTGCTAAGCAAATGAAGTTCATTTCATTTGACATGATGGCCATGGGGCGCTTATCCTGTCAAGCATTTCTTGTTGCTGTAGTTGAGACAAGCGTGTGGCAGCATTTTTCTGGAACACAAAAAATATCCTGCTGGGAAAACAAGTGAGAGAGTGATTGAAATAGAAATAAATAGATTTAGAAGAAAAAAATGATGTGTTGTAGTTAAAGTTGTAGTTTTAAACTAGGAATTGCTGAAAAAACGTGGATTTTATCGACGTGCTTTATCTTAAAAAAATTAATAAAAAAATTGTTATTCGTGATAAAATAAAAAAAGCTTACAAAACTATTTTTTTTTATAAACTTTTTATAAAGATAGCCGTCTTTCTAGTTGCTCCTTATTATTTAAGGCTACACTGTAAAAAAGAGTCGGAATTTAACATTGATAATTGATTAAATTAGAGAACATTCGAGGAGAAAATAAGACTGGAAAAATTGAAAATCGTGTCCAATTGGTCGGATTTTGAACAATCGTAAAAAAAAATTATATGGAACATTTTGAGAATCATTGGTTTTAAATTCAGTAATGAATGCTTTTGAGAAAGTAAAGTCTTAATGTATGACCAAAAATTCAAACAGATTCAAATTTTGAAGATTGAAGAAAGTTCGAAATCTTGTTACAAATCTTATTTTCGGATATTTTACAATCTCGAATGAAGATTGTGTGGCTAATTATGGGAACCAATTGTTTTAATTTCAAAATTTAAGAAGATGCTTCAAAGAACGCAAAATCTTAGTAATTATAAAAAAAATTATACTGATAAAAATTTTGGAGATTGAAGAATCGTCTAAATCTTTGATAAAAATCTTATTTTCGGATCTTTAACAATTTTGAAAGAAGATTGTACGGCCAATTTTGGTAATCAATTGTTCTAATTTCTGTAATGGAAAAAATGCTTCTGAGAACAAAAAATCTTAAAGATATGACCAAAAAATAGAGTGATCAAAATTTTGGAAAAACTTTAAAACATTTTTTAGGAATTTATATATAGTTTTAATTTTGAGTGAATTGAAAGAGGATTTTTATAATATTCTTGAAAGTTTAAAAATAGTAAACTTATAATTTTTAAAATTGAGAAAAATCCACCTTATTACAAAATAAAAGTTATAATTTTTTTTAACCTAAGAGAAAGTCACATTTAGTTGAATTAAACCAATTTTTAGTTTAAGAATTTTGGACCTTGCTTCACATTAATGAATTGTAGAAAGATGTCGTGTGAACGCCTAGATCTGAGAGATGGTAAGAGCTAGAGTTACCAAACTTTCACATTAGATCCCATATTAATCCATAGGAGGCAAGTTTATTTTATATTTTTGATATCAGGGATAAATTATATAGCTCCCATGGGGGTGTTTGAGACGACCTCGACAAAAAAAAGCGTTTTAGATGAATAATTCGTTTGTTTATGAAGATATCGTAACCAAATTTGGTGATTCGAAAGTTTTTTATAGTTCCCAAACACTGTACCAAATTTGATCGAAATCGGTTGACTATATCATATAGCTCCCATAGGACCGATCGGCCAAAATAACTTTTTTAAAGAAAAATTCGCTATATTTCGTTTTTTAATAAAGATATCGTAACCAGATTTGGCGTTTGAATATTTTTTAGACCACTTAAGCAATGTGCCAAATTTGAACAAAATCGGTTGACTATATCATATAGCTCCCATAGGTCCGATCTTCCAAAAAATCGATTTTTTAACAAAATTTGTTGTGTTTCGTTTGTTTGTTAAGATATTGGGACCAAATTTGACATTCGTGAGTATTTTATAGTTCCTAAGCACTGTACCAAATTTAACCCAAATCGTTTGACTAGATCATATAGCTCCCATAGGACCAATCGGTCCAAAAACACGTTTTTTATACAAAATTCGATGTGTTTTGTTTGTTTGTAAAGATATTTGAAATAAATTTGGCATTCATATCTTTTTTAAGGTATTTAAGCACTGTGTCAAATTTTATTGAAATCGGTTGACTATATCATATAGCTCCCATAGGAACGATCGGTCAAAAAAAACATTTTTGCTTAAAAATTCTTCTGTTTTTGGTTTTTTGTGAAGAAATCGGACTTTATTACAAGCTAGTGGTACAGGGTATCCTAAAGTCGTCCGCGCCCGACTTTACGTCCGCCATTTTTTTAAGTTATGTTGTTCCTGAACAATGTCCTGACATTGTGTCAAAATTTCAGATAAATACCTACAAAATTTTTTTTCTAAGCTAGATCTGAGCAAAATATGTCGAATTCCCGACATTCGATTTTTAAAATTATTGAGAGTGAAAAATAATTTTTTTTTTTCAAAATTTAAAGTTCTGGGCATTGTATCAAAGTTTCAGATAGATACAAACATTTTTGTAAGCTAGATCCGAGCATAATATGTGATGTGATTTTTTTTTTTTTAAGCAGTGTTTGTCCGACAAATCATTAGAACTTGGAACTGGTTTAAGCAGATTTGTTTCGGTTTCTTAAACATTTGAAAACCCTGCTGAAATTATATTCAAAATAATATTTTGGCTCTTTTTTTGAAACTTTCGGATTCATCCCAAACCTACGTTTTTGAAACTGAGTAGCATCACTCTGGTGGCTGGCAAAAATCGAAACGAACCCTTTAGCATTTTTTAGGTTAAGAACTAATAATATCTAAATAATATTATGGATAATACATTTGATTTTACTTGAGAAAATTTTAATATTTAAGCGACACAAAAAACCACCGTCGGTGATGACATTTATTTGAAAATCCTCAGAGCCTTTTCTAAACTTTCCCTTATTGTTTTATACGAGACAAGCTGATTTTTTTTTCGGGAATATATTTTATAGCTTCCAGGACAGCTAAAAACGAAAAAGTTAATTTGGAGAACACTATTTACTCTCCACTTTTATAAAATTAGCTTTCTTTTCAAAATATTCAAAAATCGACTTAGAATGAATGGACAAGGCATAAAAACGTTATTTTCCCTCTCGCCGAAAGTTTCGAAGAATCAATTTTTTCCATCTATATTTAATTCCACCAGAGGGCGCTTAGTATTCTATAAATTTTTTTTTGATGAATTGACAAAAGACTTAAAAAAAATTAAATAAATGGTAATTAAATTTTTACGTTTTCTCGTATTAAGTTTTGGTTTTTTCTATGAAACAAACGAACTATTAATTTTTCGGTTTCTTTATCAAGCTTTGAATTTTTTGTTATTTTAATTTGTGGAAATAAATTTAAGTGAATTTTGTATAAGAATCGTGAGAATCGGTGAAAAATATTGATTTTTGAAGATCGAGCCCAGCTCTAATTACGAACTACAAATATTTAAAAAATTTTTGA
The DNA here is from genome assembly GCA_037043745.1 of Chymomyza amoena. NCBI lineage: Eukaryota > Metazoa > Arthropoda > Insecta > Diptera > Drosophilidae > Chymomyza > Chymomyza amoena. The sequence continues at coordinate 162,545 of JBAMAX010001919.1, read as the reverse complement.
CTTTATAATATAGAATACAACAACTACTGTATATCGCAAATTGTTCCAAATTGCCGTTCGCTATATCAATATCAGCCATAATTTTTAAACAAATCAAAAAATTAAAATAAATAAACAAAAACTTAGATGTTCGTAAAAAACAATAAATTCTAAATGCAACCACGTGTCATCTTAGGGCACTCAATGTTTAAATTAGTTGTGAATTGTAAGTAGCAATATATGAAATCGTATAATTCTGCTTACACCACAAAACTGGTTAAACTAGATGTGAATTGAGAGCATTTACAAACTACATAACTTCGATCAGAAATATTTAAGTAAATCTCATTTTTGGCGTAGATAACAATGGCTCTGGGGGGTGGTGGTCCGCATCGATAAAATTTTGGATGTGGATTTGCCAGATTTGGCATTTGGAAATTTTTTAGACCACTTAAGCAATGTGCTAAATTTGAACAAAATCGGTTGACTATATCATATAGCTCCCATAGGGCCGATCTTCCAAAAATCGATTTCTTAACAAAATTTGTTGTGTTTCGTTTGTTTGTTTAAGATATTGGGACCAAATTTGATATTCGTGAGTTTTTTATAGTTCAAAAGCAGTGTGGTAATTTTAATCCAAATCGTTTGAATATATCATATAGCTCCCATAGGATCAATCGGTAAAAAACGTTTTTTATAAAAAATCGATGTGTTTGGATTGTTTGTAAAGATATTTGAACTAAATTCGGCATTCAGATCTGTTTTAAGGTATTTAAGCACTGTGTCAAATTTTATTGAAATCGGTTGACTATATCATATAGCTCCCATAGGAACGATTGGTCAAAAAAAAATGTTTGCTAAGAAATTCTTCTGTTTTTGGTTTTTTGTGAAGAAATCGGACTTTATTACAAGGTAGTGGTACAGGGTATCCTAAAGTCGTCCGCGCCCGACTTTACGTCCGCCAGTTTTTAGTTTGTCTATGCTAAAAATTGTAATTTTATGAATTTTTGATTATCGTAATTTTTAGTGTTTTTAAAAAAATCTTTGTTTTGCTTTACAAGAACGAATTTTAAGAATGCTGAAAATGAAAGTTTTTTGTTATTAATAATTTACTAATTAATGTTTAATATATAGCAATTTTGAATTTCATTTTTATTTAAGTACAATTCGTATCTCAATTCAAGACCATTAATTTTATTTTTTAATTTGAGAATATTTGTTCTTGACATCCAAATTTTAGAATTTAGTTAAGTTCAAGAAATCTTGTTTCAAGATTTTTTGTTTTTTTTAAGAATTGCAATCAGAAAGGCTAAACTTCTTAAAATTAAGATTTTATTTTTTATGAGTATTAAAATTTATATATTCATACAATACTATACAAATTCTTAATGCCAAGAATTTTTAAATCTTCTAAATGTATTATTTAAAAAATTATGGTATTTCTGACACTTTTCTGGTGTAACAATAATTTAGAAAAAATAGGGAAAAAACTCATATCACTCAAGACAGAAATTTAACCAGCCATAATATTTAACCATAATAGGTGATTTTTTTAAAAAGACATTTAATAATCTTTTATAATTTTTATTGAAAAAAGCAAGGCGGCTTTAAGCTTCTTTGACGCACTGTACCATAAAGTACATCTTAATTTCCTTTTCAATTAAAATATTTGAAAAGTGCATTACAGACAAACGAGACAAACGTAAAACGTTTTCCAGGGAAACGAACCCAAATCATTAATCCAATAAAATAAGTCCTCAAAAAATCTTTTCAATAAAAATTTGAGTTTAAGGCAAACGTGACGAGTGATTGTAAATGAAACTGAAAATGTTGCCAATATGTTATTATATTTATGCTTAAACGAGGGCTGTTTGTAATGTTTTGGAGACACTGAGCTAAGAAAAGAATTTGCAAAAACTTTTAAAAGATTTTTGGTTCAACGCCATATTTCAATGTATTTTACAGAGGGCCGTAAATAAGAGCTCGATCACGGAACAGCAATTGGATCAACTGGTTCCACTGGATCAACTACTTCAATTCGATAAACTGGTTCAATTGGATCAACTAGTTCAATTCGATCAACTAGTTCAATTGGATCAACCTGTTCAATTGAAACAACTAGTTCAATTGGATCAACTAGTTCAATTCGATCAAATGGTTCAATTTTTGTATGACAGCTATATGAAATAGTGAACAAAACTTCACCCGGCAATATCGATGAACCCTAAGCACACTAATTTTTTCTGAAGAATTTAAATTTTTTATGTTCCGTCAATCCTTAAGAGAACTTCGTGCCCGAAGAAATCCCACGTTAACTCAAAGGAGCAAAACAAAAAACCTCAATATTTTTCCTTCGCTGAATTTTAAATTTGGTTTAGGTTAATACCCAATCTATTGTTATTGATAGCTTGCTAAGCTTTTGCAAACTAACAAAGCAACCCGTTTCGCAAGCTCCTCGGGATAAAAATGTGTCCTTAAATAGAGGACCTCCCATCAAGGAGACGCCCACATGAAATGCTTTGTCGCATATGAAAAACTGATTGAAAATGCCAGCAGCTTGTGGGTACCATTAGAGGACTGTGTAGGGCTCCACGGGCGGCTGATGGATTCATTTCACTCCCTAGGCGGTGGACTCGTTTTGACTCTCGGTGATGGAGAACCAAGAAGACTTTGACATTTTAATTTTACAACAGGCAACAATTTTTCCCGCTATCATTGCCTTGTCATTGACAAATTGCTCGAGTATGTGTGACAATGTTTCCTTTTATTTTTTTTATTTTTATTTATTTCTATTTTATTTTTATGTGTGTTAAAAATGCCGTTAAGCATGACATGTCCATATAACATATATTGTTATGTACATACATGTACATATGTACAATGTACTTACACATAGCTTTAGATGGGTCATGTTGATATATGGAATCCACTGTGACTGTTTGGCATCATCTTGGCTTGGCTCGGCTTGGCTCCTGTTGCGCTCTCTCAAGTAGCCTCGTCATGTGCGCGCTTTTCCTTCTTTTCCAGCAAACAATTTTCAATTAAGCGCACAATCACGATAAATAAATCTCCAGCAAGCAGTTCCAAAGCTCTTTTTCCCAGCTTCCGAGCTAGTTCTCTAGCTATTTTTGCGGTTTTTCATGCCATCACATTAGCTAGCCTGGGGGGTCTCCTAAGCCTTGCCCATATACTTACTACTTACTCTTACTATCTCGCTCGCTTTGCGTGTATTTGTGTATCTCTTTCCCTTATGCTCTTGGGCTATGTGTATTGCACAGTGGGCAGAAAGTTATTTTAATGGGATGCATTCGATGTGTATTTGAAGGATGTCTTGGGGTATATTAAAAAGGCATGTTTATTAATATGGAATGCAGGCGACAAGGTGATATAATTTTTTAAATATATGTATATCTCTTAAAATGTTATATTTTTGTTTTAAACCAATGACCTTTGGATAACCGATTGACTCAATTTATGATTTAAAGACCCATTTTGGTTCTGAAAATAAATTATAGCATATGAAAATAAATTCTTGTTCGGCCGTTAAATGAATACGAATATTGTATGGCAAGTTTTATTCGGAAAATCTATATATATACCATATTCTCCATTTCAATTTCATGTAAACGATTTATTATATCCTTTGAGTCCGGCTACTCTGTTGAAAGTAAAATCAATTCGAATTGTCAAAAAATTCACGTAATTGTAACAGATTTAATTTTTAAAATATTGCTTCATTCTATTTATGGCAATTTCCAGTAAGATATTTATTGAGATTTTTGCTGTAGACCAATAAGCAGAGGGTAACCGATTAACCAAATTTATGATTTTAAGACCCATTTCAGTTCTAAAAATTAACTATAACTAATAAAAACAAACTATTATTCGTTGAACGAATCCGAATATTTTATTCTAATCTCTTACTCGGAAAACTACATATTTGCTGCTTGCAATGAAAATAATGACATATTTAAGAAAATTTTCAATAAGATATTTAATATTTAGTAATCTACTAGATTACACGAAAAATTAACCATCGTTAATAATAAGTAAAAATTATGGTTAATTTGGGGTCGAGAAACAACGAAAATGGCAACCCTTTTTTTCCCTTAGGCACCATTTTCGGTATTTTTTCGAAAAACATGTTATTTGGTACTTTTTTCAGTTATTCGTTGATATCTCTTGAACAATCCCATGTATCGACATGAAAAACAATTAGATCAAAACTATTGAGATATACAGGGGTGCACAGAAAATCTCAATTTCGATCAATTCAATTCTTGGTGCCACAGACATGGCTAACAACGGTTTTAAACCGCTCATAGTCATGTATGTGGCACCAAAATTGGAATGTATCGAGTTGAATCGAATGGTTTAAAACCCTTGTTAGCCATATCTGTGGCACCAAGAATGGAATTGAAATCAAATTGGTTTTCTGTGGCACCCCTGATACACCCCTCGAAATTCAATTAAGACCACCTGTATTTATTTTGAAACGTTAAGTTTTACGATATTTAAAAAACATTTTTGACTCGAATTGTATTTTAGGCGTTAATTTATTCCGAAACTTATCCTAAATAAGCAAAAAAAAAGCTTGAAACTTCAAATAGTATTACTATAAGTATTCTGCAAAATTCAATTAAGAACACTTTCTAAAAAGGATCAAAAAATAAAAATTTTGTAAAAAAATATGGGAAAAACACTAAGTTAATAGTGACTCCAGGCTCTCGACTTATTTATAACCTCAAATATTCGGGCTGGATCGAAAGAACCTCCTTTCGAAAATCGGAAAGTGGGATTTGAAATTTATTTTAAGAACATTTCGAGTCTAACATCTTTAAAATAGGGTAAGAATTGTAGATGCCATGGAACCATATACGTAAGTTCCATTCTTCGCTCAGTCATTGATATTGAAAAAAAGGTTTTCACTCACAGATTTTCATTTTGTCTTCAATTACGTTATCATGAATTTGTTTGTAGTTGTAATCTTGATTAATCCTTCATAGTTCCTATCCGATTTGGAAAATCTTTTTTACGAAGGCTAATTTTTCTTGTAATCTGGTGTTATTTAAATTTCGTTTTTTTGTGAATCAATAGACATAGAGCAATACCTGAACTCAAATCGAGTCTTTGGCATTCGTTTAAATAGAAAACATGGACAAACATAAAACAAATTCCGAAAATGTTAAATAGGGATTTATTCCTTTTTGTACACGGCCGATGAAGAAATTGTTATTATTTAATAAAATACTCTTTTTTAATAAATTAATAATATTTCCTAACCAATAATTTTTATTTTTAATTATAATCTAGCTGTAGATAATCAAAATTATAACATCTTTAACCCAAAAAGCTTATTCTAAGTCAGCTTTTGAGCAAAATAGAACCGATGTATCTTAAGGTCGTCCCTTTAGAGTTCGTCCCTGCTATATATTATTGAACCAGTACACCCAAAGATTTGAGAAGCCTTTTAGGAAGAATCAGTCTCAGGAGATTATAACTTAATTTCACAAAAATTATTAGCATCAATAGTTGCGCCAATATGATAAGACTGTCTAGACCTAAAGGACGAAGTACTTTAATGTCGCGAACCCCAAAAAAATTAAAAGATAAATAGTATTAAAAAGAAAAAGTTTCGGAACCAACACATTTATTTTGTATAAAAAAAAAATATTAGAGCGTGTTCTTGAATTAACCCACGCACATCTGAAATCGAATTGATTTGGTTTCGTTGATACCTTCAACTAAGTGCGGATCTAGAATTTGGTATTGGAATTTTGCTTATATGTATATTTGATCGCGCAAAAGACTTTTAAACAGTTATTTTTAACATTTAGGGGGGTCAGGTACCGAAAACCACCCCGGTGGATCTTCCAATGCCCTCAACCTTCATTTTAATAAGGAATTTTTTTAAGTGAAAAATCTAAAGTTATTTTAAAAGGAAGTTTTTTCAAATAAAAAATTTTGTAGTTCATTGACTGTTCAGAGGAAAGTTACTTCATGGACTTTTTACATACATCTGAGGCCACTAGGCTACAATATCCCATATATACTTTAATAATACAAAATTTCATAAATCATAGACTGTCCAACGAAAAGTTATTCGAGGTCTTCTTATATACACCTGAGGCCTCTAGGCTATAAAATGCTATATATTTTAAAACCTGCTCGCTTTGAAAAGACAAATAAGCTCTATAGGATCGCCTTCCCCCCATGGTATTTTGATGTTTAATCCGGCAGCTTAAGCAACAATCTTCAAAAGCGACCAAATCATCTTATTTTTTTTAAAACTCACTTTGGGTGGGTGATCATATTAAAATCGGTTGCAAACTTTTGGAGTAATAGGCAAAAATTAAAGGCCGTCTAGGTTTGGTTGTATAGGCGGCTCAGATAGTGTCTGAGATTACCCAGAGGCCATGAGGTCCATTGTGTTACCTAATTATAAAAAGGTGTGGAATGGAATTAAAGAAGAGGAGGAGTGTGGAGGAGGATCGAAAACTGAAGCACATCCGTAATCGCCTAAGTCGCTTGACTAAAGCCTTTTATATGATCAGAATCGTAGTCAATAAAATCATGTATCTTATGTGAGATATCGTGATACTTTTTGGGGATACCAAACTTCGGTATCCTTGCAGCTTTTTATATCCTTCTAAATGCTAGATTTGTGTAAGGTATAAAAATGCCGAATTTCACTTAAAAAAAGTTCCAGTTGAAAAGTTCTTATAAGGAATATGGAGGAATACAATTTTTTCGAGAAAAAAGGCGCAGGGTATTAGACTATCGGGTATTACATTTTTTTAAAGTAAAGGGTAGTTGTAGGCTGATATGCGAAGAATGCAGGTAGCGGAGCCCCTTAAATTTATTTCAATTTTTTCTCCTATCATGGCATACAACACTCATCTGAGCACACTGTAGTTCAGTTCAACCTTGACAATGCTGTTGCATTTTAGTGCAATTATTATCAGATGCGTCCCACTGTGCCAAAGTGCGACCCAGGTAGCGACAATTGTAGCCATGCTGCGACTTCATTGCAATCTTCAAGCAGTTTCCTCTCAATGAGCTAACACGCTTTTGCTTCTAACTGTTGCTATTGGCCCACTCTCCACTGGAAGTTGGCTCTTAACTTGGCTAGTTGGTTGTTTTGTTTGTTTATGTTTCATTTCCTTGCCATAAATTTGCGGTTAGCTCTATGTGTGTGTATGTGCGTGTATATAATATTTTATAATGTTGATATATTATATGTATTGCAATTTACGAGTTACATGAAAAAAAAATGTATGCTTTATGTGTGTGGTCGGTCACTAATGTGAGACTCTCTTTTAGCCAACTAAATATCTCTCTCTCTCTGCTGGCAACTCAAATTCAATCAAGCGAAATTTAACAAGATTTCCGTGAAATGAAGCGTCGCCGTCAGCTTCAAAATAAGAAGAAAAAAGCGGCAGGAATCGAACGAAACGCGCTCTAATGGATAGAAGCTGTTTAGGTTATAAAACGCACAAAAGCGCCGGCTTCAGCTTCGCTGCTCAGACAAAAATTAAAAGCCCTACAAAAAAATACGAAAAAAAAATATATAAAAATCCAAACCAGAATCAAACAGCAGAAACATTTTTTTTTATATAAAGTAAATAATAAATCAGCGAGCAGACGATATACAATATGTGCATATAAACACGCATACAGTCACATATATACGCACACAGATACTCACACGTACACAGATATTCACACACACAAGCTTAAAGCTAGGCATCTAAACTGCCAATGAAAGATTTAGTGGCAAGTCTTGAGAATCTTCTCTCTGCCTTGGCTTAGGTAGTAGCTCCAAAAAGGAAGTAAACAGGATTTTAGGCATTACCAGGAATTTCTTCGTTGCTGTTGTTGTTATTCTTGTAGTTCTTGTATCTTTAGTGTTCCTCTGTTGTTGCCAAGGACTGTAGTTAGAAATAGTAGTTTTACCGCAACATTTTGCTGTTTTGGAAATTCGATATATTTAAATTTTGTAGTTGCTTTTTTTGACGTTAGCTTTTAATGAATTTCTGTGAATTTTAATAAATGATAAGCCATGTAATTTGAAGACTTTGTACATAATTTTTCTGGTATATTAGTTGCTGTGTGAACGTTTAGAAAAATTAATTTAAGAATATACTACAAAAAAAAAAAAGGAAAACAAAAAAGAATAACATAAAAACGAGTTGAAAGCAAATTCGTCACTTGATGCCACGAATACGCGGAATTTTATGTTCTTGGCAGTCCAAAGCTCCAAAAGACTTCTTGGGACAAGCCAGTTATGTACAAAAAATTTTTTAATTTTTATGTATCATATAAGAAGCGCACATGGTCTTGAACGAAATTTTATATAATTTATGGTAAACGAAAGAAAACAAATTATTTCTTAAAAGTTTTCTATGGATCTGACTCTAACGATGAGCAAAATATCTTTAGGAGATTCTATTAAAAATACGAGAACATTTGTATTTGAAGACGAAAATTGATTCATTTAGTACTTTGTTTGGATTTTTAGGAGCTTCACTTAATTCCTAAACAGGTGACAAGAAATTATTCAAAAATAAACGGCTATAGTAAAAAATGTCTTCTTCCACCAGCCGTTTTTGGAAGCATAGAAAAATATCCTAGCCCTACAGCTCCAAACGAAGTTAAAGAAAATAATGTAACTATATATAAAAATATGCTTGAACATTATTTTTGACTGTTATGACAGCTAGCACCATCATAGCGGACTATCGCTGGCACCATCTTACGTATCATAGGCATCTTTTGAATTATAGGAAAACACTGTTTTGTTTATTAGGCTGAGTCCACTTGTACCCGTTTTGGACATGCGATTTCGCGACTATATTTATGCTCTGCAGCGTATATATTTAAAATGTTAGATTTTGAGGGTATTTTTAGTAATTCAGATGGAGTGTGACTTACGAAGAAGGTAGCTCTAATGCACTGAAGATATATTTGGTATTTAAACACTAGATTTAATTTATTTAAAAAAAAATCAAATAAAAAAAATAACTCTGTATCTGTTTACTGCACTTTACTAGATCTAGCTAGCATGTACTAGAGCAGAGTTATAAGAGATTCTTGGTAGTATGGACTGTTCCAACTCAGGAACTGCTTTACGCAGTGAGTTGCAAAATCTCGCATTTAATTATTAAACTTAGCAGCTATTAGCTGAACTTTACTAGATCGAGCTAGTGTCTTAAACAGCAGAGCTACATTGAAATTTTTTTGTCTAGGGGATGTTCCAACCTAGGAACTACTTAACGCCGAGTATTGCAAAGAAAAAAAAAACTGGTACTAATTAATTTGACTTGCTACTAATTAGCTGAATTTTACTAGATTCATCTAGTGTCTAAAACAGTAGACTAACATAAGGACTTTATTGTTAGCGTATATTCCATCTCAGGAAATACTTATAGCATAGAGTTGCAAAAAATCTCAATTGATTGTATAGACCAGCAACTATTTACCTAAACTTTCCATATTTAGCTAGTGCCTAACATAGCAGAGTTACATAAGTTATTTTTATACCCTGTACCGTATGGTGCAAAGGGTATATTAAGTAAGCTGAAAATGTATGTAACATATAGAAGATTCGTCAGAGATCCCCAAAGTTATCTAAAGTATTATCAGGGTGACTTGAGAAGTTCATATATCCATGTCCGTCTGTCTGAACGCAGAGATGGGACCAGCTAGAACAAGCAAACTCACATAGATACCTTATTATTCCATAGGAGATAAGTTTATTTAATTTTTTTGATTTCGGGTTTTTATTATATAGCTCCCATCAGCGTTTTTCATACGACCTCGAAAAAACCCAAAAGTTATAGATGAAGATATCGTTAATTAAATTTGGCATTCAGAAAGTTTTTTATAGTTCCACTGTACCAAAATTCTAGCAAAATCGGCTTGGCTATATCATATAGCAGCCATAGGACCGTAGAAAATGAATGAATAAGAATCTAATCTATACATGTAGAAAGATAGCAGGTAAATCACAGCGAACATCGAATAAGATTATCCGCAGGCTGTACCAATATTCATCATACGAAGATGTCGCATGGGAATGGCTTCCAAAATAACTTCAAGAAGGTACTGTAGCCTAGCCTGAGTATTTATGACAGAAGCGTATGAACACCTAGCCTATCCCTGTTCTAGACAATTGGTATAGGATGCATCGTCCAAGATTTTATGGTCATAAGCCCGATGATCTCTTACCGCGCTACTGCTTAGGGAAGAGATTAAATCCGCCCAAAATGACCTTTAGAAGGTACCAGAATCTAGCCGGATGCCATAAGAATTGGAAGTCCTTATGGAGCTGTACAGCATCTGTCTTACGAAATTGTCGGATGAGGCAATTGAGAAGCCCCAAATAATAGGTAGCTAGAGCAGCTGACGAGCTGTCATAGCTGATTCCTGGATCCTCTTGGACAGTGATCGAGACTGATCGCAGATGCACCTGGCACTGGACGAGTCTCGGCACCAAGAACGCGGCTATCAGCATATTTTCAGGCAGAGTTATGTGCCATAAGTCGATGTGTAGATATCAAGCTAGGTAGAAAATATAAAGACACAGACATTGCTATACTGGCAGATTAATGTCATAACTGCGATTAATGATGGTGGCCTGCTCGGAACTGCGCCGTCTAGAACAATAGAACAGAGTCTCCCTTAGATGGATCCCGTGACACAATTTCATTCCCGAAAATGAAGCTGCTTATGAACCGGCAACAACTGAAACGTGGATGCGCAACCATTATCTAGCAAAGCATGTCTTTGCAGACCTGGCAATTTGGCTCTTTTTATCGAGTCTTAAAAACTGAGTCTCTTTCAACATAATCTGCTGAAATTTCAAAAAATCATCTTACTTATTACAGTTGAACTTTCATAAATCAGAACTTCAACGAATCGTGCCGTATTACGAACATTTTGTAGTTAGCACGGCTCTTACATTCTGTGAGGTCAAGATGTTCATATAAGCGGCTTCTTTATCAGAATTGCTTCAAATATTGATAAGTATAACAAAAAATCTGCTACTATGTACTACTATACTCTCGACTCTTAAGTGGATCATTGAGACCCCTCGTTGATTGTTACCTTGTCGTGGTGAGGGGGCTCATTAGGGGCGATGAATCCAAGAGCGAAGTCGTCGGTGGAATAGCTATTGGTACGGGCCGCACTATGCTGGTGAGATCGAGGAAGACTCCTGAGACAAAGACAAACAATTATTGGACCAACTCTTTTCTACGGCAGCCAGCACAGAGGATTTGAAGGTGCTATATTATGAATGTAACCCAAAATTCTAGACATCACTAAATTTTCAAAGCGAATCTCGTCAACTGCAGCTACATTTCCCTTTAACGAATTTTTGCATATTTATAATTTTTTTCCAGTAGCTGCTTTTCAAATATCCTTATAACGAATTTCAAAGAAGCGAATTATCTATATAACAAACTGATATTATGGGAAATTTCAATGAAAGTTTTGGAAACCTTCATAGAAATTATTAAATATTTGCTCGCCAAACAAATGTTCCTAGAAAAACTATAATGAACCCTAACTGGCTTATTCTTTCAAAATTCAGGAATATTGCGTCATTACTCCTATGGATTTCATAATTAAAATTTTTGAAACATGCGCATTTAATTAATTATTTAAATTGCACTCCGGTAAAGTTTTACAGCACTTGTTCGTTCTTGTTGCCGTTTTAGCTTATTTTCAAGCGTTTTGCTGCATTTTGCCAGCCAGCACACGTAAAAGTGAGCAATTATTTGTGCAACATAATTAAAATTTTATTAATTCATAAACAAATGCGGCAGTACAACAATAACAGCAACAAAAACAACAGCAATTGCCATGACAACAATTACAACAAATGCAACAACGGCGTCTGGTTGCATTTGTCTGTTTTTCAACACTTCATCAACATCCAAATGGTAAAATGTTTGTTGTTGTTGTTGCTGCGTGTTGTTGTTGCAGCTTGAGCTGCTGCATCATTCATAAAAAATTCCATAAACGCAGCCACACTCGGCAGCACACACACAGCTACACGCACACACTCACACACAGATACACACTACTACAAACGTTTTCGCACACTCAGAGCATTGCATATTTGGTGGCTTACTCCATTTTCACATTGGTCTCCTCGTCTCCTCTGGGTCTGCTTGACTCTATGCGTTGCCTTGCCTGCTGGAGAGCTTTCCGCTCTCTCTGGTTCCACCTCTCTCTCTCTTGGTTTCTGCTTCTCTACCACCGTCAGCCCCCCATCGTCACTATGGTCAATTTCAATGTAAGCACGTGTCGCCGTATGCGGTGTAATGGCTTTACATATGAGAGTAGAGAGAGAGGGATTTGTGGGTTTGCCTATAAAGCTCTTGGTATACCCTGCATTTATGACGGTGTTAAAAGCCTATTTTTGCATGCAAATACATTTGTCATAAGTTGGGAAGGCAAATATGGAATGATCGTGTATACACTTATCTTTAATTTATATAGAAAATAAAGGATTCAAGCGCTGCTTACCGGGGTTTTAAGCTAGTCTTATATGTCGTGTTTCCACTGTAGCAGATTCCGACATGGTTTAGCGTGATAAAGACTTTGAAATTAATATAAACATAGGTCGCAATTCTTTTGTAAATGGAACTCTCATTTTAATTACCGAATTTTTATTAGTAAAACAGCTTTTTAGAAATTCTATTCTCTTTATCAGCTCGTTTAATGAATTTGATTGAAAAATATTTTGCGAAAGTAAAAATTTAAAATTTAAAAAAAAAAGTTATACAAAATTTAAAGAAATTAAAATTTTTAAAATATATGTGGCAATAGTCTGGCCTTATAGATATATTCTATCGCCGTTTGGGCATATGGTTCATGTCTGGTTCTCAAACAAATTATATCGCTTATAATCTATAATTCTATATATACCGGGGTCATGTCAATTGTTGGAAAGCTAAGGGTTATTTCCGAAGAAATTTGCTGCGTAGAATCCGAAGACGGTGTCAGAATTGACCCATGCAGGATGCAAAAACTTTTCGAACCATATCTCAAAATCTTGACAAGATGGGCCAATTCTGACTTCCGATTCGGATACGCGCCAAATTACATCGAAAATGAAAATCGTCTTTTCAAAAACTAAAGTATGTTGGGCTGTGTTATTAAAGATATGATAGACAACGGAATTCTTTTCGAAATCTAGCTCTTATATTGGCCAGAATATAAATGTCTTATTTTTTAAGCCGAAGAGTTTTTTATTTATCGTCAAAAAAAAACTTAAATTTCCAAAGTAAGCTATTTCTGACATTTAGTATGATAAGTGTATGCCCTTTTTTTTCTGGTATTACGCCAATTTTCGGTGTTACCCACCATGAAATAAAATATTTTTATTCAATAATCTTGACAAAAATAAACCATATAATACTGAAATAAAGTAAAATATTGAAGTAGTTACTAAATTAAATAAATTTTTCACCCATTTTTTTTGAATATCAAAATCCAACTCAAAAAATTATGATTTGATTAAATTCGGTTTCTAAAGGTGTAAAATTGATGAAGAACTATTAGAACTTAATTTAGAAACTTTAAAAAATTCTGACATAGGGGCAAGTGGGGTGAACTCGGAAAAATTATTTCTTTAATTTTTTGGCATATTTTTTTTTTTTTAAATTGAAAATTTTGGCTTTGGGTATCGAAAAAATTATCATTTGAGTAAATTCGGTTTCTACAGGATTTAAGGTGTCCATCATATAAGTGTGCATACGAACAGACGAAAATGTCTATTAGGATACTCGATCAATCTTAATAAAATTGATAAAGAACTATTATTACTTTTTTTAGGAACTTTAAAAAATTCTGGGGCATGTGAGGTGAACTCGAAAGAAATTAGAAATGACATTTTTTTTTGATTGAAAATTTTGGTTTTGATGTCATTGCATAGGGAATTTTTTTGTTTTGGGGGAATCCGGATGTGTACAAAAATTATAAGACCGCTATAAAACTTCATCACAAAATATTTTATTTATTTATTTTTGGTAATCCAAATATTAAAAAAAAATGTTAACTCTCTCTTCCGGAATGCAATGAATTAGGGATTTTTTACAAATTAGTTTTCAGAATGAGATCCGGCTTACGGGGATTTAATTCACTTTTTATTTTTGTAAGTTCTCGGCATTTTGAATCAAAAAAGTTGAAATCCGTGATGAAATGTATATTCAAAATAATTATTTGCCATTTTTCGGCAATGCCCGGATCCCCGGAGGAGCGTCGTTCTGTGCTTAAAATAATACTTTCAAGGCGCTACCTTTTGATTCTTTGGAAAAGATATACTGAATAAAAAAGCAAGTGTACTCGAACCGAAATTTATAACGTCTGCCATGACATTTTTAATGTCGTAGTCAAATGCCAACTCAGAATCCTTAAGGCTGGGTTTTCGGAATTCCGAGTCCGAATTCACAACACTTTCTCTACAATTACTTAAAAAATACTGAAATTCAAAATTGATTGAGAAATTTTTCTGTCTTCGAAAGAATAATTCATTTCTGTATTGTGCAAAGTTTATAATTTTTTTTAAAGATCTGCAAACCCTATAATCCATCTCGATATGCATGGCTACAAAATATCTTCCAATTTTTACTTGTAGTATCACAATGCCTTTAGGTATATACTGTCTTAACTTTTTTAGAAATTTGTGAATCTTCTCTACTTCGAGGTTTACCTTGATTCTGCAGCATATTACTCATTTATATATGATATAAGAATAAAGTTTAAAAAATTGTTTTTAAAATAAATGTTTTTTTCTATTTATATAAAATGATAATATATTGTTACTTTTTGGAACTAGTTTAATTATAATTTAATTTCATATAACATTTATTATTTTTTTCCAGATACTTTAAAGGATATTTGCTGCAATTTAACCAAAAACTGAAAATAATGTAAGTCTGCATTTCCTTTTCTTATGCTTTATTATGAATTGACTGACCTTTTATCTTTTACAAGTATATGCTTAAGCTAATTTATTTTTTAGATTAAGGCCAAGGTCCTCAAAATTTCAACAAATCTATTTAAAAACTTTTTCTGAATATGCAAGAAAAATACTCCTTCTATGGAATAAGACTTTTTACTACTTAAAACCAAGGCTAGAAACTCCACGGTTTAAAAAAAATAGTTTATTTTTGAGTCAAGTTCAATGGATAGAGCAGTTCATGCCGTTTCATGGATTGGTTTAGAAAAACAAATAATTACAAAAATGTATTAATAAATATCTAACTTGAAATTTGTATTAATAGAATCTAAATATATCAAAGAATTTTAAAAAAATATATTTAATTTTAAATTACGTTGATTTCTGAAATTATGTTTGACATTTTGTTATGATTTGTCTTCTAATAAATTAGTTGGATTCAATCCACAAAAAACATTCGTTTTGGTACTTGCTTCGAGGTACAGTCGAACTTTCCTAAAATGAGCTTCTTTGCATTGACTTTTTACATATTACCAGTTTAGTTTAAGCAAACTGCTTATTTTATCTCCTTATACCGAAACCATATTCGTCTCCTGTTCGAATTCGCTTTAGGAATGTTCTACTGTTGCGACAGTTATGGAATTTAGTCCAAAATGGCTTTAACCTGTTTAAGGCTACAATAAGTGGAAAAATACGACAAGCTTATGGCTCGGAGGCTTTTGAATGTTTTGTTTAGGAAATTGGAAATATCTGGAAATATCTCGTTTATTTAAACTTCGAATCTCAGTAGATTCAAAACAAACCGACAAAGACTCGATATCTAGAGAATGTTTGCTCTTTGGTAAGTGCAATTGAGTTTTTGTTCGCGATTTGCTTTGCCAAAACTTGGTTTGGGCTTAGGTTTGACTGGGTACTTGGGCTGACGAATTCATAGCTGGCAGATGTTTTTCCAAACTAAAAAAAAAAACAACAAAATATTGTCAAACTTCAGCGCCAGTAAAATAAAACACAAAAGAAATTGCTGCTAAAGCAATGGCAGAAACAAAAGTGCTCTAATAGCGACGTAGAAAATACAACTTTAAAAAATAAATGAAAAAAAAATAGAAGAAAAAAATTAAATGTCTGTTCATGGTTGCAACACCTGTCGAAATGTGCCATCAGCTGAAAAGTAGCACGTTAAAAAAATAAAGTAAAGAAAAAAATTAATAAAAATAGAATACATAAAAATTATTTAAAAAATTTTAATTCGAAAGAAATGAAATAGCAAATACAAATTGAACCAAAAAAGTAAGCGCAAAGCATGCACTGCAAATATATATAGAAAAAAGTAATACATATATATATACCTATATATATATATATATATATATATATATATAATATATATATATAGCAAAACAATTTGGAAAATTGCAATTTCTGTGAGCAAATAGCAATTCAAATAAATAACGAATAAATTTCAATAGACTGTGAAAAAAATTTAATAAATAAATATACACACTTTTTTTCTGAAGAAGTGTTAAAAAATTGGTATAAATGAGTTATGCAAATAAAATGCAATATGCGTTGTTAATTTAAAATTAAAGCAAAAGAATAACGTTATTATCAATATTATTAAATTGGAATAATAATAATAAAAATATATTATAAAGTGCAAACAAAGAAAAATATTCAATATAAAAAATGGATTTAAAACTAATAAAGCAAATATATAAAAAAATAAAATATTAATATAATTGTATTAAAATTAAATATAATAAAAAAAATAGAAAAGTAAAAAGAAAAAAATTTGGAAAATAAAACGAAATAAAATGAAACGAAAAAATTAAATAATATAAAAAAATTAATATTTATTATTAACTGCAAACAATTAAAAAAATGAATATACAAATGATTTGAAAAATAATTAAGCAAAAAATAATTAAAATAAAAGTAAAATCGAATTCTATTAAAAAAATGTAATAAAAACAACTAGAATAATTCAATGAAAAAATATAAAAACATTAAATAAACGTTTTATATGGTTAGCTAAAAAATGTATTTAGAATGAGTTATGAATGAATTTTATAAACTGCAATTCGTTGTTAATATTAAAATAAAGGAAATATAGATCTAATATTCATTATGCAAGACTATCAAATTGAATTAATAAAATAAAAAAAACAATTCAATATTGAAATTGAGTATAATTAAAAACAATTACAGCTTATTTAAATAAACTGAATTATAAAATTAACGTGAAATAATATTGAAAAAATTTAACAATATGTAAAGTGAAAAAAATAAAACATTAGCAATTTAAATTAAAAGAGTAAAGTAAAACAATCACATCAAGACCATTAAATCGAAATCAAAATTAAAAATATAGTAAAATTAAATTAAATAAAAAAATGGCGTGACGTAAAGTCGGGCGCGGACGACTTTAGGATACCCTGTACCACTATCTTGTAATAAAGTCCGATTTCTTCACAAAAAACCAAAAACAAAAGAATTTTTAAGCAAACATTTTTTTTTGACCGATCGTTCCTATGGGAGCTATATGATATAGTCAACCGATTTCAATAAAATTTGACACAGTGCTAAAATACCGTAAAAAAGATATGAATGCCAAATTTATTTCAAATATCTTTACAAACAAACAAAACACATCGAATTTTGTATAAAAAACGTGTTTTTGGACCGATTGGTCCTATGGGAGCTATATGATCTAGTCAAACGATTTGGATTAAATTTGGTACAGTGCTTAGGAACTATAAAATACTCACGAATGGCAAATTTGGTCCCAATACTCTTAACAAACAAACGAAACACCAACAAATTTTGTTAAAAAGTCGATTTTTTGGAAGATCGGACCTATGGGAGCTATATGATATAGTCAACCGATTTTGTTCAAATTTGGCACATTGCTTAAGTGGTTTAAAAAATTTTCAAACGCCAAATCTGGTAGGGATATCTTTATTATAAAACGAAATATAGCGAATTTTTCTTTAAAAAAGTTATTTTGGCCGATCGGTCCTATGGGAGCTATATGATATAGTCAACCGATTTCGATCAAATTTGGTACAGTGATTGGGAACTACAAAAAACTTTTGAATACCAAATTTGGTTAAGATATCTTCATAAACAAATGAATTATTTATCTAAAACGCTTTTTTTTGTCGAGGTCGTCTCAAACACCCCCATGGGAGCTATATAATTTATCCCCGATATCAAAAAAATAAAATAAACTTGCCTCCTATGGAATAATATGGGATGTAATGTGAAATTTTGGTAACTCTAGCTCTTACCATCTCTGAGATCTAGGCGTTCAAACGGACAGACAGACGGACATGGGTATATCGACTTCTCTAGTCACTCTGATCATATTTTAGGGCACTTTGAGGTGTCTCCGACGACTCCTTCTATATGTTACATATATTTTCGACTTCACAAACTTAATATACCCTATACGTACCATACGGTACAGCGTATAAATATGCAATAAAAAATAAATAAAATATAAAAAAATAATATAAAAATCAATGTCAAAAGAAACTTGGATTCATAGAAATTTTCAAAAACTTTAGAAAAAACGTTTTCTTTGGAATGAAGGATCGGTCACAAAGTTCTTTTTAATTTTCAAAAACTTTAGAAAAAATGTTTTCTTTGGAATGAATGAAGTGGTTACAAAGTTCCTTTTCTAATTTTTGCAAAAGCTGAAAGTCACAAAAAATCAGCTATTTGAGTCTCAAGACATTCAAGTTTTATGGTTACGAAAATTGTTCCTCGATTTTCAGTGTTTTAAACATTTTTAGAGTAGATACATATTTGGTTCTCGAGCTTTACAACTCGTAAACTTTGCTTACATAAGCTGTTCCTGCGTAGCAAGATTTAAGTATTAAAGTATATTAATTGAGAATATTACGATATGATTTTTGTGTCTCAAGATATTTAAGGCGATGTCCAGTGCTTACAATGTAATATTGAATTGTAGGGCAGTTAACAAGTTTTTCTGGAGAAAGATTGAAAAAATGTAAATTTTTTTATTATTATTATTTTCTTCAAATTGCAAAATCCACTTTTGGTATTTGTATTAGACGATCCTAACACTAAGATATGTAACATTTAATGATACATATGAATATTAAATATTATAGAAACTAAACATTTTTTTTAAAGTAAATTAAGTGTAAATACATGTTCTTAAATCAATTTGCTCTATTTAATTACTGTCCTCCAAAACTTTATATTTAATAACTGTATGCGTTGACTTGATACAGAAAAATCGAATTAGTTGAAAAGTTTCCAATTTATTATCAATGTAAAATAAAATGAAAGAGCAAGAAAATTGGAATGAATAGTTAATATGGACGTGCACAATATCAAATAAATTAGCGCTATACCTATAAAACGTTCTTGTGACGTCACGAAAATATTTTCTTATACTTTGTTACTTGCCTAAGAGTGCAAATGCTTTCGTCACAACTTTTGTGGCACGTGTAGAGTTTTTTTAAATATATTTTACTATAAATATTTTTATAAATATTATTATTACTATTCATTGATTTTGTAACAATGCAAAAATAATTCATATTTATAAACTAAAAAAAAATCAATTGCTGCAGCCTTCAGTGGTAAAAAAAAAAAACTTCTTTCAATGATTTCCGCGCAAAAAGAATATAAACAAGGGTATAAAACTACACACTCGTTTACTTATATATATATTTATATACTTATATCACAATATATAAATACATAACTCAAGGCAATCTTAACATATAACATTTCGCTTGAACTTTGCTTAAAGCTTTTTGCATTGGTAGCTCCGCTTTTGGCCATTGGCAGTAGTTTTAGTTACCAGTTTACCAGTTGGCAGTAGTTTGGAAGTTCTCTTGACTGACTTTGATTTTAGCCTAGCGTAGCATTTTGGGTTCGTTTCGCTTTTGGGGTTTACAAATTTATGGCTGTTTGTTGTTTTTGTAGCTGTTCTTTTTGCAGCTATTGTTGTAGTTTTTGATTTACTTACTACTGGTTTTTTCTTTTGGTACCAAAACATTGGCTTAAAGCGTTGCCAAAACCAAAAGCATTGTTTGGCTTTATTCTGTGGTAGCTGAAGCAACAATAAAAACCTTTATCTAGGGAACGCTTAAATTTTTCCATTTTGCTCAAAATTCCACATTTTGAGGCAAGTAGCTAAACGAAAACCTTTTTTTTAATTATAAATTTTGTATCTTGTTTTTTACACGCTTAATCATTAGTTTTTCATGGCTTGTGTCTGCTGCCATTTTGTTTCTAATTGTTTAAAACATTAACAAAAAAAAACAGAGAAGAAATACGCAAGCAAAAAGAAATAAAAATTGAAATGGTAGAAATAAAGTTTTCAAACTGTCAGCAATTAAACTGGCACATTGGCTTTGGTTTTTGTTGTTGTATTTGTTGTCATTGTGGCAATAGTTTGTCGCAGCCATTGCAAATGTGATTGTGGTTGTTGTTGTCTCTAAACAGTGACGTAGATGGGGGATCGTCCCCTTCCAAAATATGGCTATTTATAAGATTTTGTGGGAAAAAATGATTCAATAAATAGGTTAAGGTAATAAAAAAAGAATAACAATAATAAAAAAAAATTAATATAAAATACATTTTGAAAAATAAATAAAACATTCAAAACACTTAAATTAAGGAAAAATATTTAAATTAAAAAAAGAATCCCTTTAAAAATAAAAAATATGATAAATTTAGCTAAAATTAATTATCAAATTAAATAAAAATCTGCAAAAGTAAAAAAAAAAATGTATTAAAAATATTTTTTAGCATTAAAAAAAATATTCATAAGAAATAAATTATGAACAATCATTTGAATTTTTAAAGAATCACTTTAAAAATAAATAACGTGAGAAACTTAGTAAAATAAAATTTAAGTATAAAAAAATCGGCAAAATTAAAAACAAAAATTTATTAAGCATTTTTTTGCAAATTAAAAAATGGATATTAAAAAAAATTAAAAGCAACAAGTAAAATTAAAAATTACAAATATTATAAATTAAGGAAAAATGAGTAAAACTTAAGTTAATTACACTGTCCTACAAAATCAAAAAATATCAAAGAACTTTTCAAGTGACCTAGTATACGTTGTAGGTCTTGACGAGTAGATCACGATAGTGTGTTTCAAAATTGTCTAACACCCCCAAAATCGCAAGTTATTGCTTAAAATCCGTTTTTCGGGTACTGCGATCACTCCCACAATCACAACGTCGCCATTTTTCAACCGATTTTCGATTGCTTTACGGCTTTGGAAAGAAGAAGATTCAAGCTTTAAGATGATATACACTTGTTTATACTTCATACAAAGCAACTACGAGATTTTTAAAAGTTATCTAAGATTTACACTTTTTTTTTTTCGTTTTTCACACTTTGAAGTTTATATAACATTTTGTTAAAACACCTTTACTCTTTTACATTTAATATTAAAGAAATATTTATTTCGAGTAAGAAAAGTCATGGTTTATTAAAATCGGTCGATAGATGCTTAAGTTTCGACGCTTATTGTAAAAAAGAAAATTAAACTTTCATCGACAAAAAAAAAGTTTTAGATGGATAATACGTTTGTTTATGAAGATATCATAACCAAATTGAAAAATGGCGACGTTGTGATTGTGGGAGTGATCGCAGTACCCGAAAAACGGTTTTTAAGCAATAACTTGCGATTTTGGGGGTGTTAGACGATTCTGAAACACACTATCGTGATCTACTCGTCAAGACCTACAACGTACACGAGGTCACTTGAAAAGTTCTTTGATTTTTTTTGATTTTGTAGTACAGTGATATTAATCACTATTATGTTTTAAAAAAAAAATTAAACATGCACTTTTTTTAATTCCTTCTTAATTCTTCAGAACTTTCTGAGTTTCAGAAAATTTCATCTTCTATTCGAAGCACCAAAATTGGTTTTTACTTTTTGATATTTTGTGTTTCCATTTTAAATGTATTTTTTCCAAATGGTTCAGTTTTTAAATTTTTTTATACAAAAGTGATATTTTAATAGTTAATGAAGATTAAATTAAAAAAAAATAAATTAAATTAATATTTAATATTGAAGAACGAAAATTGATATATACAATAAATTTTCTGATAGTCTAAACTTACAGATTGCAAATAAAAATACAACTTAAATATATAAATACAATAAATAAATTATTTAATGTAATTTGAAATTTAAACTTAAATAAAATGTTTTTTTCAATTAAAAAAGTATATGTTAAAAAAATTACAATTAGAAGAATACAATTAAAATTAAGAAATAATTAACTTTTACACTTAACACTATTTCTAATAATTTAAATAATTTTCACTACCACGGTAGAAATATTGTTAAAACTAAAGAATGTTATAAGTTAATGACAAATTAAATTAATAAAAATAGCAAAAAATTTAAAAAAAAAACTATATATTTAGAATAAACTAAAAAAACCCATACAAAAAAACCCTAATAATAATAAATAAAAAATGAGGTTTTCTAACAAAAAATAAATTAAAAAACTTATAATTATTAATTAATAAATATATATATTATAATTAAAAAAAAATCATTTACATTTAAAAACATTTACAATTTTCAAAATTTTTTACGAAAAAATTGATATTAAAAAAAATTAATTAAAAATTTATATTAAGCAAAACAATTTTTTAAAGGCAAAATTAAAATTATTATCTAAAAAAATTATAAATTAAAGAAAAATCAATAAATCTTAAATTCCATGAATTAAAATTGACATTTAAAGAAATCTCTAAAATTAAAATAAAAAATTGGGCTTTCTAATAAAAAAATTTATTAAAAAAGTTACAACTAGAAGAAACAATTATAATTAAGAAAAAAAATCATTTACATTTAACACTATTTCTAATTATTTTAATATTTTAACACACCACGGTAGCAATATTGTTAAAACAAAAACATTTAAAAACTAAAAAAGTGCTAAATTAAAAAAAAAATTTATTTTAAATAAATCGTAAAACTAAAAGAAAATAATTTGTATTTTAAATTTAGTTTGAATTTAAATAACACATTTAAATACAGTAAAAATAATAATTTTGGAACCTTAAAATTTTATAAAAATTTTAAAGAAGATAATGCTCATCTTTTCAATAATATTTTGGCTCCCTAGCTCTTGTCAAATTACCAGACTACTCCGGTTCGACTTTAAAGGAATGATAATATCATTTCGAAGGAAATGCACAAACTGGTAAAATAAATATTGTTTATAGGTAGGGATACACTTATTCTTTTAATGACTTGATAAAAATAGGAGAAAAAGAGAGCAAAAGACTAATAAAAATCAAATTAAGCTAATTTTTAAGCTATTGTCCTCTAATAAACTATAATGTTCGAAAAGAATCCGTCAAATGCTTGGAAGCATCATCCGATTGAAAGGTCGTAAAATTTTCTTCTTGGTGCTTCAAAAGAAGGAATTGGGCATATAGAAAAGAACTAAAATATTTGTACCATAAAATCTTTATTTTATAACATTAAGGGGCACACCTATTGTGAAATTTTCAAAAAATCGATTTTTTTTCCATATTTCGATAGGTTATACCTTTAAAAATAACATACTAAAATTTTAAATCGATATCTTAAATAGTTTTGAGTTACAGCCATTTAAAAGAGTAGCCGCTCGGCAGTTAAATAGTTGTATTGGCTACGGGATATACCTCATTTCAAAAATATTTAATATTTTATTTCAAAAATTTTACTGTGTATTCTCAAAACATGTATAAATATACCCTCAAAATTTTAAATAGATGGATTCACTAGTTTTTTTTTTTAATTCCCAAAAATGGCCTTTTTTTAGGTTGTCACACTAGGTGTGCCCCTTAACCTGGATATATTTTCTTTTCGAACATAAAAAACTGTACAACTATAAAATCCAATACTTTTAGGAAAATTATCTTAGTTCCTTTTACGTAAATTCATCATATCGCGTAGAAGATGCCTTAAAAAAACTTTTTTTATCTGATCTACACAAAATCTCCAGTTTTTGCAAAACTAGCTTCCAAAAATGTATTTAAATAAAGAAGTATCCAGTCAGCCACCAAAATAATATCGTCCCCTCTTGCAAAAAATAAACCATCTACGTCACTGTCTCTGGCAATTATGTGCATAAAATTATCAACAACAACAAAAGCAATTGCGATTGTCATGCATTATTAGAACGGCTTGGAAAATCTAACCAAAAATGGCAAATGCTTAAGAAGAAGAAGAAGAAGGTGGAGAAGACGAAGATGAAGACGTAGTAACAGCAACAACAACAAAAAGAAAAACATTAAGAGAGGTGACGACTGAAAATGAAGACGTTTGAAAATGTGCGCATTGTTTAGCTGCCAAATGGCCAAATGGTTTTTTCAATATGGCCAAAATATAAAATACAGATAAAGATACATATGCCAGATAAATATGTTGTAAAGATACATTTGAATAGAATTAAAAATTTGCCTTGCTAATATAAGCAATAAAGGAAATTGGTTATTTAAATACGCAATTTTTTCCAAAGGAGCTTGATGTTAAGTGTTTTATTAAAGATTGAGGCGAGGTCAGAAATTAGTTAAGTTTAAAAGCTTGGGTTAGATTTTGTGGACATTGAATAAATAGTCATAAAGGTTAATGTTAAGTAATATAATAGTCGCACAAAGTAATAATTACAGAAAGATCAACGAAAAAAATGAGGAAAACTCTGGGAAAGTCAAAAAACTTTGAAAACTTCGCTTTTATTGAAATTTCTAATATTTACCTTTCGGATTTTATTTAAGATTTTAGCGTGGTCTTGTTTTTATTCGTAAATTATAGTCCCAAAATCGGTGTGGCTGAGAATGGTTTTTAAATTGTCCAGAACTAAAGGATTGGGGTAAAAATATTGTAAATTGGTATTTATATTTGTTAGAAATTAGTAATAAATAAAAAAAACTTACGCCGTATTACCTGTACAAATATACCTGTATAAATTGAAATACTATAAATTTTGATTTATGAAATTTTGGGTGTATAATGGTACTGCGACCCGGGTGGATCTATTGTACCACCTTCATGGCTTAGAGCTCTCCCAAAAGTCCTAAGGCCTGCATGCATTGCAGTATTTTGTTTGGACCTATAACGTAACAACGATCTTCGGTGGGAGAACGTACATGCCCAGGAGCTTGTTTCTTTTACCGGCGATTGCCATACATTCATATAACACATGCGAAGAAGTTTCTTTCTCTATGCTACAGAAGCGGCATAGTCCACTATCCATTATGCCAATTTTGTTTAGGTGGCTGCGGAGCCTACAATGTCCCGTCAGAAGGACCGTCATGATTCTCACGGTGTTCTTCCCGTGCGTTATCATGACTTTGAACCTCTTACCTCCAACGAGAGGAGGGGTATTGACTGTTTAAGCCCTGGTATCTGCGCCCAGTGAAGCAGTCGTTTTTACTCTCCTCTATTCTCAGTAGGTCTCGTACCACGTGGTTACCAATCCTACAGTGTGGTTTTGGACCGATTAGCGGCGTTGCTGCACTGGTTCTTGCAAGTTTATCTGCCAGCTCATTTCCTGGAATATTGTTGTGTCCTGGAGTTCATCTAATCGTGAGATGATTCCTGGATCCTAAATTATCCACTAAAGTTCTCACTTTTTTAACCAGCCTTGATGTAATCTTGGCTTTACTTAATGCACATCGTCTAATAGCACAGACCTCAGCTTGGAAAATGCTGGTCTGTCTTCCTAGAGTTCATAATATTTGGTCCTGGGTCCTACTGTTGTTTCATAGGATGACTGCCGCAAGAGAGGTCCAAGTCTCTTTTGTACTGAGTTTGGTATCAAAATATTGATTGAACCTGTACTCAGCTAGCATCTTATCCCTTGGCTGCAGAAGCAAAGGCATATCCAAGTCAAAGGTCACTCCAAGAGACTGCTCGTTTCTATACTGCATCCCGATAGGGTAACACTTTTCATTCTTCCAAGTTTATACCTCCTTGTGCAGGGTACTATGACTCTCTTGGTAGAGTTGAGACTCAGGCCTGCCTTTTTACACCAGTCATTGGTTTTCTTGAGAACAGCCTCTTGTTGTTAATACTGTGGTGGATTGTCCCCCAATAGTTGCTGTGGCCTGTCTGGATGTTAGCAGTGAAGCTGTCCGTCTGCTGGTGGTTGTGTCTAGGCACCTTCTGGCCAGTGATGCGTTGAAAACCTCATGGGAGGCATTATCAAGAGCACCCTGTATATCCAGGAAAGCGCATAGTGCAACCTCCTTATGAGTTAGGGATTCCTCAATATGGGTTTTCCGCATGATAAAGTGCTGTGTCCGTAGACCTTCCCGCTCTATAAGCATGTTGCATCCTCCTAAAAGTTCGTTGGCCAAGAGCAGTTCTAGTTTCTCCTCATTGTTAATGGTAAAGGAGTTATAAGATTTCTGGAGTGCCAGATTTTTGAAAACTAACACAGTGTAATTTTTTATTCCAAATAATGAGAGATAATGTGATAGCTGAGGGATTTCCCTTTTTTCTGCCTCCTCTTAAAATTCCTTGAATTTATTAACAAAAAACAATTTCTTACATTTTGAACGTTTTTATACCCTGTACCGTATGTGTACCAAGGGTATATTAAGTTTGTGCAAGCCGTAAATGTATGTAACATATAGAAGGAGACGTCGGAGACACCCCAAAGTTACCTAAAATATGATCAGGGTGAATAGAGAAGTCGATATACCCAAGTCCGTCTGTCCGTCCGTCCGTGTGAACGCCTAGATCTCAGAGATGGTAAGAGCTAGAGTTACCAAACTTTCACATTAGATCCCATATTATTCCATAGTAAGCAAGTTTATTTTATTTTTTTGATATCGGGGATAAATTATATAGCTCCCATGGGGGTGTTTGAGACGACCTCGACAAAAAAAAAACGGTTTAGATGAATAATTCGTTTGTTTATGAAGATATCGTAACTAAATTTGGTATTCGAAAGTTTTTTATAGTTCCCAATCACTGTACCAAATTTGATTAAAATCGGTTGACTATATCATATAGCTCCCATAGGACCGATCGGCCAAAATAACTTTTTTAAAGAAAAATTCGCTATATTTTCGTTTTTTAATAAAGATATCGTAACCAGATTTGGCGTTTGGAAATTTTTTAGACGACTTAAGCAATGTGCCAAATTTGAACAAAATCGGTTGAATATATCATATAGCTCCCATAGGTCCGATCTTCCAAAAAATCGATTTTTTAACAAAATTTGTTGTGTTTCGTTTGTTTGTTAAGATATTGGGACCAAATTTGACATTCGTGAGTATTTTATAGTTTCTAAGCACTGTACTAAATTTAATCCAAATCGTTTGACTAGATCATATAGCTCCCATAGGACCAATCGGTCCATAAACACGTTTTTTATACAAAATTCGATGTGTTTTGTTTGTTTGTAAAGATATTTGAAATAAATTTGGCATTCATATCTTTTTTAAGGTATTTAAGCACTGTGTCAAATTTTATTGAAATCGGTTGACTATATCATATAGCTCCCATAGGAACGATCGGTCAAAAAAAAAATGTTTGCTTAAAAATTCTTCTGTTTTTGGTTTTTTGTGAAGAAATCGGACTTTATTACAAGCTAGTGGTACAGGGTATCCTAAAGTCGTCCGCGCCCGACTTTACATCCGCCATTTTTTTTAAATTTATTTTGAGTAAATACTTGATAATAAATTAATGCAATTTGGCAGAACTGCTTAAATAAACTATTTCAATTTCTAATAATAGTAAAAACTTATAAAATAGTGATTTAAAAATTAAAATTCCTTTAATTTACTTAAAAAAAAAACACAATTTCTTTTAAAACAAAAAATTTTTATTAGGGCAAAATGGCAGATCTGCTTAAATAATCTATTTTAAAGTTAAAAAATCACGCCACTATTTTATTTTCTAATAATAATAAAAACTTTCAACCTTACCAAACACTCTCGATAGTTTTGCACTCGAATTTCTTTACAAACAAATCCTTATCTCTTTGATTAATACTCATTTAATGGAGTCTCAGATTTATCGTATATTTCTGTAGCTACGATTAAATTTCATATAAATTAATACTGATATTTTTTAAATTAATTTTTAACTTGGCTTTAAACAACATCTTGTGGTTCCAACATATTTCAAGCCATCTTTCCAGTGGCGCTTTGTGGCGCCTGTCCAATCATAACATCGGCCATTACTTTGATTTATGTAGATACAAAATGAAATCTTTTATAAATGAAATTTGAAAGCATTTTATGATGATGCCGCTTATCAGGCGGCTACTTTACGCTCTCTCTTGGCGCGCTCTCTTTGCCTGTTTTGAGAGCGTAGAGCGTAGCGTGCTTTTTTTTTGCGCCTTATCTCGCGCCAGTTTTAGCTAGCCAGCAATATTAACTAAATTTAAACTATTTTTTGTTATTTTAGGATTTTTATGTCCATAAAATAATTTAAATGGGAATATCTAGCTAGGCAATGAGTAGCAAAAAATAGCGCCATAAAAAGTAGTAAAAATTTTGAGCTACAAAATAGTATCTGAAGCTATTTAGTAGCAATATCTATAGAGGCGACAACGACGACGACGAAGTTGGAGAGCTTTTTTTTTCGTTTTCGTTATTTTGTTTATTTTTGTGCTTAACTTTGTTGAGCAGAGCGCCAAAGAGAGAGATTGAGAGTGATTATTTTTGCATTTTGAACGCGCGACAAAGCTACAAAAAGGCAGTGAGAGAGCATGAGAGCGATGGTGTGTGTGTGTGTGAGAGTTGCGCTCTCTCACGTTACGCTCTCACTTTACAAACAACATGTGTTTCGTCATCAAAAAATTTTGTTTTTGTTGCGTTTTTTGCTTTTGTATTGTATTTTGCAGCTGAAGAAAATTTAAACATTTAGCTTAACTATTTTTTGTTAACACAAATTTATAAATTTATTTTAAAGTTTTTAAAATAATAAAAACAAGTGTTAAATTATAAAAAAACTCGTGTAAAAAATGCATTTAGCTTTTAATTAAATAACAAATTGTTTAAGCATAGCAAATCATTAAGCTTAAATTAATTGCTCGCATTTTTTAAAGCTTGCTTTGAACATTATACATTTTTCTAGTATTTCACATTTTTATTTATTTATTTCTTATACATGTTCAACAAATAGGCATAGTTTGTTGTTTTTTAATTACAGCTGTTTTTTTGTTATAATTTTTGTGCATTTTAGCTGCATGTTTTTATTTTTTTTTGGCATGCCTTATTTATGACTTTGTTTTTAAATAAGCCGACATTAAATTACTGCAAAAATAAAATCAAATAACACAACAAAAACAAATGCTTTTTGTTTTTACTTCGTTCTTGACGTAGTCTCTGTTGCCTAGTGCGTATCTCTGAGATACGAATTTGCCAGCCAAGTCAATGGTGTGACTATGTCCGCGGCCATACAAAGCAGTGTGCAACTTTTTTTTGTGCTTTCTCTGCGCATATGACGTCACACGCGCAACGTGTTAGGCACAGTCAGAGCCAGCTGGTTTAGACTTTCAATGAAAGTTTGCGCCAAATGATTAAAATCGAACAACTAAATTTAACAAGCACTTTTATATTCTTGAACAGAAAACTAGTTAAATAAACAAGTTAAAACTTTAAGTTAAATCAATTTTCAAAACAGAATCGCACTTTATAGAACCTATTTTTATTAATTAAATTTTTACTCTCCTTACAATAAAAGCTTATAATTTTTTTCTGAGTAGACCTAATACATAATTGAATTTATAATTAAAATACAATATAAGTTTGGGAAGTTTCTGCCTTTGGGAGAAAATTTATGAAAAACTTCTGTTTGTAGCCCTTATAATTATTCACAAGTCAACTATATTAAAAATAATTATATATGTACATATATAATTTTTACAGAATTTGTTCACTAATTTTTGGTAATTGCTAAATTAGTTTGGACAACTTGTGAGCAGAAAACTGATCGAAAACCTCTGTTTGTAGCCCTTAAAATTATACGCAAGTATTAAACAAAAATCTTCTATATTATTAAGCCTTTATTGGCCCACCGATACTCAAGTTTTAACTGTCTCCCAAACAAGTAACATTAGTAGACAAAGTTAAGTTTAAAACATATTAGTAAATTTTGTTATTAACTTAGTTTGGACAATGAAAATCGAAAAATAATCGGACCTAAAATAATTTTTTTGTGTAATGGCTTTTATAGAACTTCGTTACTAATTTTTGGTACCAAATTACTTTGCAAATTCAAAAACGAAAAAAAATTGAACCTAAAATAGGTTAGGTTAGGTTACACTGGCCGGCCACAACAGAGTGCAGCCTAGCATAGACCTTTTGGTCCTTAGCTGTGCCAGATTTGAGGTTATTACGCAAAGTGATGGTCGGTTAAAAATTTGATTTTTTTTTAGCGAAATTAAGTAGCCGCCCAACTTGTAGCCTGGCCACCTCTTCTAGACCGACAAACGCTGGTTCTTCTAGGGTAGCCACACGATGTCTAGAGATGGCTGGGCAGTCGCAGAGTACGTGTGCTAGGGTCTCAGGGACTTCCGGATCCCTGCAGATCCTGCATGATTCGCTTGCCGCTAGTCCCATCCTATGCGCATGCTTCGATAAGAGGCAGTGTCCTGTTAGCACACCCGTGATGGTCCTGCATTCAGTGCTAAAATAAACTTTAAACAAAAAAATGGCGGACGTAAAGTCGGGCGCGGACGACTTTAGGATACCCTGTACCACTAGCTTGTAATAAAGTCCGATTTCTTCACAAAAAACCAAATACAGAAGAATTTTTAAGCAAACATTTTTTTTTTGACCGATCGTTCCTATGGGAGCTATATGATATAGTCAGCCGATTTCAATAAAATTTGACACAGTGCTTAAATACCTTAAAACAGATATGAATGCCAAATTTATTTCAAATATCTTTACAAACAAACAAAACACATCGAATTTTGTATAAAAAACGTGTTTTGGACCGATTGGTCCTATGGGAGCTATATGATCTAGTCAAACGATTTGGATTAAATTTGGTACAGTGCTTAGGAACTATAAAACACTCACGAATGTCAAATTTGGTCCCAATATCTTAACAAACAAACGAAACACAGCAAATTTTGTTAAAAAATCGATTTTTTGGAAGATCGGACCTATGGGAGCTATATGATATAGTCAACCGATTTTGTTCAAATTTGGCACATTGCTTAAATGGTCTAAAAATTTCCAAACGCCAAATCTGGTTAGGATATCTTTATTAAACAACGAAATATAGCGAATTTTTCTTTAAAAAGTTATTTTGGCCGATCGGTCCTATGGGAGCTATATGATATAGTCAACCGATTTCGATCAAATTTGGTACAGTGATTGGGAACTATAAAAAACTTTCGAATACCAAATTTCGTTACGATATCTTCATAAACAAATAAATTATTCATCTAAAACGCTTTTTTTTGTCGAGGTCGTCTCAAACACCCCCATGGGAGCTATATAATTTATCCCCGATATCAAAAAAATAAAATAAACTTGCCTCCTATGGAATAATATGGGATCTAATGTGAAAGTTTGGTAACTCTAGCTCTTACCATCTCTGAGATCTAGGCGTTCACACGGACGGACAGACGGACATGGGTATATCGACTTCTCTATTCACCCTGATCATATATTAGGTAACTTTGGGTGTCTCCGACGTCTCCTTCTATATGTTACATACATTTTCGGCTTGCACAAACTTAATATACCCTTGACCATACGGTACAGGGTATAAAAATAGATTACTTTATATATCTCTCTAACGAGCAACTTTTCATGAAACAGTCTTCCTCATTTTTGCCAATTAAGGTACCATTAGGCTAAGTCCAGGGTTAAATTTTTACTTTTATTATTTGCTCTGCGGATTCCACTAAATTTATAATGTTGTTAGAAAGTTTCAAAAAGCTGTTAACAAATTTAAAAGCAATTATTTCGAATTTAACATTGCTATTTTTTTCCGTAAGGATATGACATTGGTCAAAAATATCCGCATTGAAAAAAAGCTAGAAAAGCAGGAAAGGTTTAAAAGCATCGTATTATCTGGATAAAAAGTGGTTACAATTTTCGTAATTTCAATTAGATTTCACAAACTTTTAAAAAATCTAAAAATCTGCTCAATAAACAATGGCTGAAGTGCATTGGAGGATGATCTAAAAGGGCCATTCGGCAGTTTGAGACTTATTACATGATAAGTTTAAAAAATACTGGGTTGGAATCAATTCTTATTGTTGCTAAACTGTATAGAGTGTAAACAAGAGAGGTGGCGCCAATCGTAATGTTCGCACCATCTTATATCAATGGTACGCCAAGGCTCATGTGTTACATTATAAAATAAAAAATATTTAATAAAAGCGATTAAAGAACACGGAATTTGACGGAAAACGTATAATTTGGATGATTTTAATGGTATTAAACAAGAGTTACAATACATAAAGTATAATTTTCACATATGTTCATAACAAATCGGTATCCGAAAACCCTACAAAATATATATTCTAATATTAACTTTATGCGGAAGGATACTACGTGTGATGTATCTGGTCACTTATAAGCACAGGAATATATATGCTACGATTTGGTCTCATATCCGAAGGATCTACCTACCGAAACAGCACATTTCAACCTTGTAAGACTTTATTAAACTACGGAACAGAAGCTCCAAAATCATACTTTTGGGTAAAAAATATTGCATGTATGGAGTTGCCGACGACAAACTCTGGCCAAAGTGTGATTGAAAATATCTTAAAATATCTGCCCGAACTGGCTGCATTATTTATAGAATAAGTTTTATTTTGCCTCATAATTTGTTACTAAATGGTTTATCTAGGAATTTTGCAAAACTCTAATTTGGTAACTCGCCGGAAAACCAGCATTATATTTTGTGACTTTTTTATTTCGAACAAGTTGACCGAATTCAGGTTTTTGGCCGAATTTAAAAGATCCAAAGGACAAGAAAATTGGTTATTATATTTAAAATCAAATAAAAACAACTTTTAAAGTTGCCACAACTTGTTTTTACCTTACGGGAATCAAAGAAATTACAACTGATCGCAATGTCAAAATACATTTGACCACCTAAAAAATCTTCATATCACATTAAAAATAAAACATTAAAAAAAAAAAACAAATCGTTATTAGTCCAATTTTTTGACCACCTAAAAAATCATCATCTCAAATTAAAAATAAAATATTAAAAAATACAAATCGTTATTAGAGCAATTTTGTGCTCCCCTAAAGCTAATAATAGAGTCTATCCCTCAGAAGTACAATTAATTTCGTATATTCTCTCAATTTTTAGATATAAGCGGTAATACATTACGCATAGTTTTGTCAAAATACTTTTGATCTCTATTGTAAATTAAAATACAATATCTAAGTTCTGAAAATAAACAATATCTAGTACTTTTTAAACAAAATAGAGTTAGTCACATATATTTATTGGCTTATTGTGGAGAAAAACTGCATCCTTTTTTCAGTATTAAGGAATGTTAATAAAAAAATCACCAAAACAAAAAAATATTACAACAATTTAAGGCGTCTTTCAAAAAATAAATGTAATTGAAGCAAGGCACACTTAATACTTTTCATGAGGTAGATTTCTTACTTAAATTTTGTAAGTTCAGAGACCTAAAATATTTATTAGCAAAAAAAGAACACCCTACATTTGTTCGAATTTTAAAATTACATATATGCGGTATTCGAAAAAGTTCGGTTAAAAATTTGACTTTTTTTCTTATATTTGAAACAAACTTTATCAAACGAATTATGTGCCGTTTTGATCGATAACCTTTTGTAATTTTTGGGCTAAAACAAAAAATTCCATATGTACAGAACTTTTGATTTTATAAACCGAAAAACTGGTACATGGTCCGTGCTATACTTCCCAGCCAAGCTCTTTCAGTTTCTGCCGGCTCATAAAAGAAGTGTGTGCTTTTTGTTGATACATTTTGGCCGTTTTAATTGAATGGCTTGCTCAAATCTCGTTAACTGTTGATGGTAGAGAACAGAATCAATCTTTTGAATAGGTTGTAAAAGCTCATAATGAACAATTCATTTAAAATCACACCATTACTTATCAGATCGAAAGCGCGCAAACCACTTCGCTGCTGATTTTCTGGTTACAGAATCGTCTCCGTTAGCATCACAAATTTTTTCAGCAGCCTGCGACACATTCTTACCTTTTAATAATAGAAAAGAAAAATATGACCAAAATGTTTCAAATTTTAAGCAATTTTGCCACCTTTCAAACAAGCCATAGCTTGGCTACTTCCAATTTATATAGAGAATTATATTTAAGAGCTATCTAGCGACAATTTGCAACCCAATATTACACTGTGTGAAACATTTGAAATCCTTCCTATTTACACTGTTCAAATAAAGTTTTCACATAGCATAAAATAAAGCACATAAACACAACATGCGACCTTTAGACCGTACTGCAGCTGACAACGTGACGTCACATGCTTACAACAATTTCTGCGCTCGCACAAAGCAAAGCGTAACCTGTAGCTGAGCAGACCCTGAGCTAAGGCAAAGCAAAATGCCGGCAGTGCATATCGCACGTCTAGGCATCTCGCTCTCAATGGACTAGCCGCAGACGCTGGTGTAAAGATACGCGCACGATAAGACACGCAGCATTGCCAGCAGGCAGCTTAAATTTTTGCGCTCACTTGACACTTGACTCTCAGAGAGAGTCACACACACACGCACACATGAGTGTTTCCAAGAGAGAGCCGCACAGCTGGTGTAGCGCAGCAAAAATATCTTCTTTGGCGTTGCGTTGCTTTGTAGGCGCGCGCTGAGTATCTTTGAGATTCATTCGAGTTTGTATTTCGTTTGGTACGGTTGTTGGGCAGCAGCGGCAGCCAAAACTAAATACTCTGTTGACGTGTCGTCCGTACGCCGTGCGTTTTTCATTGTTTAATTTTTAAACAACTTTTGTGTAAATATATTGAAATAAAATATAAGCTAAAGCTAAAAGAATTTTGCAATAAATATAACAAAAAAAGCCAAATGCGCAAAAAGCAAATCAAAGAAAAAGAAAAAAGTTGGCGCAGCTAAAGCAGAGTGCGTGCTATGCGTATCTGTGTGTGTGTCTCTGTGTGTGTGCGTTGTGTCTTAAATGCGTGTGTGTATTAAAAAGTATCTTTAAGTGCATGTGTGTCAGTTTGTCTGCCGCATGTAACTATTAAAAATATTGAAAATTAAAAAAAAAAAACGCCACATAAATAAAAAAATTCTATAGATTTTTGTGTTTTTTTCGCTACGGAATTTTTTAGTACGTTTCATTGCCAAAACGTTGCTCTGCGTTTACTCCTACACGACGTCACTGGCGCGCGCCGCTCGCGCTCGCTCGCTCATTTAGTCACACAACGCTCTCGCGCTCTCTTGTCGCTTTGCCGCGGCCGCGTTTCATAATCCAATTGTCGTCGCTCGCTTTGTCGTTGTTGTTCGTTGTGTCGCGCGTTTCGTTTCGTGTCGTCTCTTATTTATATTTTGTTTCGTTTCCATTTTATTTTGTGCTCGCGTTTGTTAATTTTTATTGCTCACTCATACTTAAGCAAAATAAAGTTTTCTTTATATATTTTTTTTACTTTATTTTATGTATAATAAAATATAATAATAAAAAATATATTTCTATAACTTAAAGCAGTTTTTTTCAATGCGCTGACTTCTGAGGCATTAAAAACAAATATAATTTTTTGTAAAAAATAAAGCAAAACACAGCAAACACACAAATACTATATATTAAATTAAAAAAATAAAAAACAAACACATACAAGTGCACATAAATACAAGTTTTCAATAATATTTAAATAAAAATAAATCAATTTTTTAATTACTGTGCAAAAAAATCAGTGCAAGCTAAACAAAAATTTAATTAAATTAAAAAAATTAAAAATATTTACAAATAAAAACAAAATATATACACAACGGTTTCAATACAATTTCTTACAATATAATATATTATATATATAAACTACATAAAATCAGGCATACAATAATTGCCTTCATGTTAAATTAATACAAATATATTTAAAAAATAGTGCAAATCAATGTGCAAAAGTTAATTAATTAATAAATTAATAATAAAAAGTAGACGTCAAAGTCTTAAGATGCAGCCCACAAACTTTGTAAACTTGGATTAACGCATTTATTCGATATATCTTGGGATTAAATTTAACAAAACTCTGCCGAAAAGCTTAAATAGCTTTGGAAAATTAATTATTTAACAAAAGGTAAAAATTAAAAGGGTTAATGTTTATAAATAGTTTAGTTTGGATGTTATTTGTGTGATAATGGATAAGAGCAAAAGTTGGAAAAAATAAAAGCTTCAGTACTTCAGGAGTATCTCGTGATTTGTTTTTTAGCAATAAGACGAGTCTTAGCAATATTTATTATTTTTAGATATAAATAAAAAAAAACAACCTGAATGCCTTAATTATAGTTTTTAAAATCTTGTTTCGTGAAGAAAATTTATTGTGTTAAGAATGCGGCTTAGAAGTTTTTCTGCTTCAGAATTAAACTTCTTACGAAAATATATATTTTGTGATATTTTATTTATTTTTTAAAATTATATTTAAATAAATTCTGAGTTTTTTCTATACATTTAAATGCTTATTTAGAATTACAATTTCAAACTCTTAATACATATATTGATCAAATATACACACATTGGTTCAAAAAATATTTTTCATTATATTATTTTTTAATTTTATTTAAATAAAATCTGAGTTTTTGTTAATTTTTATTGTCTGACACTAATTTACACGAAAAATTAACCTTCGTAAGGTTGATTTGGGGTCAGGAAACACAAAAATTTCGGACTTATTTTTTTTTTCTTAAGCAACGCTTTTGAGATATTTTTGAAAAACATTATTTGAAATATTTTTTTTTTTAATTTATTGGAAACTTAAAAATAGTTTTCTTGAACATTTTATAAAACTTGTAAAAAACTAATTTTAAAAATATTTTGTTTTTCAACATTTTCATATAAATTTAATAATTAAAATCCAAAAAAAATGAAATTAATTGAATAAAACTAAAATAATAAAGAAAAAACTTCCAGCTAATGTCTATATTTCGCAATATTTGATAAAGCATTATTTTTTACAAATTTTATTTAAAGTATCTTCTCTTATTTAATATTTTAAAAAATTATCTATTTAAAAAAATCATAATTCCTTTTAAAAATAAAATCAAATTAAAAAGAAACTCCAGTTAAAATCAATGTTTGGCAATATTTTATAAAGCTTTATTTTTCACAAATTTTATTTACAGTAATTTTCTGAAAAATTAAAAAATTGTTAAAAGTTTAACAAAATTGTTTAAAATGGTCATATCGGGGTCCTGAAAAAAGCATCTTGAAGCTGAATAATAATAATAATGTAGCGTAAAAAAAATTTTCCCATTGCCGTAGAGTTAAAAACAAAATGTACAAAATCTAGATAAATTTTTCTTCGCGCTTCATCTAAAGATTGCATGAGAACCGGAACTTCTAAAAAGTTTTGAAAACTCTGAAAACTAGAATTTTCAAGCTTTAAAAGCTTCATTTTTTATTTCCTGTCCGACCATTTTTTACTGAAATACAGCCTGTTGAAAATTAATCAAAAATTTAAAAATTTTTTCTGTTCCCTTAATTTTTGCGAGAAGTATATTTAACTTAAACGGCATTAAAAAATAACAAAGTTCAAAGATTTGCTTTTTTTTTTAATAGGAACAGTTTTTTAAAGTTTTATTGGACTTAATAAATATAATTTTATGAAAAAAATTATATCTCTAATGCTTAAAATTAGATTTGGTTTATGGTTCAATGCCGACTTTATGAATTTATTGCGAAACTCACGCAGATCATGCGAATAATTTTGAAAAATTATCCTACGAATTTTGAATTTTTTTTAAATACATTTTTCTTAAGTCGAAAGATATTCTTTATCGCAATTAGTTGTTCTAATGAAATTGTTCTAAAACCGAACTTCTTTAAAAGAAAAAGTCCTCCAAATTATGTTTTGTTCATGGTTCAAAGTATTTTGTATATATTTAAAAATATTTTAAAACAAAGAATTTTATTAGACTAAACATTTTTAAAGCGTTATTATTTTAAAAGAATTAAATTATTTTTTAAATGTGATCTCAGGCTTGAAGTTATGTTAGGTTCATGAGCTGGTTCAAATTAGGAAATAGAGCATTATGGTTTTAAACCTGATGATCGCTCATGAAACTTCACAGATTTTAAGATCTTATATAATTATCACAGAACTTTGTTTTTTAAAAATGATCTCAGGCTAAAAGTTATGTTAAATTCATGAGCTGGTTCTAATCAGAAAATAGTGCTATGAGATTTTAAACTAGGTTAGTAGCCCTGTTGATATCTCGTGGAACTTCACAGATTATAAAATTTTATATTAATTTCATATATTATAGCTTAGATTTTTAAAAAAAATTATGTTCATGAGCTGGTTCAAATCTATAAGTAACGACTTGCGATTTTAAACTAAGTAAACAGCCCTGGTATTAGCTTGGGAAGCTCGGTTTTTCACAGATGTTTAAGATCTTATCCCCAAAGATATTGTTTTATAAAGTAAGTTCAAAGCTAGGTTAGCAGCCCTATTGATATCTCGTGGAACTTCACAGATGTTAAGATCATATATAATTTTCTTAGAATCCAGTTTTTTTGGTTTTTTTGGTTCAAATTTGATAGTGAGATTTTAAACTAAGTGCACTCTGATGTTTGCTTAGGAAGCTTGGTTTTTCAAAATCAAATCTTCAAAGATATTTAAGATCTTATTACCAAAGATAATTTGTATAAAGTATATTAAAAATTTATTTACAAGAGCTTAATACTCAAATATATTTTTAAATACTTATTTATTATAAGAACGTTCCATTTTGAACTACTAATTACTCTTAAAAAATTTTTTTATTCTTTCATTCTCTACGTCTACGGCTCAAAATTATGTTTGGTTCAAATCACAAAAAAGCCGTGATAATATTTTAACTTAAAAAACTTAATAAATTTAAAGATCTTAGTACTAAAAACATTTTCTTGTGTATTACTCTTTTCAATAAAATTTTAAAAACGTTTTTGTGTGGTCTCCAAAATTGTAAACGATATTGGGTTCTGCAGCAGACTTAAGGACTTAAGAAAAATTTTTTACTAATATTTTACTCTCTCCACATCATTTTCTAAATTAAAGAACAATTTTCTAGATGTAGAAATTCCAAAAAAGTGTATTTTAAAAAATCGCCTAAAATCGTTTTTTGTGATCTCAAAAATCGTAACCGATATTGAGACCTTTTTGATTTAAGAACAACTGGCATGCCAGTTACTAATCTTTCGCTCTCTCCACCTCAGTATCTAAAACAAAGAACAAATTTTCTAGATGGAGGAATGTAAAAAAAACGATTTCGTGTGATTTTGAAAATCTTAACCGAAATTAATGACTTATGAACAACTTGTACATTAGTTACTAATATTTAATTTATTCTAGTATACTCTCCATCCATTATTCAAAACAAACAACAAATTTTCTAGATGAAGGAATGCCAAAAACTATATATTTTAAAAAATCGCTCAAAATCGATTTTGTGTGATCTCTAAAATCGTAATCGTTACTTGACTTAGGAGCAACATACATGTTAGTTACTAATCTTTCACTCTCTCCACCTCTGTATCTAAAATAATGAAGAGATTTTCTTGATGGAGGAATGCAAGAAAAGTATATTTTAAAAAATCGCTTAAAATCGTTTTTATGTTGTTTCGAAAATCGTAGTTGATATTGAGTCAGCTACGAATCTTCACTTTCTCCACCTACGTATTAAAATAAAGAAAAAAATTTCTATATGAAGGAATGCAAAAAAAGGTATATTTTAAAAAATCGCTTAAAATCGTTTCTATGTGATCCCGAAAATCCTAACCAATATGCATGTCAAGTTACTAATCTTTTACTCTCTCCACCTTCGTATCTACAAAAAAGAACAAAAAAAGATATTTTAAAAAATCGCTTTAAATCGAAACCGATTTTGACTTTATGCTCAAAATGTTTTCCTATATACCAGATTACCTTGGTACTGGCGAACAATATACCAAAAAAATACTTTTTTTTACCTACCAAATTTATTATTAGGAATACACAGATAAAGAGTGACTAAAACAAGTCGAATTCGGTTTAAAGCAGATTTTTCTAGATTTATATTAATTTTAGCTGGATTCGTTTTTTACCTTAATGGATATTGATTGAAAAGTGCCTAAATTGATTTTTAGGAATTTAAAACTATTACGACATATTCCCTTAAAGTATTGCATTGATTTTCTATGCAAAATTTGTTCCTTATATGCAATACAAAAAGTATCTACGAAATGCATAGAAACTTATCAGCTTGGAATGAGCTTAACGTCTTGCGTCTTATCAATTTCATAGAAGATTGCAATTTTAGAGCACTACAGAGCCCCCCTTGGCAGTTACTTTGGCTGTATGGGAGAGCAACTACTACAAACAAACATTTTTCAATACACACATAAACAAATA
This sequence comes from Chymomyza amoena, assembly GCA_037043745.1. Classification (NCBI taxonomy): domain Eukaryota; kingdom Metazoa; phylum Arthropoda; class Insecta; order Diptera; family Drosophilidae; genus Chymomyza; species Chymomyza amoena. Next base: position 122,048 of record JBAMAX010001919.1, on the reverse strand, counting down.
AAAAAAAGAAAATAACGCACTGTGCGCTGCGCCGGCAGAATCGGTTACATAACCAGCCCAGTCGACGTTGCGTCGTTGTTGTTGTCAGTCAGTTATAATTCTTTTTGCTTAATACACAGTCAAACATAAAAAGCAACAACTACAACAACGAAAAACTGGCCTGACTGTATGCCTGCCTTTAGCTCTATCTATGGTTTGTATGTAGCTGTATTTGTATCTGTGTATCTATGTATCTGCAGATATAAAAGCCATGGCTTTGCCACACTGTGTCGCTGTGATCTGAACGGCAAACAAAAAAACACAAGAGAATTTGAGACTCACGCTCGCTCACACACGCACATACACACATAGAGACAGCTACACACAGATACACGCAACACAAATACATTTGTCTATTTGATTTGCTGCTTTTTGTTTTATTTATTTTTTGTTTTTGTTTAGAATTCTAACTCTTTTTTAAACAAGCCTCGTCTCGCCGTCTCACAAATACAAACATAATCACAACAGCGCAGTGACGCAGACGCCGACAGCGACGTTAGTGTCAACGTCAACTATTTCTGATTTTTGTTTGTCGTCTTGGCAAAGTTTTGCTGCATATGATTTGAGATACATTTAATTATTTATTTTATTTATAGTTTATTGCATTTTATTTAGTGACTGTTTATTTTTAATTTTCATTGACATTTTTGCTGTTTGGTTGGTTTTGTTGTTTTTATGCAGTTCCAAAATTTGTATCTTGTAGTTTGTTTTAAAATCTCTTGTAAAAGTACTTAAGTTTACACGCGCGTGTTTTATCAGGAATTTATGGGAATTTAAAGATTGTAGATATGCGCGATAAGGAATACATCGAATCGAGGTATTGAAATATTTAAATATGATAGAGTGTTTAGGAATGCCATTTTTTAGAAGTATTTTATTGGATTTGAGAAAATAGTGTCTTAGTTATTAGTTATTTATTTGTCCTTTTTATATATTTCTGACTTAATTTTTTTTTAAATAGGCACTATTTCTTTTAGTTTTAACTTTATTTTAGAAGAAAGTCTAATAAATTTAATAAGGTTAAATAGAATTTAATAGAATTACAAGCAAAAACCATAACTTGGTGGCTATCTTATGATCCAAACTTCTATGACTACAGACCTATGTTTTTAATAATATTCGGTATACTGCTCCTTTTTGAACCAACTTGGAGATCCTTAACTGCTTTCTATCATTTTCTGAACTAAAAAAATGTCATTCATTACTTTAACCTCCAAAAACTTCGCTTGAGCTACAACTCAGCTGAGCTGAATGAATATTAAAAGTATCTTTAAATAAATGTTTATACTACTCGTTTTGAAAATGCCCCAACATATTTCAAGCCCGTTAAAGCCAACTTAGCAACTCAGTTAATATCATTTCAAATGTATCTTAAAAGCTACATTTAATGCTGCAAATAAAAATCAAAACATGTAGAAATCTCTTGGATTGTATAACCATTAATGACTTGTTGCCTCATAAACCAAACGCAGCTGACAAGATACTTTTTAGATATACTTAAGATAGTTTAGTACATAAAACGATTTTTAGCTATGCCCAAAAATAAAAGCTACTTTGTGTACAGTCAGCGTTTGTGTTTTTATTTTATTTTTATTATAACTAGTCACGGTGTGTAATAAAAATGTATCTGACAGATACTTTTACTTTTGACTAAAAACCGCCTAGTGGCCGTACGTACGACTCATTTTTAAATAAAATATAAATAAAATATATATATAAAGTATAGCTATATACAAAACTTGTCATGATTATTGTTGTTGTTTTTGTGTTTGTTGTTGCTGTTGTTGTTGGGTGGTAGCTACGCTCACCGAATGACCTTTGCGTCAATGTCCTCAAAACCTTGAACAACTTTTATACTTTTTGGTTAAGGAAAATGTAAAATGCACGTTTTTGAGCCTATTTCTTAAATTTTTATAACAAAAATTTATTTCTTTTAAGTCTTTTGAAGTTTTTCCTTGTTAATTGGTAAATTAAGCGTAGACTTTTGCCTAGAACCTCCGAGTCCCCTCAACCCGCTCCATCTCCGCTTATATAAACTTCTTGTTCTTGGCCACGTTTATAATTACGTTAACTTCAATTACTGCTCACACACACACACTGGCACATATTTCAAAAATTTTCGCAGTTAAAACAGGTTTTCCTAAACCATATACTTGTATCTTTTTTTTAACTTTACTTATTTTTTTTTGCTATAATTTTTGTTGAATTTCTTTTTGAAGTTCTGCGCAAAGTGCGTTGAAGGTCTTTGAGATACTTCCAACTAGCCTCATATAGCATTTAAATAACTAGTACTTAAAACATATTTAAAGTGTCTCAAATTGTACGGCTATTGATATGTAGCCCAAGAGCAATAAAATATAAGGCTTAAAAAAGGTTATAAAAGTATCTTGCGGTATTGCAAAGGAATTTAAAGGGGCTTGCATGTCGTAGAATCGTTAAAAAAAAAAGATACTTATATGCATAAAACAGGAAATAAATGACGTTAATGGTACTGGTAAGAAAAAGTATATTGAAAAGAACGAGGTAACAATTATGTCACAGATATACTTGTTTGTATATATTATTAGGTACTATAAAAAGCAAGTTTAAAGTTGAGTAAGTACCAGATATACGATGCAATGTAGGGCTATAAAAAGCAGACTTTATGAATTAACCAAGTTCTAATTCTTTACTTTATTTACATTAAGAGCAGGGCAGAAGTGCACAATAACTATTTGCATTTCGAAATTCATGCATTTCTGTCCGACCCAAACGTTTGGCTACGTGAAGTTGTGCACTTCTACATTTCTGCCCGACTCTTATCCTCGACTATGAAAATTAGTGCACTTCTGTATTTCTGAACCTCAAAGAAAGATACTAATTGTAATTTTTGACTCACAACTGAACGTTTTGCAAATTTATATGAAACTCTTATTCCTAGGTTTGCGTAGTCGGCACTTCTGCATTTCCGCCCTAAAAAGAATCACACTAAATGTAATTTTTGACTCTTAACTGAACGTATTGGAAATTTATATAAAACTCTTATTCTTAGGTTGGGGTAGTCGTGCAATTCTGCATTTCTGCCCGACACATGAAAATTAGTGCATTTCTGCATTTCTGCATAACAAGGAAACACACTAAATGGGACTTTTGACTCATAATTAAAAGTTTTGCAAATTTATATGAAACTCTTATTCCTAAGTTGGAGCATTCCTTAATAATATGTGTCACTAAAATAACTTCTCTACAAAGATATTCTGCCTAAAGCGATTTTCGAACGATTTGAGTATTTTGATCCTCTTGAAAAAAGTCTTGACACTTTTTCCGCATAACCAATTATTTGAATTAATTTTTCTGTATGCGTTTGAATGAATTTTATTACAAGAAAGATTAAATTTTAAATTATTATCACTAGAAGAAGAGAGGAGAAAAATGGAAAAGTTTTTGCCAGTAAACTTTTAAATAGTTATATTTTTCATTAAGCATATTCTATAAATCGAAAATATTTGCTTTATAATCGCTTTAGGGAAGCTTGACTGATTTAAGCTTTGTATACTTAGTCTTAGCTCTAAAAGTTTTATCCAACAAATCACCTTATTTTTTTAACAAATTTTCTATAAAACAAAAAATGCTCTGTAAATTCACATTAGGGAAGCTTGACTGTATTTTAGCTTTACAGAATTAAACTTGACTTTAAAAGCTAAATTTTTCTGTCAAAAAATCCATTTACTATTTTTATGTTTAGTAATATTTAAAAAAATTAAATTAAAAATTTAAAAAACCCCCGAACTTAAGTAATTTTCATTTAAAAAGTGAAAATAATAAAAGAAACTTAATGTTAAAGTACCTAAGAATCTATTAATAATTCTAAAAAAATACATAGCGTTGGGGGACACGCTCCTAAACTAACAATTTAATTACAAATAGTCTAATTAAGCAACAAAGATTAACTTAAAAACAAAATTAAGAAAATACTTCAAAAACTTTGCATGTAAGATACGACCGTCAACGACGTCTGCCCTCGCGTCTCCCCCAACGCGACGTATTTTTTTAGAATTATTAATAGATTCTTAGGTACTTTAACATTAAGTTTTTTATTATTTTTTACTTTTTAAAGGAAATTACTTAAGTTCTTTATTAAAAATTTTGTATAACTCGAAAATATTTGCTTTACAATCGCTTTAGGGAAGCTTGACTGTATTTTAGCTTTGTAGAATTAGTCTTAGCTCTAAAAGTTTTATCCAACAAATCACCTTATTTTTTTAACAAATTTTCTATAAAACAAAAAATGCTCTGTAAATTCGCTTTAGGGAAGCTTGACAGAATTTTATTATTAACTGTATTTGATTATTAAACTTGACTTTAAAAGCTAAATTTTTATCTACAAACAAAACATTTATTATTTTAATGTTTGGGAATATTTTAAAAATGGTTCCAATGCTTATTTATTTTTTTATTTATTTAAAAAATACAATAACAATACTATAGCTAAAAAGTAAGGTTACGAGTAACTAGGGATCGAATTATTTTTTGATGTATTCTACAATGAAAATTATGAAGCACAACCGTTCCAACCAATTTTAAGATTTTTTGGCTTTCATTTTGCATTGTTCTAAATATAAAAATTTCTAAAGTTAATAATTTTATAAAAAAAATGATCGTTATTATTAGATTCAATTTTGTTCCTGTTGAACAAATATATAGTAAATTATTTGAATCCCGTTGTCATTAATAAAATTTGAAGCTTATTGTATAAGGTAATATTTTGGAGATCGATTTGCATATCCGTCAATAATAATAAACAAAATATTGTAAAAAATAATATGCCCTCTAAAGCTGCTCATCGAAAATTGAAAAGAAAAATGCTGCAAGTATTTAAAAAAAAATTTACAAAATAGTTAAAAAAAGAAAGGTTTCCTTCGAAATAAATTCTTAAAATGAAATATATTCAAAATAAAGAAAAATGTTACCTAAAAATATGTAAATTCAAAATTCCCTCTAAAACTGTTCACAGAAAAATAAAAATGCTGAGAATAATGGTAAAAGTTAAAAAAAAAATTTACCCAATAGTTAAAAAAAAAGAAGGTATTTTTGGAAGAAAAATTTCAACATTAAATATATTCATAGTAAAAAAAATACTATCCAAAAATATATAGATTCAAAATCCCCTTAATAAAAAATAAAAATGCTGGAAATAATAAAAAAAATTTACCCAATAGTTTAAAAAAAAGGTTTCTTTCTTAAAAAATTCTCAAAATTAAATATATTAAAAATAATAAAAATTGTTACCTAAAATAAATACATAAGTATATTCAAAATAAATTAAAAATCTTACCCAAAAATATACATCTTTCAAGCAACCGTCTACAAAGTGTTTCAAATTCTATCTTGTGACGTCAACAAACCAATATTTACAAGCACAAACCGCTCTCAGTAATTTTACGCGCGCTCTCTCCAACTGCTCTCAGTTGTTTTCTCTCTTTTCCCAGAGATTATTTGTTTGTCGCTTTGCTCTTATCAGTTGGTTTGCTTTCGTTTCATTTTGTCAAACAAAGTCCATTTATTATTGTAAATTTTAAGGTCTCATTTTTCGTATTTGCTCGTCAGCTGTGTTTTTACTGTACAGTAGAAACATTAAATATTCAGTTTACATATATTCAAAGCACTATTATCTAATCGGTTTAGTTTAGTATACTCTTTTTTTTTCGTTTCTGCTGCCGATAAGCTTTAAGAAAGTGGGCTGTTAATTTTTGTTGATTAAATTATGCGTAATTTGAGCTTTTTGTTGAGACTTTCTATTTGTTGCTTAGAATATAGTTAGCTAAAATTATTTATTTATATAAAAAAAACTATAAAATAATAATATTTTAGTCTTGTGAGGTATTTTTTTTATACTTACGTAGTATGGAGTGCTAAAAACCATAACGAAAACAGGTTTAACCTGTAGAGTTCGTTTAATAGCTGTACAGTCAAAAAAAAAAAAATATACAAAGCCAACAACAACAATAACAACAACAAACGCATATAAGCTCTAGCAACAATATAAACTAATTAAATCAAGCCGAAAAATGCGACGCAAAATTAAGCTTATAAAAAATACAAAAAAACTATATTACAAAATCTGTTAAAAATGCAATCAAAAGACACAAACACAAAATCTTTAACAATAAATGCAATCAAAAAATAAATTAAGAAATAAAATAAGAAATACAATGGAAATATTAAAAAAGATTTTGTTGAATAAATATAAAATTAAACAGCTTAATTAAAATATAATGCAAAATAAAGAACAATAGACTAGAAAGATTAAAAAAACGGCGGTGAATGTTAAGAATAATTAACAGGATTGATTTTTTTTTAAATTTAAAACAAAAAATTATTTTTGCATTAAAATCTTAACTTATTAACTAATGTTAAGTAGTAAAAAAAAAATAAGTATATGCTTAGTCATTCATCATCATCAGCCAGAGAGCATTTTGTTAATGGCTAAAACAACGAATAGTAAAGTTGTTGTCGGTTTTAAGAAAGTTGAAGTGCGTTCGGGGAATCCCCCTTAGTAATAAAGTTACTTCCCTCAGCAGTTTATATTGAATCTATTTATTTAATTTTCCTAAGTTCGAAGCGACTTAAAATTGCGTCTATATACGAAGACACCAAATTTATACCAAATAAAAATTTTTGCCGAAACCTAATTTCGTTACGTGACGATTTTGCTATCATTAAAATCTAATTAAGGAAACTTCGTCCAAGCAACTTTGTTTGAAATATTTAAACTAGCACATAATGTATTTAGGACTAGGGATGCTCGATACCGAAAAAAAATCGAACCGAAGTATTGAATATTCGATATCGATGGTATCTATATTGAGTTTTTACTTTTTTTTAAGAAGTATTTAAGAAAAGGGAAAACGACAAAGAAACCAAAATTTATGTTCATAATAAATTTCAATAAAACGAAGAAGAATAGAAATTATGGCAAGTGCTTATAATTCACAACTGGTTTTTGTAGACGCCGCCTGCATACGCAAATGCAAATATTTTACTTTATTCTGCTTACAAGTCACAACTCGTTTAAGCAGCAAGCTTAAGCAATACTAACTTTGTTTCTTATCCAGTTAAATTTAGTTATATCCTTATAGTTTTCGTACATATAATGTAAAATATAGTAAATAGTAAATAAATATGTATAAATTATAATGTATAATAATCGTAGATCAGTAATGCTGAAAAAATTGCATGGTGAAATTTTTTTTTTAAACATTAACATTTTTTTGTGGAATTGTTTTTTACAAAATTCTCTTGTATTTATTTCCATAATTTGGAATAACGAAAGCAAAAATTCAAAATTTGATAAAAAGTAACAGATTTAAGATTCAAAATGTATAACGTAAATAATAGGTCGAAGTCGATTTTTTAAATTTTAAAATAGTGAACGACTTGAAATTTATTTTAGTCCCTTAGTTTTTTTGGAAAAAATGTGTAAAATGGCCCAAAGAATCTAAATAGCTGAGTACCCCAAAACGTTTTTTCTGCCCCATCGAATTCAATACTTCGTATTCAAAAAAAAATCTATACCGATTCGATTTTTCCAAAAAGAAATCGGTATCGGTATCGAGCTTTTTCTAAGAAGAATTAAACAAAATGAAAAACGACAAAGAAACCAAAATTTACTAACGTTCAAAATAAATTTCTATAAAACTAAGAATAGAAACTATTTATTATTTTCTTAATGCGTTAACTTTTTTTTTGAAAGTGGATCAGCTAGACCGGAATATCGCATGGGCAATCACCTTAAAGGGACTTTTTGGCCAATAAATTGTAATGTAAAGCGAATTTCTACTCGATACCGATACTAAGCGAATTCGTATCGGATCGTCGATTAATCGAGAACCAAAATATCGCTATCGAATATCTTTATATATATAATTCTTCTGTGAGTGTGTATGTCATTGAACTTCTCTTAAACAACTGGACCGATTTTGATGAAACTTTTTGTCTGTGTTCAAGGGGATCTGAGAATGGTTTAGATTCACAATTTTGTCCGCTAATTGCGACTAAACTACTAAAAAGGACAATTTGATTTTCCAATACAACATTTTTTTTTGTTAATTTAGGTTGGCATTGTGTACATTGTCAGATTAACTAATATTTTTTAGTAAATTGTTTTTGTCGAAAGGAAACACAAAAATTATAAACGTTATAAATTTTATTTTATTGAGGCACACCAAATTTCATGAGAATCGGTACAGCCGTTTCGGAGGAGTATGGTAACTAACATTGTGAAACTAGAATTTTGTATATAAGAAGAAACTTAGGTTTTACGTATTATGGGTGTTCTCATGAACGAGTTGATGAATCTGATTTTTACGTGTGTTAGAGGTCAATGCGGAAGTTTTAAGCCTATTGCGATGAGTTTGTGTGAATTGGTTCGTGGGATTGTGAATATTGGTTTTTGTGTGAACATACTCCTCCGAAACGACCGATTCTCATGAAATTTTGTGTGCTTATTGGGCAGGTCTGAGAATCGGCCAACATCTATTTTTCATACCCCTAAGAGATAAGGGTTGACACTTCTAACATTTTTTTTTTCATTTATCGACTATACCTTCATGGTGTGTTCACGGGCGCGAAGTTAGCCGCGAAGCCTTCCACACTCCTGTTTCGCGGCTTTCGCGGACGGCGCGTTACGCTTACAATGCCGAGAAGAAAACTACCAAATCTCCATCAAACATGGTTAAAATGTAAAGATGGCGAGTGGTTGAAAATTTTATGATGAAATTAATCCACTCATCGATCAATCGTACGATGTTTTCCAATCGGAAAGATTCCAGATCTAGACGAGCGAGCGAAGCGAGCGTGCCGGAGCGCAGCGGAGGCCGGCTAGTTTAGTATAAACTTTGATTTCTCGATATTCAAAATATCGGATCGGTATCGCGCATCTCTAATTTAGAATAGTAACATCGATGTTCTCTCATAAATCCAAAGCTAAACGGTACGACCTTACCATATAGCGACTCAGCCAGATACCTCGGGTTATTACTAGACAGTAAACTAGACTGGAACCTAAACACAGATGATCGAAGAAAAAAGGCCACAATCGCCTTATACACATGCAAGAAAGCCATTGGACTTAAATGGGGCATGTGCCCAAACATAGTCCAGTGGAATACTGGGGTACCAGGCCCAGCAGGCTCGATAAAGGTATACACGGACGGTTCCAAGCTAGACGACCGTGTAGGGGGAGGGGTCTACGTCGAGGATTTCGATATTAGAATTGCTTTTAGGCTCCCGGACCACTGCAGTGTCTTTCAGGCAGAGGTCACAGCAATCCGGGAGGCTTTAACAACAATAAAAAACCTACAAGTCCAAAATAAGAATATCTGTATATATTCGGACAGCCAAGCGGCTATTAAGTCTCTAGTCTCGATGACTTCGTGTATGAAGTCAGTGAATGACTGCCGCTTGTCTCTAGGGGAGATGGCTGAGCAGCTTACAATTCACCTGATATGGGTTCCAGGACACAGGGACTTTGAGGGAAACTGCATTGCGGATGAACTGGCTAGGAAAGGAACTACCAGCATCCTCCTTCAAGATAAGGAGGGCCTGGGTATAACCATGGCCAGCTGTAAACTGAGAATATGAAACTAGAATCTCGCGGCAAACCTGGCCGACATACTGCAGTAAAAGAACCAAAAAACTTTGCTGTCTAAATAGAGCCCAGTGCTCATCTGTCATTCGTGCCATTACGGGACACTGGTTGGTAGGAAACCACGCATCCCGTTTGAATGCTCCCCACCACGAATTCTGTAGAAGCTGTGGCGATGAAGAGGAGCTAGAGACGGTGGAACACATTTTCTGTCACTGCCCAGGACTGGGCAGAAAAAGATTTAGGTTCCTACAGTCATATTTTCTAAACGATCTATCTCAGCTCTCTGAACAGAGTCCAAAATGCCTTTAAGGCTCATTCAGGCAGCCGGATGGCTTCCTCAACTTTCGTAGGGGACCCATCAAGTGGGGAAATGTGGTGAATTGGCTTACTAGCGGTACCACAAAGGGCCTATCCTTGGCCTAAGTGAGTTGGGATGTCGGTCCCAACTGCCGCCCTAACCTAACCTAACCTAACATCGATGCTATATAAACTTTATTTTTTCCGACTATCGATATTTTTATTACGATTATCAAAAAATACCATGTTTAGCAAGGCTGGCAATCTAGGGAGCGACAAGCGGAGTTCGCTTCAATCAAAAAATATCGACTTTTTATTAAATAACCATAATGCATGGATCTCAAATTAGTTTAAAGATTATCAGACTGCAATTCTGGCTGGAATAGGACGTTTTTTTTTATAAATCACAGGCTCGCAAAAAAAAAGTGGCTTAAGCTTTACACGTGACAGAGGCACAGTCCCTTATAGACTTTTGGCAGCTGAATCCGAAGTCCAAAAAACCCCGATTCTTAGATAATGTCCAAATGTTAATATCTATTTTTTGATATATATTATTAGCACATTCTACTCATCCATCAGATTTTAGTTAGTGATTTATATCACATTTTAAACTTAACACTTTTGCTCGAGAAGCTTTTTGAACCTATTCGGCTGATCTAGAACCAAAAAAGCAAACTTTTGGCTTAATGAAAAAAGTCAACATAACCTTCAAACCAAGTATAGCCTGAAAAAATCACTTTATAATTCTAATTCACACATCATAATTAGAGTGTGTTTTGTAGCTTGTAGTGCATATCTAGTAAAATATTAGCATATCACTTGGCTTTAATGTACTTCATGGTTGCCTTCACCTGAGCCTCTCAAAAACTTCAAGCTCGATGATACACCCAACCAAAATTGTGAACCTAAACAAACACACTCGATGTACATTTATTTTTTTTGGCTAACCAAACTATGACATCAACAATATTTCAGAGCTAGGCAAAAAAAAATATTTTCATTTTCAGCCATAAAATTTAAATTCCAGCCAAAAAGCATTATATAAGGCCAAAGTAATTTTTTTTTTTGCAACAACAAAGCTGCGTTTCGCTTTCAGCCTGCTTTGTATTTCATTTTTTGCTTTAAGCTTGGCCCAAACGTTTAGAGCCCCCCACAGAAGTTGGCCAAAATAAGAGAAACTGATTGCCTAATTCTACAGAAAACGCAGATGAGCTAATAGCAACTTGGCCAACTTTGACTTTAGATTTGTTGTAATTATAGTTGGCCAACTTCTCTTGGACTTGACGCAATATCAATGAACTTTTCGGCTGAGTTAAAACATTTGTTTCAAGCAGCATGTGCAAAATGTCAATTTTAAGTGAAATACGTTTATATATACGCTATAGATACATGTGTATCTTGTAGATACACATAGACGTCAGTCAATTAGTTAATATGCCTTCAAAAAGCGTCCAAAGTAAAGCGCTCAATGTTTTTTTTTTTTTTTTGACAATGACTAAACAAGACACATGATACGAAAAAAAACCTCCACAAACCTCCACTGAGCATTATAATCGCTTTAGAGTAGACTGAGTACAGTAGAGCTCAAAAATTCCAAGAACAAAACAAAAACATTATAAAACCGCCTTGCAATTTTTCTATTATACTACAGCAACAACAACAACAAAAGCAACACAAGCTCTGAGTATCAAATCAAATTCATTTGAAGAAACTCACGCACACACACACTCGTACTCATATCATATAATACATATATAGAATACATAATATTTGAAAGAAATCGCACCCAAAAAACCAAATTGGCATAAACTACGTCGAAAATAAATTGAAATCTAAAAATGAAATTCAAATGCGGCGGCAAACAAAACAAAATCAAAAAAAAAATCAAAATATGTATCTATGTGTGTATGAGAGTGCATGTGTGAGTCTTTGAGTTGGGCTCTTTTGAGGAAATGCGGAACCAAAGTGTAACTCAAAGATACTTTATAGTAGTGAGCAGCAGATTAATTAAAAATTAAGTCAAAAACTGCAAGCAGGGCTCAAAAGAGAGCGAGTGAGTAAAAGAGCGCAATAATAAATGAGAGATTTTGCAGTTTTTTTTATTAAAGAGAGCGGCTTTGATGGGAGAGTGTTATTAGAAAATATATTTTTTGTTGTAGTGAGCATGAGAGCAAATAAAGTATTGGGTAATAGGAACGAACTTTAGTGTTGCTTTTTATCTCTAAGAAATAAGGAGGCAATTCTTCGGATTGCACTTCCGTTGTTTGGTCACCCGATGAAAGTTCGTTTCATGTGGGCTTTGCATGCCCATGCCTGCTTTAGTTTTCACAAGGACTAATACCACAATACCTGGCCGCCTGCCGAGTCCAGCAACTGGGGGACCACAATGTACCACAATGGGCAGGCCGTAAAAGTTGCTGGCTCGGATGTGCGACTACACTCTCAACGTGAGGGCAGCTGGAAACACCCCTTAGTTAGGCTTTGTCACTGCTATGAGGGCTGGCTAATAGTAGTCGGGCTGGAGCTGGAAACTCCTAAAAATTTCCACATCCTCGGCTCGGACTAAGGTGTCATTCGACCCGTGCCGAAAGTCAGCCTGGTTGGGGGCTCGGTTACCAAACAGCCCAGTCGCTAACGGAGAGTCTAGGCAAGTGGCGACCGCCTAGTCTAGAGACTTACCCGGGTATTGCGGATCTCTGGCCGGGTGGACCGTATATTTCTTCGCAACTCGTGGGATATGAGTTTGAATTTTAAAAAAGTTTTGAAAGCACCGCAGGACACCACTTCGGGAACTGTTGCGAAACAGTTTGAGGACCGTAACCTTGACGGGGATCGGCCCTCATTGGTGAAATCACCAAAAGTAGCTCCTAACAGGAGAATTCAAGAAATGAAGAAGGGTTCAGGAGGTCGCCTAGTGGGAACCCCTCACCCGGCACCTGCAACCAGCACCACCGCCGGTAACGGGAAAACAACACCGTTACCCGGACGCTGCCAACCTGGCGGATGGAATGACCTATACCGAAAGGGGCTAAGTGGTGCCAAAGTAAAGTGGTACATAAGGTACCTACAGCAGGGAAAGACACCTGCTGAGGCACTGGCGTTGGCAAAGCAGCCACTTCGGGAAGAACAGGGACCTACCCCAGCTGTGCAGAAATCTGGTTCCATTTTGTATGGCAGCTATATGAAATATTTGACCAATTTTGATCAAGATGGGTAGGTAGGTTAAGGCGGCAGATGGGAGCTACTACTCACTTGGGCCAAGAACATGCCCTTTGTGATACCGATAATGGGTGTAAGTGATAAGGGTTTAGAATAGACAGGAAAAATTAGGGCAATAGGAAAAGTGGAAAGTGCAGGACTATGCTTCACGTGAGACTCGTACGCTCAAACTCTGGAATGATAGTCTAGTACACTTTCGCTAGGCTATCGAGGGCGCTTCCCAAGAAGAAAAGACTGATCAGAAAACAGTTTGTAATCATTTGCATAAGGCTGATCTCAAGAAAAAGCTCGAAGGGTTTGCTGTGTGCTTGGAGGGGATACTTTCTCTCTTCCACAGGGCCAAAAACACAATAGATCAACCAGATCACGTCAGGCCGAGCACATCTTTGATGTCGCGCCAAAAGCTCCAAGAGCTTGGATAGGATGTTCTCTCGCAACCACTCATATAGTCCACAGCTGGCATCAAGCGACTATCATTAGCCAATTGCAAAATTTTCTTGATCGTAAGAAGTGCTACTGCACTGTGTCTAGGCTATCAAGGCCGCTTCCCAAAAAGAAAAGACTGGTCAGAAAATAGTTTGACGATTGATAAAATAAAATATTTTTACTTCACTAAAAAATTGTTTTTTTAATTTAAAAAAAAATGTATTTGTATTTATGGGTTTTTATGAAATTCCTATTAGTTTACACATTTGTGTGAAGTTTTATCATAATTGGTCCACTATTTACCATACCATTTACCATACAAAAATTGAACCAGTTATGAACCTATCTCAGTGAGACACGAATAACTGACCTGCGTATCGCGTGATCTTCTAATTGTTAGATCACGAAAGTTAGAATGTTTATGCTTAAATATCTGAAAATAACTAACGTTATCTACTTTATGTTGGAATTTCTGGCACATTTTTATGAATTTTTTATCTATTTTAATATTTGTCATACACCTTTGTGTGAAGTTTGATCATAATTGCTCCATTTTTGCATATAGCTACCATAAAAAAATTTGAGCAGTGACCTATATTTCAAAGAGACATGAATAACTGGCCTCCGTATTGCGTGATCTAATTATCGGATCATGAAAATTCACCTGTATACGCTTAAATATCTGACAATAACTAATTTTATCTACTTTTTGTTGGTATTTTTAGCATGTTTTTATAAGCTTTAATGAGTAATGTATTTGTCTACACATTTGTGTGCAGTTTGATCAAAATTGCTCCATTGCTTCATATAGCTACCATACAAAAATTAATTCTATGCTCTATTTTAGAGAGCCACAAATAAATGACCTACGTAATGCGTGACTTTATAATTGTGGGATCATGGGAAATCAATTGTATATGCTTAAATATCTGTATTTTCTATTTGTCTACACATTTTTGTGTAGTTTAATCAGAATTTGTCCATTTTTTTATATAGGTTAGGTTAGGTTACGCTGGCTCGGCCACAACAGAGTGACAGCCTAGCATAGACCTTTTGGTCCTTAGCTGTGCCAGATTTTTTTATATAGCTACTATACAAAATTTGAACCTGTGCTCTCTATTTTAGGGAGACACGCTTAAGGGTCCTGAGCATAGTTGGATCATGCCTCTTTCGGTTCGCTTGCTTTTATTTTTTCTTTAGTAATAGTCCGCTTCAACTTTCGCTCTCAGGAAGAAATATTTTTGATTTAATTTAATATTGTTTGTAACTTTAAATAAGTTGGACAGATAAACTGGATCTTTCCAGAGTTTGTTTAACGTGACATGTAATGGTCTTAAAATCACGGAGCCCTTGCATTCGGACATGATAACCAGATCTTCCCGGATTTTATTTAACGTGGTATGTTCCTTTGCAAGATTAAAGCCACGGCGTTCAAATATGCAACTTGAGTGTACATATAACACAATGAGTCTGGATTAGTGCGCCAAACTAACGCCCCTCAGAGCAATCAGCCGGGACTCATATGTCTTTGGTGCCAATTTGAAAGCATGTTGTCGGGCATGCAATTCCCTCTTAGTGAGAGGCTAGATGAATCTATCATCTCTTCTGCTTTATGGCTAGCAGCACCCGGTTGAGATCGCAACACCACGCCGAGCCAAGCTGACATTCCAAGACATTCCCACAAGGGTGCCGACCTCAATGAGTATACTTGGACGTGTACTCAACCTGGGTACCTAAATTAAGGGCTCTGTTTGCCCTCCCATTTCAGTCCCGACATACTCGGATTTGGGGAACCCCGCCAGTTTTTGCATCAACTGCCCGGGACTGGTCACCCATCTTCTGACACATCTTGTTAATGCCATCTGTGTTTCAAGCATCACGCCACGTACCCATTGACGATTCCCATTTAGTCGCCTCTTACGACAAGCAGGGGAACACTAAGGTGGATATTCTAATCCCGCCACCCCACGGGGAAATAAGTAAGTCAGAAAGAATTCCTAGGAAGACATTTATTTTATTTTATAATTATTACTATTTTTATACTATTATTATAAAGTATTATAAAATGTATTCGTAACTATTAAAGGTTTGCAGCCGGAGCAATGTAGGACTTTAGGCTAAAAAAACATAATATATGATAATAATAAATATATATTACAACTTAAGAAGAGGTCTGAGCCATTTTGGCAGTAGAGGGGAGCTGGGTAGTAAAATACTCGGGGATCGTTGTTGAGCGACATTTCCCGTTGACACATTCCATTATTATGTACTTACTCTTGCATATAAAAAAATTGCCATAAGTTCAGAAATTGGTATTATATTATATACAGCTCACATGTACAAATCTAATATAAAAAAATTATGTATCACATTCAAGCAAGCAATTGTTTTAAAATAATTATTTAACAGATGGTTTCCTATGCAAGCTTTTAGCTTAAAATCGTTTTGTTTATTTATTTATTTTGACTCATAAATAAATTGAAAAATGTAAATTTTTTTTTTTAGTTTGGCCGGCATTCTAAAGCTGATAAAGTTATTTACTTAGTCGAAATATTTTTGCAGTCTAGCAAATCCTGCTTTATATACATATATACATAAGTACATACTTGTTTTTAGTTATTTCTATTTATAAACTGTTTTAGGTTTACAAAAATTTCAAACTCATTTTGCTTTGTATCTCAAGCCCAAACAACGTTTGTCTACCTGTTGTTGTTTTTGGGGCAGCTTTGTATGAGCATGTCCGGCCAAAACTAAACACAAATTCAGTCAAACGCTGCTAAACTCTATTATTACCAAGATACAAACACACACAGATACACACACACACAGATACACACAAGCTGAGACTAAGCTAAACCCAAAATGACCAACTACTGAGGAGCCCTCTTCCAACATCTCAAAATTTACCAAAAAAAAAACACGCAAAAATCTAGAATAATTATTACACAAACACACACACATAAGCGGTTAACCAATACAACTGGAAATATCAAAAGCGGCAACCAAAGAGCGCCACAAAACTGCTCCAACACTCATACATACATAGATACACACATACACAGATACACAGCTACAAGCAGCGTCAAGACTTTGGCCAAACGTTCTAACAGATACACAGATACATGCTCACTGCTGCCTGTGTGTGAAATGTAGGGGAAATATTAATGAGCATGTGTGAGCGACCGACCGCCTTTTATGTATGCGTGTGTGTGTGTGTGTGTGTGCGAGTGCTTATGAAAGTTGATTGCACTCGATTTTTAGATAAAGCTTTTTCAAGGTCATCACCGAAAAAACGAAAACCTACCAAAGCAGCGGCCGCTCCGCTCTGCTCTGCTCCGCTCGCCAAATGCTTAGAAGCAGGGCTACTCTGGCTATTCTCTCTTCTCCTCTTCTAACAGCAGCCCGCCGTCATATGACGGACGGACGGATGGACAGAGAGACAGAGTTGGGCGGACGTATAGAGCGGACGGACCGTAGGGCGCTTTGGGCTTGGGCTCTGTTTCTTTGCCGAAATTTGAGCTTGTTGTTGTCTCACTTGGCTGCTTTGGTCTTGGTCTAAGGTTCTTCATCTCTTTGGACTGACTGTATTAAATTTTGTTGTTGTTGTTGTTGATGCTTCTTCTTATTAACTTATTATACACTGTACCCTATGGTAGGGTCAAGGGCTTTGTAGATTTGCGCGGAAGGCGGTAAAGAACTTAAGATGAAAGCTAGGAAGACCAAGGCTATGTGTAGCGATTAACTTTTTTATTTACATATTGGATTATAGTCTCAGTTTTAAGTAGGCTGATTGCCAATAAATTTAAAAAAAGGAAGACGCAATGTTTTACCAAAATAAAATAAATATTTTTAAGCTGCTCTTTTGCAGAAATTGATCT
This sequence comes from Chymomyza amoena, assembly GCA_037043745.1. NCBI lineage: Eukaryota > Metazoa > Arthropoda > Insecta > Diptera > Drosophilidae > Chymomyza > Chymomyza amoena. The sequence goes on along the minus strand of JBAMAX010001919.1, from coordinate 104,561 downwards.
TAAACAGGATTTTTTTTTTTTTTGGCACACGAACGTATGTGGTTTTGAATATTTAATATCTTGTATAACAAAAGTAAAAATGTTTTTAAAAAAAAACATAGTCATACATAATAGGAATACAACATTTTTTAGAAAATGTATCAAATAAACTAAAGATATATTAAAAAAATCGATCTATTTAATTCAAAAACGAAATTTAATCTTAAAAAAAAAAATACAATTAAAAAAATGTTTTTTAAATATTTTTCCATAATTAACAATTTTTTTTTAATAAAACCATGTTTTACAATATGACCTTTCGAATTTAATTTTAATAAAAATATTCACAATATTTAATAATGCTAAAAAATAATTACTTAAAAACAAAAAATATTGATCCAATAAAAATTTTATGAAAAACTTTTTCAACTGATTTAAAAAAATAATATTTCTGAATATCGCCTTTCGAAATTAATAACAAAAAATTAAATATAATTAACAACGTTGAAAAATGTACACTTTAAAAACAAAAAATCAAATATTAAAATTTGATTTTTAGAAAATATATCTAAAAATTGGGTTAAACAGCTGCTATAATATTTATATTAATATTTTTTTTAAATTATGTTTTCAATAGGAAAATAAGTGCCAAATAAATTAAAAAAATAAATAAAAAAATGTGCTAAAATTTTCTAATAAGCAAGAGGTATTAAAAACTCATTGACTCGATTTATTAAAAAGATTTGGATTTTATTAAATAAAAAAATCTTGATAAATAAATACATAAAATAAAACAAAAAAAAATATTTATATGTATTTTGTATAAATAAATAAATGAAACCAGTTTTTAAAAAATCTAAATTGTTGCTTAATTTTTTATAAAATAAAATAAATTATTAAAAAATTATGAACCAAAAATATTTTAGTACCTACCTACATACAAATTTTTTCTTAGAAAACTTAAACGATTAATTAATATTAGTACCGGAGCCATATTATTTTTTCCAGTTAATAATTATAAAAATATCAATGCTGAATACCTAAAAAATAAAATAATATAATACAAAATGGAATCAATATTTAATAATATTTAGTGAAAATGTTATCTTAAATTAAATTATTATTTTCATGAATTTATTAATTAATTAATTTTATGCGTATAAAAGTCTAAAAAATTGCTTACGTGTTAATTTAAATTTCATTTTTTCTTGGAGTGTTTTTTTGTTCAGGCATTTCCGAAAATTTCCATTTCTCTCGAGCAAATTCTAAAATAGTTCTTATAAAATGATTTTTAACAGCTTTCCGATTTTATTAAAAAAAAAAAAAACACAAAATTTAGAAAAATGTATGAAATCTTTGAGTCGATAGAACGATCTATATAATTTAATGTTTAAAGATGATTTCATGTGCCTCAAATGGTTCATATATAAACCACCTACCATAAAAATGTACGATTTTTTTTTTTTTTTTTAGAAATGTGTGATATTTCAACCTTATATAGCCAATAAAATTAAAAAAAATTATTTTGTTGTCTGGTATTATTCTGAAAATTTTCTTTGAAAACTTTTTCGTAATATTTCCTATACCAAAAATACAAATATTGGTAATTTTTTATGTTGATAGAAAATTTTTGATATCCCACCAAAGTTAGTTTGTTTTACGAATTATTCTGAATAATCCCATGTGAGCTTAATAAACAAAATGGTGTTTGCTCTCTGTTGTAGAAGCCTGCCTTTTATAACTGCCGCAACTCTTCATAGAATATTTTCGAAGTTTTGCCAACCTAAATTTGAAAGAAGAGCAAAATATTTTCAAAATGAATCAAAATAAAACGCGATTGAATCTAAAAAATCATCTTCTTTAAAATGATTGAGATGATGACTTTGGGTTACGGAATCAAAATAAAACACGATAGAATTTAGGTAATCTCTTCTTATAAATGATTGAGATGATGACGTAGGATTAAGAAAATTAATGTCATTTAGTGATGAGATTCGCGCTGATCATCTACCACGCGATATCAACATAAATTAGTAAGAACCTCTAAGTGCCTATCTTTATAAAAATTAAACGTTTTAGTGGGTAGAATGTTTATGATCATCTTCGTCAAAAGGCGCCTGGGTTAAGATGATAACGTAGAATGAGCTGATCACCAAGCTCGCTCGCTTTTATCAAAATATAATTTAAAAGCTCTTCAAAAAAAGATAGCGGATTGAGATTACGTAAAATCTTAGACGCCTATCCCGTCAGAAGTCCTACATAATTATTTTTTTTTATAATTTTTTAATTTTCTGTTCCATTGAAAAGTTTTCGTAGATCGCTTTCAAAATCTTAACAACTATAATAATTCTCACCACCAAATCGTTAAAAATAACGAACTTCAATTTTAAATTTTTTGAAAAAAAGTGTATCCCATATTCGCTTTATCACCTTGACTATATCGAATATTTGTTTTTTTTTTTTTTGTATTAGAGCGAAGCGCGCATTTAATTGAAAACTATGCGCCAAATCTTCTTCCAAGCTTCCAAGTCGTGGTGAAGGCATCATCATCATCATCATCTTCGTAGTTGAAGTTGCTTTTGTCGCCGCTGTTGAAATTTCACAAATAAATAAATCAAAACAAGATTTATGTCTGCTGCGACTGCTCTGCGTCGCTGTGTATTCAAATCTGACAACCAAAAACAAAAAAAAAAATCAAGAGAGACTATGTATGTACTACAATCATACATAGTACTATATACTTACATACATACTACCTCTCTATATAAGAAAAAGAAAAAAAAAACATTTTCAAACAATAAACGAAACGCAGCGCAGCGCGTCTTTAGAAATTATTAGATGACAGACTTGTTTTTTGGGTATAAGCAAATTTTCGGCATGATTTTTATTGTAAATACGTGTGTTTTGTATTTATGTGTCTTTTATTTGAGAGTGTGTGTGTGTGCGAGTATCTGTGTGTGTTTATAATATGCAGCTGTTGAATTCAGCCGGTTTTAAACTAAGGGAACTTGAACCTCAATTTATAGAAATTTTTTTCAAAAAATTTTATTTGGTTCGGTGTACTCGGCCACTTGGGCGTTGCACTCTAGAGAGGAGACGTTCTGAATAGGAACAGATGAAATGAAAGGCTCACTCAGTTAGCTTGAAAAAGATGCCACCCTTGATCTTCAGTTCTTATTTAAACTTCGAGCATATTGCTACACCCAACAGTAAACTTAAATAGCGCTCCAATATAACTACCTTATACTCTTGTCTCAATCAGGCATCATCAAGATTTTCGAACTAAATATTACAATTCTTCACAGACGAGACGAGTGAGTTAGAAGAGTGAAACTTAGAGCGGGTCTTTCTTAAAATTTTGAACTCTTTAAATGAATTATAACTAAAGGACATAAACATAAAGGATGTTATTAGTCATCCGGATGAATGCAACAGAGTTATGGTCTTTTCAGAATAGTTCTACCTAAAGCTGACCTTAAGTCTTCTTGATCCATTCTTGCATTGATATACGCCAAATTGACTTTCATGTCGTTGAAGTAGAAGGCTCTTTCGAAGGTCTTCACTTGAAGCAGGCCTTTAGTCTTCCAGGTGATACTACCGAGCTGTTGTCCTCTCAGAAGAGTGCAACTTAATGCAGGTCTTTAGTCTTCTTCTGGATCAATGCAGCAGAATGACTTGCATGTCGTTGAAGTAGAAGGCTCTTTAGAAGGTTTTCATTTGAAGCAGGTCTTCCAGATGATTCAACCGAGCTGAGGACTACGGAAGAATTCAACTTAAAATAGTCCTTTAGTCTTCTGGATCAATGCAGCAGATTGACTTCCATGTCGTTGAAGTTGAGGGCTTCTTAGAAGATTTTTACTTGAAGCTGGCTTTTAGTCTTCCAAATGAATTTAAACGAGTTGCAGTCTTCTCAAAATAATTCTACTTAAAGCAGGGCATCACTCTTCTGGATTAATGCAGCAAATTAACTTGCATGCCGTTGATGTGGAAAGTTCCTTAGAAGATTTTAACTACAAGCAAGCCAGTCAACCCACTTGTAGTCTTCTCAGAAGAATTTGAAGTTGAATTGGAGTCGAAGGCTTTTCGGAAGGTTCTAAATTGAAGCAGGCCTTTAGCCTGCGGATAATCTTCTCAGAAGAGTTCAACTTAAAGCAGGCATTCAGTCTTCTGGAAAATTCCATTATCGATATGCAAATATGCATAATAGTAGAGCAGATTCTTAAAATCGACATTGGTAAATGCTTTTTTCACTATCGGTGTAGTAGAAGAAGAATAAACGTAATCGAAGGAGCAATTCTTCTGTTCTCATCGTTGCTTCATCGGCTGCTTTTAGAAGAGTGTTCAATGCGTCAAGATAACATAATCCTACGACAGGCGTCATGCCATCATCTGGTTGGCTTAGGCTTTTTTAATAGAGCTTGGTGGGATAAGTCTAATATTCTACGTCATGTCAATCCACTAATTTTTTTTTGGAAGAACATTTTTAAGGTTCTAACTGAATTGTGCTGAAATCAAGTGCTATGTCATCTACGCAATGCTCGTCTTACGTCATCATCTCAATAATAATAATAAAAAAATAAAAATGGGAAATTGAGTGCCAGATGATCATCTCGATTCTCATCCTACTTCATCATCTCAATCCTGTAGCTTTTTTACGAAGATCTAGCATTTAATTTATTATGAAGAAGAACCCTTAAGAGGTTGTTACTAATTTATGTTGAAATCAAGTGCGATTTTCATGATTAAATGACTTATTTCCGTAATTCTACATCATCATCTCAATAATTTTTAAGATGATCAGCTAACTTCTATTGCGATTCACTTTGGTTTTCTTAATCCTAAGTCATCACTCAGTCCACTCTCTTACAAAGATTTACACTTAATTGCCATTTTCTAAACTAAACCGCTTCTCTTCGATTTTTTTGTAGGATCCTGATGTAGCATCCAAATCCTTTTTTCAATGATGACTTTCTTCAGTTAAGATATTTGAAGTGTAATTTTGCGTTAGTGTGGTCTCCACAATTCTCGTTTTTAAGGAGTTTAATTTTGACTGCGTCTATAAGCCTAATACAGAAAGTTTTATTTTTTACGAAGATTATAATTGTTTAGTCAAGAAAATTGTAGCTTGCCGATTTCTAAAAATAATAAGACCATTTATTATGAAATATTATATAGGCTTATACACATAAGCGATGACAGATCATCTATAGTTAGTTTCCGATATATACAAAAACTATATTATCAATATTATTACCTAAAAAAAAATGGTGCTTTAAAAAAAAATTTCCGCTGATGGATAGTTTTCTACGAGGTTGACAGACAAGCCTGCTGGGCCGCCGCTGCTGCTGTGTCGGGAACATAAATCATACGCCATGTTGCCATTAGCAAGAAATTTTAGCAGTTAATTAGTTAACATTAGAGACATGAAGAGAGCTCTGGCCAAAAGATGTTGTAAATTGTTGCGTCTGTTGTTATTGTTTCGGTGTTGCCAAAACAATGAATTTTGTTTGCACAGGCATGCAAATTAGCTCAACACTTGGGGCAACACTGAAAATGGAAATGGCAAATGGAACAGAAAAATTCCAATGGAAAATAGAAAAACAAAATGCCTTGCATAATTTACACATGCAAATGAAAATGCAATTTAAACAATGTGTGTAGGATGCATAAGTGTGGATTATTTTATGAGCAAAAAAAAAAAGGAAGAGGGTCCAAGGAGGGTAGCACAGTAGGTGCGGTCAGTCTGTGGAAATAAAAATAAGTTTTTGGATTTGTTTTTTTTTTTTATGGTTAGCTGAATACTTATGGGAAGATGATGATGAGGATGAAGATGATGATAAAGCTAATCATGGAGATGATGAAGATGATATATCCAATCATGAAGATAATGATGTTGACTTTAGATGATGACGTTTTTGTTTTTTCTTCGTTTTATTTTCATATGGAAATTGTTATGTACATATAGAGTGAATGGATTTTTGTTATTTGTATCATCTTTTAGGGTGTTGTGGGGTATATTAAATTTTATTTTTTTTAGAGCGTATTTGCTGTAATAGTAAGAAGAGGAGCAGCTAGCTCTGCATAAGGGCTAAGAGTGCAAAGAGGCAACTGTACCTTACTATAAAAAACACTTGAAGTCTAAAATAACATCTAACTATTATTTCATCATGCGATATTTTTATGAAATTAGAGCATTTGTAAGTTTATAGTGTTTATATAGCACTTCTATGTAATTACGCTCTACATGTTTATTGTTATATGCAAATTTATATGATATAATTTTTCAATTTGTTATTTTTTTTTTTTGCTATTGCGCATTATAAATATTAATTGAATTTGTAGCAAATTGAACAATTGTGAATGACTCTTCAAATAATTAAGTGAAACGTGCAAATGAAATGTTTTGTTTTGTTTCTAATTTAAAATATTATGTAAAACAAATGTGTCTATGTACTTATATAATATATATACTCTTACAACATCTGCTTACAACTAGTTGCTATGGCAACTTTGACTAATGACTTAACTTGATCTAAAAAGAAAAGCACTCAATGGGCTGAAATCCAATTAGGCCTCTTGCAAAAACTCGTACAAAAGACAGGTGGCCCACAAGATATTAGCCAGATTAACTTAATAGATTAAAAGAATTTGCTCAATTGTTGTTGCAGCTCTCTCTCTTGAAGTAGGTACTAAAAGTATTTACACAATTAATCGCTTGTAGGCGTTATGACTGTACTTGAAAAAAAATCGATAACTTTTATTGGCCTGGTCAATGTTGGCAGAGCCAAGTCATGCGTAAAACTGATTTGTTGCACAAAAAAAATAATAAAAATAAATAAATCGAGAAATACATTTTAAGGTTGTCAAAGATATTTCGGACATAATGGAAAACACTCAAAAAATTGTTTGGAAAAGAAATGAAATAGTTGAGGAGCTGAGAATGAATTAAAATACGAGGGTATTCAAAAAGGAAGTTTCCCTAATTTTAAAATGAAGTACAAAACAATTTTTAGGTTACAAAATGAATATTTACTAATTATTTGACTCACAAACTATTTTTCTACATAGTCACCTTCGACTTGAATTCATTTTTCGTATCTGTTATAGAGTTTATGCAAACCTTCTTTAAAAAATACGTGTCCTGTTTTTGGAGCCATAATTTGACAGATGTTTGGACTTCTTCGTTTGAAACAAAATGCTGCCCACTTGGTGCGAGATCCGAAGAGTAGGGTGGGTGATCGAAAATTTCCCATTTGAATTTTTCCAATAAAGTTCTCGTTTTTTGAGCAGAATGAGGCCGTGCATTATCATGAAAGAGTAAGATTTTTTTGGATAATTTTCCTGGACGTTTTCGTCTGATGGCATTTTTAAGCTTATTTAAAACTTCGCAGTAACGATCCGCATTGATTGTTGTACCAGGTTCCAAAAAATCAACCAACAAAACACCTAACGCAATTGACAATTGGACACGTTTTGCAATGGTAGCTCCATGGTTGTTGTGTTTATACTGCTGAAAAAACTATTTTCGGTCACCAATACCAGTGCCGCTCTTATCGATAGACTCAGCACTGATGTTGTGTTCAGTGCGAGGCCGCTGGATGGTGCACAAGAGAAACGCCAGACCAGGGAAACTTCCTTTTTGAATACCCCTCGTATATTTATAATTTCCTTTATCTCCTAATGGAGCATAGGGTTTCTTCAACTAACTCAGCGCCCTGCTTTCTAAAAAGGGATTCCAGACTTAGTTTTCACTCAAAATTGTTGCAGTTGATCTATTCGACTCTTTGGAGTTTAGAGATGTTTTCCAGCTAAAATCATCAAAAACATCGATGTTTTTCCACTAACATTTTTAAGTACATAGCTTATGATTATATTCCATAAAAGTGATAGCGTACCGATCTCACTCATCTGGAAAGAGTTTTCAGTTGAAGATTTCTGAAAATCGTGATTTAGAGCAAAATGTACTTCTAAAGTTTACGCATTACCCAAATCGTATATAACTTAAAATTAATTTTTATATTTTGAAATTTGTACATTATGATTTTCGAAATTTGATTTGAACAGAATTTATTGTAGAAATTTCAAATTAAACTAAAAGTAATTTAAAGTGTTCAGAAAAGTTTTCGGAAAATGGCTAAAATTATCAAAGCTTATTAAAAAGCTCGCAAAGCTCCTAGAGTATCATGAAATTCAAACACAAGTGCTCTGGATTTTGGATAGTTTGTTTTTATTAAACCGATTTTGAAAAACGGCTAAAAATTATTGTTCATATAGCTCTCCTTTTAAATACAAAATCCTTCTACAAAACGATTCATTCGAATCCACTCGATTTAGTTTTAATGTTTAATAAAAACCAAAAGTAACATCATTTGGGTCATATTTAAAAAAAAAATTGGATGAGCTTACTAAAGATATAGGCAGTAAATTTTGTGTATATTTTGATTACACTTGTAACCAGTTTTTTCATCCAAAATCGTGATAATTTTCGTTAATTATTAAAAAATTATATGGTTTAAAAATCAAATTTTTTTGAAAATTATTTTGAAGCAATTTCAAAGTTTAAAAATTAAAAAAAAATATTTAAAAAAAATTTACAATTATATTTTTATTTGAATATGTTTTTTTAATACTGAGAATACATTTTTTATACCCTGTACCGTATTGTACAAAGGAAATATTAAGTTTGTGAAAGCCGAAAATGTATGTAACATATAGAAGAAGACGTCGGAGACACCTCAAAATTACCTGAAATATAATCAGGTGAATGGAGAAGTCGATATACCCATGTCCGTCTGTCCATATTATTCTAGCAGACAAGTTTATTTTAGTTTTTTGATATCGGGGATAAATTATATAGCTCCCATTTGGGTGTTTGAGACGACCCCGACAAAAAAAGGTTTTAAATGAATAATTCATTTGTTCATGAAGATATCGTAACCAAATTTGGCATTCGAAAGTTTTTTACAGTTCCCAAGCATTGTACCAAATTTGATCAAAATCGGTTGACTATATAATATAGCTCCCAAAGGCCCGGCCAAAATAATTTTTTTAAAGCATAATTAGCTATATTTCGTTTTTTAATATAGATATCGTAACCAGATTTGGCGTTTGGGAATTTTTTAGATCACTTAAGCAATGCGCCAAATTTGAACAAAATCGGTTGACTATATCATATAGCTCCCATAAGGCCGATTTTCCAAAAATCGATTTTTTAAAAAAAATTTGTTGTGTTTCGTTTGTTTGTTAAGATATTGGGACCAAATTTGATATTCGTGAGTTTTTTATAGTTCCTAAGCACTGTACTAAATTTAATCCAAATCGGTTGACTAGATCATATAGCTCCCATAGGACCAATCGGTCCAAAAACACGTTTTTTATACAAAATTCGATGTGCTTTGTTTGTTTGTAAAGATATTTGAAATAAATTTGGTATTCTGATCTTTTTAAGGTATTTAAGCACTGTGTCAAATTTTATTGAAATCGGTTGACTATATCATATAGCTCCCATAGGAATGATCGGTCAAAATAAAAATTTTTGCTTAAAAATTCTTCTGTTTTTGGTTTTTTGTGAAGAAATCGGACTATTACAAGCTAGTGGTACAGGGTCTCCTAAAGTCGTCCGCGCCCGACTTTACGTCCGCTATTTTTTCATCCAAAATCGTGATACCAAATCTTAATTTTGTTAGGGGGTTTTTTTTTTAATTTTTAAAAATTATATGCAATAAATATGTTTTAAAAAATATATTTTTTTAAATTGTTTTTCAAGGAATTTTAAAGTTTAAATATAAAAAAATATTTATAAAAATTTACAGTTACAATTTTATAGAATATAATTTTTTTTATATTGAGAATACATTTTTTTAACTTTTTTTTTAATTTTTGAAAATTTGAATTTAAAAAAATTTTAATTATCAAATTTAGAAATGTTATTGTTTATATTAAGAACACATTTTTTGTAACCTTTTACTTGTTAATAAATTTTCTTAAAACTAAATGTTTGAAAATTTAAGTTAAAAAAATGAATAATCAAATATGAAATTATTTTTGTTTATATAAAGAATTACATTTTTGTTTTAACTTTTAACTTGCTTTAAATTTCTTTTATTCTAAATTTTTAAAAATTAAAATTGAAATAAATTTGGAATAAGAAACAAATTTTTTTTATATTATGAATACAATTTTTTATATTAAAAATACATTTTTATTTAAAATAAAAAATAAATTTTTTTACATCAATACTTGCTATAAAATACTTTTATACTAAATTTTGTTTTCTATTTATTTCCAGGTATGTACAATGTGAAAATAAATTCAATTTTATGTAAGTTTTTTAAAAACAATTTTCAACTTTCCGCAATGGAGCAGAATATTGGTTCGTAATATAAAACATTAATTAAAATTAATTACAAGATTAGAAAAACAGTATAACCTATCTTTGAAGAGATGTTAGTATACGAAAACTCTGCTTTTCATAAAATTTAGAACGACATCTGGTTGCGATAGGGCAAAATAAAACAGAATAACTCGTTGAAGAATTATAAGGATTTTGGGAAACTCTGGAAATATTTGTTGGATTCTAAGATGCTTTTGATGGAACTTTATACCAAAACTTTGACTTTAAGAAGAAATGGTTTCAAAAACTAGTTTAGTCAATTTCGTTGCCGATTTCGAGTGGAACGATCGAAATTGTGTTTTTCACTATTTTCGAGATATCAAGAAAAAAAATTTATACGTGCGCATATGGTGCTAAAATAAAGTAAATACGATTTAATGTTAAAAGGTTATTTCGTTTTAAAAGACGTTGGAAAATTTGTTGTCGGTACATTGGCTTTTATACCCTGTACCGTATGGTACTAAGGGTATATTAAGTTTGTGCAAGCCGAAAATGTATGTAACATATAGAAGGAGACGTCGGAGACACTCGAAAGTTACCTAAAATATGATCAGGGTGAATAGAGAAGTCGATACTACCCATGTCCGTCTGTCCGTCCGTGTGAACGCCTAGATCTCAGAGATGGTAAGAGCTAGAGTTACCAAACTTTCACATTAGATCCCATATTATTCCATAGGAGGCAAGTTTATTTTATTTTTTTGATATCGGGGTTAAATTATATAGCTCCCATGGGGGTGTTTGAGACGACCTCGACAAAAACAAAGCGTTTTAGATGAATAATTCATTTGTTTATGAAGATATCGTAACGAAATTTGGTATTCGAAAGTTTTTATAGTTCCCAAACACTGTACCAAATTTTATCGAAATCGGTTGATACTATATCATATAGCTCCCACAGGACCGATCGGCCAAAATAACTTTTTTAAAGAAAAATTCGCTATATTTCGTTTTTAATAAAGATATCGTAACCAGATTTGGCGTTTGGAAATTTTTTAGACCACTTAAGCAATGTGCCAAATTTGAACAAAATCGGTTGACTATATCATATAGCTCCCATAGGTACGATCTTCCAAAAATCGATTTTTTAACAAAATTTGTTGTGTTTCGTTTGTTTGTTAAGATATTGAGACCAAATTTGACATTCTTAAGTTTTTTATAGTTCCTAAGCATTGTACTAAATTTAATCCAAATCGTTTGACTGGATCATATAGCTCCCATAGGACCAATCGGTCCAAAAACACGTTTTTATACAAAATTCGATGTGTTTTGTTTGTTTGTAAAGATATTTGAAATAAATTTGGCATTCATATCTTTTTTAAGGTATTTAAGCATTGTGTCAAATTTTATTGAAATCGGTTGACTATATCATATAGCTCCCATAGGAACGTTCGGTCAAAAAAAAATTTTTGCTTAAAAATTCTTCTGTTTTTGGTTTTTTGTGAAGAAATCGGACTTTATTACAAGCTAGTGGTACAGGGTATCCTAAAGTCGTCCGCGCCCGACTTTTTTTAAATAAAAAATTTTTGTATTATAATTCTATTTTTATTTTTGATTTAATTTGATATTTTTTTTTTTACAAGATATCACTCATAGTCGGAGGATGAGTTAGAAATAATTGAAATATTCAAATTTAAGATTTTTTGGTTATATTAAATTTAAAAATTTTTTTATATTAAAAATACAATTTTATTTACATCAAAACTTGCTATAAAATAATTTTTACTAAATTTTATTTTCTATTTATTTCCAGGTATGTACAATGTGAAAATAAGTCCAATTTTATGTAAGTTTTTTAAAAACAATTTTCTTCTTTCCGCAATGGAGCAGAATATTGGTTCGTTATATAAAACATTAATTAAAATTAATTACAAGATCAGAATAACAGTATTACTTAAAAGAATTTTTTTAAGAGAAGCTTGTTATACGAAATTTCTGCTTTTCATAGAATTTAGTACGACATCTGGTTGCGATAGGGCAAAATAAATCAGAATAACTCGTTGAAGAACTATAAGGATTTTTGAAACTCTTGAAATATTTGTTAGATTCTAAGATGCTTTCGATGAAACTTTATACCAAAACTTTGACTTTAAGAAGAAGTGGTTTCAAAAACTAGTTTAGTCAATTTCGTTGCCGATTTCGAGTGGAACGATCGATTTTGTGTTTTTCACTATTTTCGAGATATCAAGAAAAAATTTTTATTCGTGCGCATATGAATTAAATATGGTGCTAAAATAAAGTAATTAGTATTTAATGTTGAAAGGTTATTACGTTTTAAAGATATTGAGAAATTTTTGTTGGTATATTGGTTTTTTTATAGCATATACTTAAAAAATTGGAAATTTTTTGTTTTTAGCTTTAAAGGCGGAGTTTTAGAGACGTATTAATAATAATAGGTAATAGCTTTTTAAAAATGTTTTAACAAAATTCATTATTTTTACTATCCATAAGAATTTAATGGAGCTCTAACAACCGTTCTTAACTGGCTGTAACCAAAAATTTGTATTAAAACCGATTTACAACTCTGAAGTCAAATTTTCTAAATTTCCTTTTAAACACTTAACAACCCAATCTCTTACTTTATAGCCTTTCTTTTGATGGCACTTGTAAAGAGTAGTTTGAAAAAAGTTCAGCGGATAATTAATTCTTCCCACCATTTGTCTTGGAGTATTTTTATCTAGTATTGTTCATAGACCGGGGGCGCCCCCTTTGCCGCACATAATCATTATATGTTTTTTCTAGCTAATTAACTTTTATGATTATATTCTATTGTTGTATATATTTAACAACTTGCTTATCCTGCTGCACGCTTTTACAAGTCCATAACCATTTACAGATGTATCTTGGCCAAGACGGCAGCAAGCCAGCAGCAGCAACACACTTGGCCATAATTTAATGGCCAACTAATAAAAAGCCTGGGGCGTTGCCTAGCCACAGCTCAAGTTAAAAGCCATAAAAAAAAGTCACTCAAATGGAAATTTCAAAGGAGCTAGAAAAACAAAAAAATAGATACGGAAAATGCGTAGTAAAAACAAAAAAAAAAAATACGTGAGGTGATCAAAGCCTAGAGATTAGACCAGGCCAACATGGCGACAGTTTAGAGCAAAAAAAAAGTTTATGGCGTACAAGTTTATGTCATTTTAGTGCGTGTTTTTAAAATTTTTTAGTAGGTGCCAGAGAGATTTCTATCTTTTGAATTTTCCCATGAAAAATTGGCAGTACTTTAGGCACATTTCAGCATATCACTGACGGACTGTCTGTCTATCGTTCTGACGCTCTTATACAACACTTGCGGTCTCTTTTCAATTTGATTAATTACTTAATTTTGACATAAACACGTTTTTGGCACAAATGAAGCAGAAGGCAGATAAAACAGCAGCTCAGCGGCCTTTTTGTTTCTACAACATTTTGAACAGATTTTTGTTGTAGCTGTTTTTCTTGGTCTTTTGGGGTTCCTCTCTAGATATCTACTCCTCTCTTTCCTAAGACCAGCCATAGGCAGTGATTAATGATTTGATTGACAGCGCGGCAGAACGTCATCAGTTCTTTTTGGTTATTCTTGTTTTTGTTGTTATCAGCAAACACTTGCCTTGAACCTTTTGGTAAACTGCTTCCGGCATTTGTTGCTGCTGCTGCCTTTTTCTTTCCTTCCTTCGTTCGTTCTTGTGTGTTCTTTTTCTTAATACACTTGGAATTGGAGGAGTATGCACACTTTGTGGTTGCTTTTGGAACGCTTGGAATGAAATGGGGGACATATGAAGCATAGGCACGCATGGGCCGAACTATCATCGGGTGGAGCTACAGACAAAGCCGATGATCGCTATGCCGCCCGTGATTCCTTTTCAAATTCAAACAATATACTTAAATCGACTTTTTTTTAAGAACTGGTTCGTGAACTAGTTCAAATGACTCTTTTAAACAGTAGTTTTCTTTCCATTTTAAATTCAAACACTAATAAAATTTGATTTTTTTAAGAACTGGCTCGTGAACTAGCTGAAATGATTCTCTTTTGAAATCTAGTTTTGTGTCCTTTTCAAATTCAAAAAATTTAATAAAATATACCAAAAAGTGACTTTTTGGTTTCGTGAACTAGCTCAAATTATTCTCTTTTGAAAGCTAGTTTTCTTTCCTTTTCAAAATCAAACAATTTAATAAAATAAGCACTGGTTCGTGAACTAGCTCACATGATTCTCTCTTTAATCCTAGTTTTTATTCCTTTTTAAATTCGATCAATTTGGTAAAATAAACCCAAAACTGCTTCTTGAATTAGCTCAAATGATTATATTTGAAAGCTAGTTTTAAATTCTTCTCAAATTCAAACAATTTAAAAAAATCAATCAAAAAGTGACTTTTTGCTCCGCACTGGTTTGTGAACTAGCTCAAATGATTCTCTTTAGAAAGCTAGTTTTTTTCCTTTTCAAATTCAAACAAATTAATAAAATTGATTTTTTTAAGAACCGGTTTGTGAACTAGCTCATATAATCCCCTCCTGAAAGCTAGTATTGTGCCCTTTCAAATTCAAACAATTTCATAAAACAGTCAAAAGTGACTGTCAAGCAGCGGTTCGTAAAGTAGCTCGAATGATTATCTTTTAAAGCAAATTTTGTCTCCTTTTCAAAAGTACTAGTTCGTTAACTAGCTTAAATGATTGTCTATTGAAAGATAGTTTTGTGACATTCATATTCAAACAATTTAGTGAAACAAACCAAAAAGTGACTTTTGGTTATGCACTGGTTCGTGAACTAAATCAAATAGTTATCTTTTGAAAGCTTGTTTTGTTTTCTTTTCAAATTGAATCGATTTAATAACATTAACCAAAAAGTGATTTTTTTAAGTACTGATTCGTGAAAAAAGTGTCTTTTTGTCAAGCACTGGTTCGTGAACTAGCTCAAATAATTTTCTTCTGAAAGCTAGTTTTTTTTTTAGTAAAATTCCAACAATTTAATAAATTAACTCAAAATTAAATTTTTGTCAAACACTGGCTCGTGAACTAGCTGAAATAATTCTATTTAAAACCTAGTTTTGTGTTCTTCTCAAATTCAAACAATTTAAAAATAAACTAAAAATTCAATTTTTAGTGATGCTCTTATAAAAACTAGTTTCATAAAGTAAACAAAAAAGTGAATTTTTGTCAAGCACTAGTTCATAAAATACCTCAAATAATTCTTCTTTGAAAGCTTGTTTGAAATCATTTTCATATTCAAACACCTTAATAAAATAAACCAAAAGTGACTTTTTGTTAAGCACTGCTTCATGATCTAGTTCACATCAATTTCTTTTGAAAGCTTTATTGCATTAGTAAGAAATTTCTAACTTAATTTCATAAAATAAAGCACAAATTTACTTTTTGTTCAGGACTGGTTCGTCAACTAGTTAAAATGAATTTCTTTTGAAAGCTTTGTAGCGGAAGTACGCTTAATTTTATGCTTATTTTTATCTTAATTTCATAAAATTAAACAAAAGATAAGTTTTTGCTAAGCACTGATTCGTGAACCAGCTTAAATGATGCTCTTTTGAAAGCCTTGTTGCATTAGTAAGAAATTTTTATCTTAATTTCATAAAATAAACCAAGAAAGTGAGTTTTTTTTGCTAAGCACTAGTTGGAGAACTAGTTAAAATTAAATTCTTTTGAAAGCGTTGTTGCATTAGTAAGGAATTTGTATCTTTATTTCATAAAATAAACCAAATAGTGAGTTTTTGTTAAGCACTGATTCGTGAACTAGTTCAATTGGCTCTAGTTCTACAGCTTTGTTGCGTTAGTAAAAAACTTTGATCTTCATTTCAAAAATGAACCAAAAAAAGTATTTATGTTATGTTCATCAAACTGGTTCGTGAACTAGTTCAATGACTCTCTTTGAAATATTTATTGCAGTAGTCAAGAATGGGTTTCTTAAAGTTCTTAAAGCTTCTTATTTTGTGTTTTCTTAAAATAATTTTTTTTTTCAAATATCGATATTACATTAAAGAGTATTCCAGCTTCGTTCTTGCCCGGCACTCTTTTCTTGTTTTTCTTATGTTTATTATTATTAACTTTTTGTTGGTTGTCTCTTTTTGTTCCTTCCTAATGATATTTGGTTTGCATGTTAATAGGCAGTTAGTCTTATATAGAATTTTGTTTTAGTATATTTAAGTATATGAAAATTAATGCTTTCATTTTGCCTAATAAATGAGCAATTTCCATATATAGAAATTATTGATTAATGTTTGAAAAAAATATCTCAACGAGTCTGTATGGAGTTTTTTTTCGACTTTTTTTAATTTTATTGATTTATTTTGGGAATATGATATCGGTGAGTTTATTATAGACTGTATTGATATACAATATCTTAGACGTCTGTGACTGGCAAAAAAAAATAATAACTTCGGATTTATTTATTTATCTATGTAATGAAGTAAAATTGGCGACTTAGTGGAATTTTATTGATAAACTTTGGAAAAAATAATTTTTACATATGCGGACTCGATGAATTTCATAAGTACATCATCATATTTTTCTAGTACCTATAATGCAACTGTTCCGCTAAACAGTTTGCTGACACGTAATAATTGAAATTAATTTTGAAAATTAAATAAAAAACTTATTAACTATATCAAGATCGAAAGATATCTATAAATAAATGCCACACTGCACTTCAAAAGTTTACAATCACTCTATAATAACTTTTATAATTATTTTTAATATATAGAAAATCAATAGCTTTTTATTTAAGAAATGTTAAGGTATACCCTATATTTATGTATATCGCTAATACATATAAATGCTAAAATACCGCTTAGAAGTCTACTGACACATAATTTGATGCCAACAGATTTTAAAATTTATTGAATAATTTTTGAAATATCATTATCTAATCTATATTTATGTACAAAATATAAAATAATAAGCAAAATGAACTTTGGAAAAAGCCATTTTTCTCATACGGATTCGAACCATTTGATTAGAATATTTTATATATATCTTCAGTAGCTATTAATGCTACAATGCCGCGCATAATAATTGTAATAAATTTTGCAAATTAATTCAATCATTTCTGAACTATATCAAGATCGAAAGAGTTCCATACATACCATAAATATCTCACTGCCCTTAAAATTTATTTTAAAAATATGAAAAACCCATAACTTTACTCTAAGAAATTTGAAGGTAGGCTTCGCTTTACAAGTGGAAACTATAATGCCTTATGAATACAAAAAAAAACGATTATTCATTTTTTTTTTAAATAACACTTCGACTCGTTGCCTTCTCAAATAAAATACGCCGAACTTTCAAATACCTTAATCTCTAAACGAGCCAAACTAAAGCGATAATAATCGAAATTGCGATCACTACAAATCTTACCGAATTTTTTTCTCAACTTTAAATGACCATAACTTCCGAATTAGACGACTAAGCGAGAAAATAATCAAGTTCGTGATCATTTTAACTTCAAAAGTTTTTATCGTCTTAATTTTCAATGGCCATAACCTCTAAATGAGATGAACTAAAGCAAAAATAATCGAAATCACGATCATAACAAATCGGACCGAATTTGTTGTCTCAACTTTAAATGGCAGGGATTGACAAATCCGCACATTAATAGTTTTTGTTAAAATATCTTCAAATTGTTTCTAAATAAGACAGTCCTACCCGTCAAAAGAATTCATACACCCTTTACATCCATAAGAAATTTGTAGACAGATACTTTTGGTAGAGCTAGTGTTAAAAAACATATATTTTGTCAAAGTAGATATTAAAATAAAGTTAGTTTTAAATTTGAAAATTAATGCGATTTTTTGAAGGACGAAAACTTGAAATGCTAAGATTTTATTGATAAATTTTCGTAGCGTTCTGAATTACAAATTTTATAATAAATATAATAATAGAAATTGCTCGATATAATAATACAAAATATCGAAATCAAAAGCATTTTTTTTGTGGTTATATTCTTTTTCTATACGAATTTTTCCAGCCATTTTTGATCTTTAAGAGCTCTTTTCCGATATCGATTAATCGAAACGACAAAGTTTGAATCAATCAAATTTATATATTCTATCTTCAAAAAATCTTCCGATTTCCATTTTTTCAAAATAGAAAACATTTTTTTTAGCTTGTCTTTTTAAGATTTTTTCCAGCCACATATGATCTTTAAAAGCCCGTTTTGCAAACTGATTATTCAATATAACAACACAGTTGCCTTGAAAAGTAGGTATCCAAGTCGGAAGCACTCTTTTAATCGCTTTGAATCTATTTACACACAATTTATTATATATTTTTCCTTCAAGAAGTCTTTTTCCGATTTCAATTATTCTATATAACAAAGTTCGAATCAAAACGGAAAGCACTCATCGCTTCGATTCTGTTTACATATAATTTTTTACAGCCATATTTTATCTTCAAGAACCCTTTTTCCATTTCGATTATTCGATATGGCAAAAAAGCTGCTTGAAAAGGTCGTATTAAATTCGAAAGCGTTCTTTTATCTTCGAGAATTTTATTCCGATTTCGATTATTCAAAATGACAATGCAGTTGCCTTGAAAAGTTCGTAAGCAAATCCGAAGCACTCTTTTTATCGTTTTGAGTCTTTTTAGACTCTTTTTTACAGCTCATATTTTATCTTCAAGAATTCTTTTTAGAGCTACCATTACAAGTTTTTCGTATTATTCAAATGCTGAATATCTAACCCACATTTTGAGTATTACCCGGTATTACCCAGCAATTGTGTTTACACAATAGATTTTAATGCTAAAATACTTTTGCGCAATAACAATAGGCAAGTTGTTGTTGGGGTCGTTATTGGAGTCCCAGTTTATTTCAGAAACCGAACCGAACCAAACCAAAATGTTCAAAACACCTTTATTTTGTTATTTGGCTTATCAGTAAAAGGCATTTAAACAGCTGCAGCACTTAAAACGCTTGAAATTAAATTAAAATTTTTATTTTCCAGTTTCTAGTTGACAAATGCGAGGCACGTAGCAAAAAAAAAAATGCGTGCAGCTCTAGCCCCCATGTCGGAGACGTCGTACCCCTCCCGCCCCAGCACGCCTTGAGTAATTTACTTTACTTACTTGTTGCAATGTTTTCTATCGTAACAGTACCCGCCATAAATATTTTCCTGCTGATATGCAAAACATGTGCCACTGGATAGAAGTTGTAATAGTTACTGGTCGGTCCTTAGTTTGGCCCCTATCTGAAGACCCCTCGGGCTTTCTTTCGGCTTTCGAGTTTTCGAGTTGATAGCAGACATTTTTCTTTTCTTTTGTGCATGCGGAAGCAGTCAGAGCCAACAGTTGATAAAGTGGGTTCTACTTGGGCGCCCCGAAAACCTTTTGAAGTAAAAGCTTATGGGCATGGTGGAGTGAGTAGTAGGAGTAGCCAACCACATATGTAATTGTTATGCAGCTGACGTCATGTGGAGCTCAATAAAAATGCTCATGGTATTGGGTATAATGTGCTTTACCTCGTTTTGTAGTATAGTTGGGAGCTGTGCATTTTCTAATGTCTTTTGCAATTTTAATGACACTTAAAAGCATTTTAACTAGGGTCTAGACATGCTAGACATGCATCCTGTTGTGTGCCATGGATATAAAAAGTCTGCTAATAAGTTGGATTTGCTTAAGATTGTAAGACGCTATGAAAAAATAAATTTATAAGTTTGTCGAATTAGTTATTAATTTAGTGTTTGAAAGTTTAAGTATAAAGAAGTCAGTTTTATAAATACTTGATTTTTGTAAACTTTTGGTTTGGACATATGTTATACTTACAGAACGACAAAATTTTTTGCCAAAAAAAATTAATAATTAAACAGAAATTTTTGTTCAAAATTTTTTAATTTGAAAAAGTATACAAAAAATAAATTAAAAAAAAAACAATGGTATAAAAATTTGCCTCTATTGGTTTGATTCTTTATACAGTCTGTTAAGTAAGAGCGTGTACGGCATAACTTATCAAAAAATTGATTTAAACAAAAGTTTCTTTACATCAATTTATTCTACATGTTCCGAAGCATGACGCAATTATATCAATAACATGTCCAGTCATCTCCGCAGCATATTTTCCACCAAATTTTCAGCATATTCGACGGGAAGCGCTCTCCAAATGCGCCGAATTTCTCGGAAAAGGTGTTTCAAAGTAAATGTGGGTCTTCCTCGAAGCTTTTGCTTGATGAAGGCCCAGAAGTTTTCGATGGGATTT
The DNA here is from genome assembly GCA_037043745.1 of Chymomyza amoena. Taxonomy (NCBI): domain Eukaryota; kingdom Metazoa; phylum Arthropoda; class Insecta; order Diptera; family Drosophilidae; genus Chymomyza; species Chymomyza amoena. The sequence goes on along the minus strand of JBAMAX010001919.1, from coordinate 84,020 downwards.
GCATCAGGGGACTGTGCAGGCCAATCCAAGGTGACGATGCCTTTTTCGCGCTTCCAGTCGGTACAGAGACGACTGGGGAGTTTGGCGTCATTATCTTCCTGCAGAATCCAATCTTTTTTGTTGATAAATTGACTTTTGGCAGTCGGTATAAAGCTTTTCGATAAATTTCGACCATCCTGGGAGCATTCAGGTTCTCTGTGAAGAGATGCAAAGTGCCGAAACCCTTTTTTGAGAAGCATCCCCAAAGATGAATTTTTTATAGGGTGTTTAACGGTGCGCTGGACAAAACTACTTGAAGACAAAGATCAGGCCCATGGTATGATAGAATAACCACAAACAGAAGATTCTTCGGAGAAAAGTACTTTGCTCCAATCGCGATCAATGTTTTCTGTTGCCCAAGCCAGTCATTTTACAACGTGTTTTTTGGACAACAGTGGTTTCTTCAATGTGCTTCGCCATTTCATATTATTTGCTTTCAAATAATTTCGAACCGTTATGTGCGATATATCTACACCCTTTTTTCAATTTTGCTTGCCCTACACGCAAACTTAAGCCAGGATTCCGTGAAAACAAACTCAAGATAATTTTTTCATCTTTCTTAATCACGCTTCCTGTTGAGCCACGATCGTCGACGTTTTTCGACTCCTTCTAGCGTTGCACCCACTTCTGGACAAAAGTCTTCGACTTTTTCAAATATTTTGCCGCCGCTGCATAGGACATTTTGGGTCCTTTTGGATGGGTGCAGAGAAAAACTTCCTCGAAGCGTTCTGCATATGCAGTACTCATTCTACTTAACGAACTTATCTGACAAAGTTTTGACTTCCAATCGAACTTTTTACTAGTGCGTCAAAGACAAAGGTAAACAATAAAAAATTTGCCTTGACTGTGGTTCGAACCTTGCTCTCTAGACGACCCATAGTTATTCTGACTTTGCCTCAAATGTAATAAATTGCGATTATCTCCGATATTAAAGGTCCAATTATACTGATGTTTGGTATTAAACGAAATATTTTTCAATTTTGCACATTTTATCCATATAAACTAAAGCAGTATCTTTGAAATTGTAACAAATACACTTAATTCTGTTTTTATATGGTAGATACGTTCCATACTACTAAATAATCTTCAGCTTTGCCACAGCGGATATTTTATAACAAATATCTATTTTTTTTTAAATAAATATTTAATTTTTTTATAATAAATATCTAATTTTTTTTTAATAAATATTTAATTTTATTTTTATTTATGTTGGTTTTAAAAAAAAAAGTGTAAATCTTTCAAATTTCTCCTTTTGATACAATAATCCGTTTTTAATCTTAGAATTTGTTACTTTCGGCTGCATATTCTCAGCCCCTCGCCCAGGCGCCCATTTTCGTGACTGCGCTCCTGTATTTCTTTTAGTTTGTCATTCACTTGCTAATTGACTGTTTTGGCTAGTTTTTTTTTTTCGTTGATTAATTATTTTTTTCCCCTGTTTTTAGTTTTTAGCATTTTTTTACCGCCTAACTTTTCAAGTTTTTTTTTAGCTGCCTCGATACTTACTCATTTTCATTTGGCCATTTCCTTAGCCACATTTGCACATTCTCAACATCTTACTTATTGGCTCATTGAGTGCTAACAAAAATAAAAATAACCAAGTACATAAATGATAAATAAAAATGAAAATGAAAAAAAAACCACAAAATTTGCAAATTTTGTAATGAGGTCAGCTTAAAATTAAAATACATAAACTCATTTTTTGTGCATACAAACAATAATAAAAAGCCGCGTTAAAATTGTTTTATTGTTGTCTTGGAACGCAAGAAAATTCGTACAGAAATGTGCGGCCCCAAAAATTTGGAATAAAAGGAGTACAAACGAATACCAACAACGAAAGTATTAATAATGTTAAGTAAATATGCCGAAAATAAATACATGAAAAAAAAAAAGAATCGCGTGCGTATTTGTTTGTTTAATATTTGTAGAAAATACTACTTGCTTATTTACGCATTAAATTTATGTTTATTAATTTTTAAATAAAGAATTGGTGTAGGCTAATTTGAGGAAATTGTTTGTGAGATTTGGTTAATTTTTTTGAGGAATTTTATTAGGATCGTAGCTTTATATTCCAAAGATTTTGATCTAAAACTCGCTTGAGGGGTGACAAGGTTTATTTTGCTTTTATTTAAAACTTGTATAAAATATGCATAGCAATATTTATTATTTTCAATTTGTTTTTAAATTTTTGATTTTTATTAAGATTTTTTGAGAATTTGATGAAGTATAGCATTGAAAGAATTGGAATAGAAACTATTTACAGTCTGTTAAGTAAGAGCGTGTACGGCCTTTCCGCAGTCGGTAAAAGAAGATCTTTAAAATTTCGTCTACGAGTAGACATAACCTTTGTTTTTTTTATTTTTTTTTAAATTTTAATAAAAAAGTTATAACCATGAATATTTTTATTTTGCGCTGATTATAAATATCGAAGATAATATTGAAAAAAGCAAAGAAAATGAGAGATATTGGGGATTTTATAGACTAATTTAGTTAAGATGACTTTTCGAATAACGAATACTTATACACTTTATATTCTTTTGTAAAAAAAGCGCATAAAATCAGAGAAAAATTGGATTTCTTCACAACTAAGTTAGATTCTGCATTTCTGTAATGGGAACGGAAATCTATAAAACTTGAAAGACAGCTTTGGAAATATTTTTGTTCTCTATCTGATTCAAGAATCTTAATGAACTAAGTGAAATTCTAAATTTTCAAACATAACAAAACTTAGCAACAAATTTTTTTTTTCAACTAAAAACACAAATTACCAAAAACAAACATTTCAGACAAATTGATGAATTAGTGCAGCAAAGCAGCTTAAGAGCGGTTTCCAAAAGTGAACGAAAAACTATTTCGCGAAAAACTTTTCAATTTCTATGAAAACCCAAGGTAAATACGGCGTTGCGGCTACGGTTGTGGGCGCAGCACTTTGTGAGGATGTGCGCAACTTCAGCTCCAGACGCCGCAATCTACTTTATTTAATGCATCAGTATCTGCAGGATAATGGCTTCTATAGCAGCGCCGAGACGCTTAGGAGCGAGGCGCATCTTACCGAGGACTATGAGCTGTGCGATAATATTGATTTGGATAGCATGTATCTGGAATATGTCAACTTTTTCAATCTCAAGTTTGGCAAATATCCACGCATAGTCAAGAAGGCGGTGCCCAAGCTCAAGCTGGAGCTGAGCAATCAGCCCAAAAGCAATCAAGCTAAGCTGCCCACGGCTGCGGTGCAGCCAACGCAGGAGCAGCGTGCCGGCGAGGCTATAGCACTGACTGCTACGGGCAAGTCCACCACAGTGGAGTGCATGCCGGAGCTGCAGCTGCATGTGAAAAAGTTGGACACGGCGGAGTGCACGGAACAGCGACACCTTAATGAAATTGAACATCGTCATGGCGCAGATGATGCACTATTTAGTTCCTTGGAATGGCAGGCTTTGGGTGAGCTGGTCAAGAATACCATATTGCGTGAGGATATTAAGCTGCGCTGGTCGGATGTCTATGGCAATCAACATGCCATTGAGTTGATCAAAGAGGCGGTGGTCACACCCATGGAGTTTCCACAATTGTTTCAACATGGACTGCGTCCTTGGCGTTCGCTCTTGCTGCATGGTCCACCCGGCAGCGGCAAGACTTTACTGGCCAAGGCACTCTATGCAGAGACGAATCATCAGGTGTGCTTCTTTAACATAACCGCCAGCCTCATGGTCTCCAAGTGGCGCGGCGAGTCAGAGAAAATACTACGCGTACTCTTTCACATGGCCGCTAGACGCGCACCCTCCATTATCTTCTTTGATGAGATTGAAAGTCTGACCTCGAAGCGTGATCGCAGCACAGATCATGAGTCCTCTAAGCGTTTTAAAAATGAACTGCTGCAGCTGTTCGATGGCATGGAACACAATTTAAGCGGCGTTTTTGTGCTGGCCAGCACCAATCTACCCTGGGACATTGATGAAGCCTTTCTTAGGCGCTTTGAAAAAAAGTTACTGATACAATTGCCCAATGCCAACGAGCGCAGCGGACTTATACGTCGACTTTTAGGCAATAGCACCAACCTTAGTTTGACAACGCAGGAGCTGGAGTGTTTGGTGCAACTGTCAGAGAACTTTACGGGTGATGAGATACGCTTGGCATGCAAGGAGATCAGCATGCAGAGTGTGCGACGTGCTATCAAAGCCAATGGAGGCGAATCGCAGTCTTTGCAGGAAATGCAGGAAAATCTGGAGACTGCTTTCAAGCAGGTTCGAGCAGTGGGACACAAGCTATTGACCAAGCATAAGCAGTGGCAGCAGGAGAATGGTTCCTAATCGAAAGCCTAGTTGTAGTTTTGTAACGTAATTAATATTTTTATATACTTTAAAAAAAAAAAATAAATAAAAATTATGTCCAATATGCTGATGAGCACTCGGAACTGTACTCAATAAACGCCGGAGTTCCTCAAGGTAGTGTACTTGGGCCAGTGCTATACACAATTTTTACTGCGGACCTTCCTACATATGACAATAAAAAATTTGCTGATTGTCTCATATGACAGATGGCAAATAAAATAAAAAAGTAAAAAAAAAAAAAATTTTTTTAATTATATAAAATAATTAAAAATGTAATTAAAAAAAATTTTAAAAATCTGTCAATATGAATTTAATGATAATAAAAAGGGTGCCTGATCTTCTAGAAAAAATTAGAGTTTGAAGTTTAAAAAAAATCTAAAAATTTTTTCTTCACAAAGATTTCTAGCAATAACATTAAAAACGAAGATTTTTGGCGCCAATTTTTCTATGACAACATATTTCAGTTTATTTCAAAATAATAATATCTTTGGCCAAGAACTAGCTTGAAGGAAAGTTATTTATTTTAATGCCCAATCAAATAAATACTGCATTTTTAGACTTTGTAGAACTCTTCTGTAGCCTCATCACTTTAACGCCCCAAAGCCGTTGCGCCTTACCCGCATGCTTGCTAGCTACGACCCTGTTCCTATATGACTAATTTCTCAACTCATACGACATCCAAAAAAAAAAAACATTATAAATAGCTTTTCAAAATAATGTAAACATTTAAATAAATTATTGCTGTCGATAACAAGAAAAATCGATTGCTGCTTGTAGTTACAACAACATTATATACCAACTCAATTGCCTGATAAATATAAATAGGCCTTTTGGGCTTATCTCTCTTCCATGTTCATGACTCAATTCTTGAACTTTTTGAATGGCAATTTGTCGAATAGTTTCGCAATCTTTAATAAGGCACTTAACTTGACTTTTTCGGCATACGAAATAAAATTCGTTTTTTTTTTCGAAATCTCATAATTCAAGCTAAAAGCCAATTAATCATACAACAAATTATAGATATAAGAAATCAACTTTTATTTTTTCTATATAATATATTAGCATATAATTTACGGTACAGGTTGCTTCCGTTCTGTACAAATAATAAACAAATTTTTCGTTATGCGTTGAGAGTATTTTGTAAAAATATCACGTAATCTGAATTATGCTTTATGGGTGGGTCACCGAAAAAAAAGAGACTTAAGAGTTGCAATGGCGTTATCAAAAGTTGTTAGGGGTATTGCTTTAGTCGAAGTTTTTAAATATTCTAAGACAAATGAAGTTTTAAACTAATTACTAAATGAAAAAGAGTTAAAAATGCACCAACAATGGAGTTGAAAGAGATTTCTCGTAGAGTTGCCAGATGTAAAATAAATCTTAATTATAGAACTAAGTTTTGAGGATATTTATTCAGTTAAAATTCTATTTAGGTACAATTTTTTTTATAATAATAGTTAGAGATTACCTACAGAGTTGCCAGGTCTCCAATAAATCAAATTTCTTAGATTAAGTTTTTAAGTATATTAATTCAGGTATAATTTTATTTTGGTACAGTTTTGTTAAAATATTAGCTAGAGATTTCACGTAGAGTTGCCAGATGTCGAATAAATCTTAATTATCAAAATAAGTTTTTAAGGCTATTACTTCAGCTATAATTTTATTTTAGTACAGTTTTTTTACAACAATAGTTAGAGATTACTCACAGAATTGTCGGATTTTTTATGAAAACTTAAATTTTGACAAAAGCAGAAACAAATGAGTTCATAGATCTCAGAAGTAAGATTTAAACACGGAGTTGCCAGATCTCGAATAAAATCATTATTTCAGTTCTGGCAAAAATAGACAAATTACATCGCATATATACTTAAGTTAAAGTACAAATTTGTTCGCAAAGTTGCCAGATCTCCAATTAAATCTTTAATGCCGATCTTTATTCAGATGCATGCCAGCACATACGACTCAACGTAAGAATTATTCCGAAAGTTGCCAGATCTGTAAAAATATAATTTTTGCATTTTTACCAAATCTTCGGTTTAAAAGAATTTCAAATATTATCTAGATTTTAAAGCAGAAGAATCTTAAGCTTTAGATAGGTAGCTAAAAAATAATCTTGTACTAATATATATAAGATATTAGGATTATAATAGGAAATACTAATTTATTTTTGTTTTCTCGATTATTTACAGATAATTTCTAAAAAATTAATTTACAATTTTAGATTTTTTTTTTATTAAGATCATATAAGAGCTATTTAGCACTCAATAAAACCAGGTTTCTAGCAAGTGTGCTACCAAATTAACTCTAAAAACTAGATAGTGCTGTACAGGAAATGTTAAAGCATTAACTAATTTCCTAGTTTTTCTTTATAGATAACTGACTTTATGGCATAGAAATCTAAGCCAACGTAATCGGGGATTAATGAGCTATAAAAAACTACATTATTTATAGCTACAATCGTTTAAGGAAATAGTAAACATTTTAGCAAGCAATAAGTTGGATTTATAGCTGGACAGCAAATCTTAAAAACTTTAAGGCTTAGTTTGGAATTTGAAAACAAACCGTTTTATGATCTTAACTTTAAGATAAGGAGTATATTAACATTGTGAAAATTTATGCTACGTACAGAATGAAATATCGAATATGGTTGCAAAGAACAAACATAAATTACTTTATCTGTATCTTAATCCGTCTGTATGAACACCTATATCTTGAAAATTAGAAGAGCTAGGATAACCGAAATTGACATTTTAAGCCCTTGGATATGTAGCCAGATTAAAGTTGTTTTTTTTTCTTTATCCACGCCATCTTCTGCCCTCACTTTAAGACATACGCCCTTTTTTGTTGTAAGAAGATCTTTTTATAGACGATTTAGAAATAACAAGGTTCAGAAAAAATTGTTCTTGTTTTTTTTTACACAATTTGATCCGATTTAGCTCGATTAAAAGAAGCTATTTGATTGAAATTTTAAAGAAAAATTATTTTATTTAATAAGTCTTTTAAAAATTTGTTTCCCCCCTTAAACTCTCTTTTTAAAGAACTTTTTTTTTTACTTATCTACGCAGTAAAACAGAATTAGGTGTATTTGCTACAATTTTAAAGATACTGCTTTAGTGTATAGGGACAAAGTGTGCAAAATTTAAAAATATTTCGTTTAATACCAATCATCATTATATTTGGATCATAAATATCGTAGATAATCGCAATATAGTACTTTTGAGGGTAAAGTCCAGATCTTGTCAAAATCGTTTAAAGCTTAGCTCAGTTGCTAGAGCTTGAGACTCTGAGCTTACAAACGTCTAGAGTCCAAGGTTTAAACCCCAGTTCTGGAAAATTTTTTAAAATATTTTTTTTATTTACAGTACCCTGCAAAAATTTGGGGTCAGTTGAAATAATTATCATGTTGTTTGTATGTGTCACCTTATTTGTCGGGCTTGAAGACCGTTTTATTTTAAATGATACATTGAAACTAAACATTATATATAAATGAACTACAAATAGATATTCGCCAAAAATTGGATATTTGTCACTTCGAAAATAAAAGAAGAATGAAAAACATCAAATCAGGTGGTTTTCATCAATATGGTTTCCTTTAGATTTGATGATGGCTGCACAGACTCTCGGCATTCGTTCGACGTAATTTTTGAAGCGTTTGAACTATGTTATTTGTTCCCGAGCCCTCTTCAGACACTCCCACAGGTGATTCGCGCTGAGTTGGATGTAGTTTGTCGCACCTCCTTATCCAGCTTCATCCCACATACAGCTCAATGGGATTCGCGTCCGGCGACTGGGGTGGCCATTCCATGATTTTGAGTGCCTCAGCTGTTTCTTTGGATCTGCCTTAAAAACTATCACATGGCGAGATCTTCTTTATAAGAGAATGGCTGTTTCACAAGTAAAACGCTCTTGTCCAAGTCTTCTCGAGCACGCTTTCATTTGTTCCCAGCTCCTTTCCACTCTTAAAATGAAAACAGTTTTTGGTATTCTAATAAAGAAATTTTTGTTCTTAATGTCTTAGATGACTGACCCTGATTGTTAAATCATTCCAGCGGATTTAACCTCCTTCCTATACAAAAGAAGTCAAAAATTCTCTATATCTCGTATCTCGGTTTCTCGATCTATCACGTGGCGTGATCTTCTTTAAAAGAGAATGGCTGCTTCCGGCTTTCTTGCGTTCTAAGCTTCTTTCCACTCTAAAAAACAGATCCGACAGTTTTTAGTATTCTAATTGTAAGCACCACCATCCATGGCTCTAACGCTTCCTTGAAAAAACAACTTGAAGACATAAATAAATTGAAATCGTCAAGTTCTCTTGTTAAGAAGAAGTTCATTTCTAAATAAATAGCTTTCAAAAACACTGCAAAGCTGCATTTCCGAAAGTGTTTCCTAAATGAGATTTTCAGCACACCCCACAACAACTTTACTCCAAAAAAACGGCACAAATTTAACGCATGCCTCGATTTCGTTGCTCTCAAATGATAAAAAGAATATTTCGCTTCTACAAACAAGTTTTAACGTGCAAATCATTTGGCAAATATGTCTTGACAACAACAACAAGAACAACAAAAACAAGTTTATTAAGTACACAAACAAATAATATTTAACGCTAAATAAATATCAAAACGAAAGTATTTCACTTTATCTCGTGCGTGACTGTCCTTATTTCGGTGTTCTGTTTACTTTAGACAAAACCTGGCGCAATACTTTTGGCAAACACTGTCTGCCAGCTCGTCAGCTCGACTGTAATTTAAAAATTTAATTAAAATCTAAGCACGTCTGCGCGAATGTAGCTGCCCTAATAAAAACTATAATTATGTTTCAAAAAGAAAAAAATCGTTCAGAAATTCTTTTGAAATAATGCAGCGTCTTGAAAACGGTCTAAACGGTGACTTGGCCATTATCTTAACGGTTCGTCTTCGTCTTGAAAACCGGCTTGGCTTTTGGGCTGTTGCATAAACGTCTCGGTCGATCTCTACCACGTTTTGGGTTTGTTTGCTTGCCTTGTCTGCTGCTTCTAAGCCATTGAACACTTTGTGGTTATGCAATCGAACAAACAAGCAATAAACCAAAAGATACAAAAAACCCAAAACCAAATTTCATTTACGGAAATACAAATAATCCGTAATATTCTTTTCACTGCTAAGCATAACGTTTTGTATTTGTTTACTTCCGAAATTTACACGCCATAAATAAATACAAAGCAGGCCAAACGCCAAGCCAGCAAACTGAGTAAAAAATAACGAAATGTATCCCTCAGATACTCAGATACAAAACGCATTGTTTTGTTTACGTTGAAGACGACGCCGCAGCGTCGTCGGCGTCGCCGTCAAGTTGCTTGGCTTTGTTTGCTCCGCTGCAGTTTTCACTGCTGATAAAAATAAAAATACTTCACACAGATACGCACAAAACACACATACACACACAGATACTTACTCACACACACAGTTACAAAGACCGACCACGAATTGATGCGACCGACCGAATGCCGATGACCATTAAATAAACAACTTTTTTGAGTCACATTTCGAAGACTTAAGGAAAATATTTCAAGCAAAAATGTATATATAAATAACTAAACGCTCCAGTCAGATATATTTTTGTTATAGACAGTGCAGACGAAAAGTTTATGCATAGCATTGTGTTCATTAAGTAGACATTGTGTTTATAGGAAATGGTTTAAATGACATTTTCAATGCAGATATAATCAAACAGATGCTATATAAGTTATAAAAAAATATATAAAATAATACCAATTAAAAAAAAAATTGCACATATTCAATAAAAAATATATTTAAAAATATATGCCTAAAGGCCAGAGTTGCTTTAGCTACTCACTGTTCTTTATAATATAGAATTTCCCGCTTAAAATAAAAAATATAGCTATTAGATTTATTCTATTTTGATATTTATACATTTTATTTTAATTTTTTATTTAAATATATAAAAAATATATGCGTCAAAGCCGGAAAAAATTAAAAGTTGACAAGAAAAGAAATATTTCTATGAAGACACATTTATTAATCACTTGGAATGACTTTAAAAAATAAAAAAAAACTTCGAAATAAGTTGAAAAAAATTAATTTTTCCGTGAACACAATTCATTTTTATGTACAAATGCTATTAAAAAAAATGGCGTACGTAAAGTCGGGCGCGGACGACTTTAAGATACCCTGTACCCTGGACACTTCACAAAAAACCAAAAACAGAAGAATTTTTAAGCAAAAATTTTTTTTTGACCGATCGTTCCTATGGGAGCTTTATGATATAGTCAACCGATTTCAATAAAATTTGACACAGTGCTTAAATACTTTAAAAAGATCTGAATGCCGAATTTAGTTCAAATATCTTTACAAACAAACAAAACACATAGAATTTTGTATAAAAATCGTGTTTTTGGACCGATTGGTCCTATGGGAGCTATATGATCTAGTCAAACGATTTGGATTAAATTTAGTACAGTGCTTAGGAACTATAAAATACTCATGAATGCCGAATTTGGTCCCAATGTCTTGACAAACAAACGAAACACAATAAATTTTGTTAAAAAATCGATTTTTTGGAAGATCGGACCTATGGGAGCTATATGATATAGTCAATCGATTTTGTTCAAATTTGGCACATTGCTTAAGTGCTCTAAAAAATTTCCAAACGCCAAATCTGGTTACGATATCTTTATTAAAAACGAAATATAGCGAATTTTTCTTTAAAAAAGTTATTTTGGCCGATCGGTCCTATGGGAGCTATATGATATAGTCAACCGATTTTAATCAAATTTGGTACAGTGATTGAGAACTATAAAAAACTTTGGAATACCAAATTTGGTTCTGATATCTTCATAAACAAACGAGTTATTAATCTAAAACTTTTTTTTTTGTCGAGGTCGTCTCAAACACTCACATGGGAGCTATATAATTTATCCCCGATATCAAAAAATAAAATAAACTTGTCTCCTATAGAATAATATGGGATCTAAGGTGAAAGTTTGGTAACTCTAGCTCTTACCATCTCTGAGATCTAGGCGTTCACACGGACGGACGGACAGACGGACATGGGTATATCGACTTCTCTATTCACCCTGATCATAGTTTAGGTAACTTTGGGGTGTCTCCGACGTCTCCTTCTATATGTTACATACATTTTCGGCTTGCACAAATTTAATATACTCTTGGTACCATACGGTACAGGGTATAAAAATATAGAAGTTGACGAGAAAAATAAAAATTTATGTTGATACATTTATTATTCAGTTGGAATCGCTTTAAAAAAAAAACCGTCAAAATAAATTGTAATAATCTTTTTATTACTTAGAATTTTCCGTTTAAAATAAAGAACAAATATATTCCATTTATTTTATTCTCTATTTAATATAAAATATTTAAAAATATAAAAGTCTCAAATTCTGTTTATAACTTAAGACAAATTTCCCGATCAAAATTAAAAAAAATATTTGTTCGATTAAAAAAAATTGCTTTTTGATAAACACAATTAATTTTTATTTAGATATACATATTATAAAATAAAAAAAATTAATTGAATCTATAAATAAAATTGATATAGCAACTTTTATTAATTAAACGAATTATTAAATTTTGTAATTTACTTTGATGTTTTTAAATATTTTTTATTATTTAGGTATTAATTTATTGTATTTTATTTACATATTTATTATAATCACTAAAAAAATAATTAACAACCGTCAAAATGGATTACAAATCAATCAAAAATATTCTAAGTTGTAAATTAAGGGCCCTAAGCAAATATAAAATACTTAAAAAAACTGCTGTGCCTAAACTTTTTCCATACACTGTTCACATAAATCGCCTCGCACGAATGAGTGTGTCTGGCAAACTATAAAAAAAGCTGAGAAATATTGAGAAAAAAAAACTTGCTTTGGGCCTAGCTCGACTCGACTTGGCTGAGATACATTTCGTACCGCAATTTTAATTAACATACTTTTGTGAAAATGTATCTTTTTTGTTGCTGTTGTTTTTTGTTTGGTGAATTTCTTTTAATGAAGTTGCGTGTTTTAACCAAGTCCCAAAAGAGTAAGGTCTACCTTACACATGTAACTACAACTTCATCGACTAGTTGTTAATTAGTCAAAATATATGTTTTTGTATCTAAAACGATTAGATACAGATGTAAAAGGTGTTGTTGCGTTAAAAAGGGGTTGAACATTTACATGGCAGTTGGGAGAGGTTCTTAATTTGTTAGGATATAATAGATAGATAGATAAAAACGTAAATATGAATGAACTTTTTATAAAATAAGGGTAGCAGATTTAAATGCCACAATACTAGATCAAAGACATAGCCACATATTTTTTTATACTTGTACAAATTTTTAATATAAATAAAATTGATTTTAACTAAGAAAAAAAAATTTGAGCTCTTCAAAAAAATTTAAAAATCAGTTTTTCACGTCCCGTATTTGATCGGGAAGAGTTGGCGCATTTGTTAGGTTCCTCTTTTTCTAATCGTTATCTTTCTTCATTATTATCATATTATAGGAAAATAAATGACAAGTTTTAAACTTTATCAAACCCTCTGATCTATTTCATAATTGTAATAAATTTAGCTTTATCCTGCTTTCTTGTATATTTACCTTTGCAAAAAAAATTATTATTAAATTAATTTTTAGATTTTCTAAGGAAATATTAGGATTCGAGATCGTAGAGAAATATTTATTAAATTAAATTTACTATATATATTTAATTTGTTAGGTAAATAATTAATTCTGTATACTCAAATATATTATTAGCCTTGAGAGTGGGAGAATTAAATTTCTTCTGTAATCTAATCATTTTTATGGATTCTTTTAGGTGCAGTTCGAAGAAAATTTACTAAAGAATTATTTAGCAAAATAAATAAATATTTATTGATATAATTTAAGCTTCAATGTATTTAATTTATAAATGCTTCACATTCCGATGACTTTGCATTAGTAGCTCCCTTTGAATTGTGCAGCTGTTTTTATTCCCACGAATATTAGGAGCTCTAATATAAAAATTAGAATGAATTTGGGTGGTTTTGTTTTAACGCCAGTTTTTGCTTTTATTGTTATTAAAATTTACACTGGCCCTAATGGCTATAGGATAGCAATGAACAGAATTATAGTAAGAATGCGTAGGTAGTTTCTTAGAATTTTTTCAAATTTGAAGAACTTAATAAGTAACAAGGCTCTTAGCTCCACCGGGAGTTATGAATAGCAGAAGAAAAGTAGAATCAGTAACAAGTATATACAATTCAAGATTATTTCGCTCTTGTATCTTTGACAGACATATAACTTATGTCTAGACAGCTTTGTGTAAGCTTTTATTTGAAATGAAGATTTTGTGATTTTTGCAGACAGTCCATTTTTTCGAAGCAAGGCTTTCCCGGACACCTCTGACGCAAGCTTTGACGAAACACAAGCAGCAGCAACATAGACGCCATTACTGAAAGAAATAAAATTTTTCGAGAGTGCATCTCTGTGATAAAATATAACGTAAAACAATTCTTACACTTTTATTATCACGTCTCCAATATCGTCATCTGATCTAGTCTTATGACATCGTCTTATGATCTCGTCTTCTGATCTTGTCTTCTGATCTCGTTTTCGGATCTCGTCATAAGCACTGTCTTCTACACAAAAATCTTCTAGATATTGTCATCAAAACAATTTTCAAGTGCATGTCTTTGACGCAACGATCTTTCAATACAACTTTATATATTAAGGGCTGTTTATTATTATTATTGGGTGTAGAAATGTATCGCGAACCAAGTGGATCTATTGTACGCCCTTCATGACTCAGAGCTCTCCCAAAAGTTCTAGGGCCTGCATGTTTTACAGTATTTTGTTCGGACTTATGGTAACAACAATCTCCGGTGGGAGAACGTGCATGCCCAGACACTTGTTTCTTTTACCGGCAAATGCCATATATTCGAAGAAGTTTCTTCCTCCATGCTATAGAAGCCACATAGACCACTATCCACTATGCCAATTTTGTTTAAATGGCTGCGGAGCCTACAGTGTTCCGTCAGAAGGCCCGTCAGGCTTTTCTCACGGTGTTCTTTCCGTGAGTTACCATGACTTTGAACCTCTTACGGTTGTAGTAGGAGAAGAGGGACTGTTTAAGCCCTAGTATCTGCGCCCAGTGAAGCAGTTGTTTGTTATTCTTCCTATTTTCAGCAGATCCCGTACCACGTGGCTACAAATCCTACAGTGTGATTCAGGACCGTTTAGCGGTGTTGCTGCACCGGTCCTTGCAAGTTTTTTTGCCAGCTCATTTCCAGGAATCTTGTTATGTCCTGGAACCCATCTAATCGTGAGCTTATTGCTGGATCCTAAATTATCCAGTGACGTTTTCGCTTTTTTGACCAGCCTTGATTTGATCTTGGTTTGGGTTAATGCCTTTATTGCTGCTTGACTATCAGACAGGATGGAAATTTTCTTGTCATGGTAGTTCTTTTGCAGATTGAATTCGGCACATCTTCCAATAGCACAGACATCAGCTTGGAAAATGCTGGTTTTTTTGCGAAGAGGTTCGTAATATTTTGTAAGGGCTGTTTAGTTAGCCTACAATCTAAAATACTTTCAGCTACGTCATTTTATTAAAATTTTAAAACTTATGAGTCTTAAATTTTTAAAGCAGATTTTCAATAAGCAAAGCAAAAGTTTTTTTATAGTATACATATATTTTTTTTATTGCCAATCAATGCTCCAAGCAAAACACTTCCTTTAGAAATCCTAGCACAGAAATAAAGTCCTCTTTCATACATTAATTCCCACAGGCAGAGCCTTCCGATTCGTTTTTTCTCTAAAAGCAATAGCATCATATAAAACTAAATGACAACGTGGCGTATGCTTAATGCTTAGGCTTTGTCAAGCAGCCCCCGTCATCCAGAGTACATATAACTCTCCTCATATATATAATGTTCTATATAACATTTTTTATTTTTATTGGTTCACATTTTATTTCGCACACTCTCGTACAAGAGTATTTGTTTTTTAAACATCAACATTTTCTTTTGCCACACGCGCAGCAACGAGCAGCGACGCCTGCAGCGTCAGTCACAGTTGACAACAAAAACAACACGAATGCGCTCTCTTTTGCTAGCACTCTTCTACTCCTTCTCTCTCTTCTCTTAGTCCCCCATCATTAATATCAACTGCATTGCGTTTTTTTTTTCGTCCCATTGTTTTTGCGTGCTGTTGTTGCACTCTCCCCGTTGTGCCTCCACCCCTCTCAGTAACCAACACACAAACTTGTTTTATATAATTTCCTGTACGCGTGGCATATACGCTTGCTCTCTTTGTCTGCCCCTCCCTCTCTTGGCATTCATTCATCTCTCTTTCTGGCTTGTCCATTCTTTTGTCATGTATTTTTGCTGATAATAATAATGCATTTTGTTGTTTTAGTTGTTGTTGTTGTTGTCGTTCTTGTCATTGTTCATAATTGTTGCATTTGTTTTTGTTTTACTATTGTTGTTGTTGTTGTCATAGATGTAGGCGTTTATGTACATATGTAAAAGTGTTTTTGTAAGTGTATACAATATATAAAATTTGCCGCTAAGCCTCGGCAACTTAATTTTAAATACTTACACAGATTTTTCTGTCAAGTTTGTATCTTATGATTGATTAAAATTGTTCTGGTAGCGAGATAGTTTTGTATCTTTTCATGTGTGGGGGAGATTTTTCAACGATTCGACCTCTATAGTTGTGTTTCCAGAAGCGCATTTAATTTTTTTTTACTAAATCACCTACTTTTGGTAAAAGGAACGCAGTAGATTTAGCGATTATAGACATAAAAGGAACTCTCCAAATTTTCATACTTGAAGTTACAGCGATAATGAGAACCGTGACTAAGGGAGAATGTCTGTGTATCTCCTTCTATCTGAGACTAAGATTCCAACTCTGCACGCAGATGAGGAAGAGCTTTTAAACGAAATTGTAGAATAGTACTGTATAGTTTATGAATAGAGAGGAACGTTTAAGTTGACCTCGTTTTAATTGACCTCGCAGGACAATATCTATATATGTTGCTACCCAAAGCTCTGCCAAAGTTGGAAGTCATAAGTCCAAATGGACCGTAGATCGAATTGTGCAGTAGATAAGTTAAGAACGTTTTTAAACCAATATATAGTTTAAGGAGCTTGAATTGAGCTCGCAAAATAATCTCAAAGTTACCTGTCAAAGCTGGAAGCCATAAGTGCAGATCGGTCTTAGAACGCAACTTTAGAGAAGTGTTGTACAAACTTATTGGAGTGCGAATGTTTTAAACCATTGTAAGGCAAAATGAAACCTCAAAAATACCTAATTTTTATGGTGTTTTAGGAGATTATTCAGAAGGCATGGATTTAGGGATTTTGTGAAGCGACGTATTTTTAAAGTTTTTGGGACCGCGTCAAATTTCTGAGATAACCTCTAAATATCTTGGTTTATGGGGCTAATGAAGATTATCTCAGAAAAATCTAAGGGATTTTCTGAACCGTTGCATGTTTGATCGTTTTTGGGGTCGCGATAGATTTCTGAGATTACCTCTAAAATGTCTTGATTTATGGGGCTATGGAGTTTTGGGAGATCAGCATAGAAGCCATGGATTTTGGGATTTTCTGAATAATTTTTGGTTCGCGTCAGATTTTTGAGATAACCTCCAAAATATTGAATTTTATGGGGCTTTTGCTGATTATCTCAGAAGCGAAGGATTTGTGGATTTTCTTGAGCAATGTATTTTAAACGTTTTTCGATTCGCGTCAGATTTCTAAGATAACCTCCAAAACTCAATTTATGTGGTTTTTGATGATTGTCTCAGATGCCATGGATTGGGTTTTTCTTAGTACTTTTTACGTTTTTGTAGTCGCGTCAGATTGCCTCCTAAAAATCTCCTTTATGTGGTTTTTGCAGATTATCTCAGAAGCCATGCATTTAGGGTTTTAGGGAATCATTTTTGGGGTCGCGTCCGATTACTGAGATAACCCCCAAAAAATATATTGTTTTGCGAGGTTTTTGGAGATTATCTCAGAAGCCATGGATTTAGGGAGTTTCTGAACCGTTGTATTTTTCGTGTTTCAGGGTCGCTTCACATTTCTGAGATAAGCTCCAAAATATCTGGATTTATACGAATTTTGGAGATCACAGAACCCTTGAATGTAAAGGCTTACTAAACCTCGGATTCGAATTCAGCAGGGTTCATCCGCTGTTATATAGTATAACATATAACTTTTTTAATATTAAGATCTTTGTACTACTAACTTAGAATGCAAGAGAAAGATTGATACACACATTTGATAGCTCTTTAAACGTCTTTTGTTTTTTCTTCCATCATTTACTTCCTGGGGAACATGGGGTCGCTATAGGCTTCTAGTAAGTAATAATATTTATAAGGAAATAGTAAACACTTTAGACAATCCAAAATTTCTAATTGTGCTGGTGACCTAAAAAAAAAACCAAAAGAAGTTTAATGAAAACTTCAACTAGTCGGCACGTGTCTGCCTAAGCAGCTGTTAGGTTCATGAGACTTTGAATAGTTTTTGGTAGCCAGTCTTAAGACTTGGACAACTGCTGTAAAATCCAAGAAATCTACTACAAACCTACAAAGGTCCACAAACAAACCTGTAGCCAGTAATAACTTTCTGTCCACAACAAATTCCCAGCGCCAAAAAGTGTAGCCCTACTTTGCACAACATTTTCAAGCACAAATTAAATACACTCATCTTGGGCTTAACCCTTGCTAGACCCCTCTCCAGAAAAACAAGAAGAAAAACTTATACTCTACAGTAAGTCTTACAGTTGGTAAGAGTTTCTCGGAGCACACATAAAAGCCAAGAGATTCCGCTAGGCCGGCCAAGCGGCAGCTGACAACATTTCTTTTCCTACAAGATAGACAAACACTTTGGTTGGGTCTTTTGGCTTTTGGTAGGGTCCAACCGACCGCCATTGCCGCCCCTAAGTGCTTTCTGTAACTTGAGTCTTCAAGTGGCCAGCTGGCATTTGCTTTTGGCTTTTGGCTGGTATTTTCTTTCGGTGTGACCGTTTCTACTGCTGCTGCTGCTCCGCTGCTGTTGTTTGTTGTCAAGTGTGGCAACTTAAGTCAAGCCTGGCGTTTTGTTAAAAAGAAGCAGAAAACAAGCATTTTTTGTTGTTGTTTTTTTGTAATAAAATTTCTTTTTTTTTCTCATCTCATCTCTTGTCTTTTCTTTCTTCTTTTGCAGTGTTTCATTTTGTTATGTACGCGTTTTTATGTGTAGTCTTCTGTTAGACAACCAAATCAGCGAGCCGCTACAACAACAACAACATCAACATAACAACTACAACAACAACGACGGGCACATCTAACGCTGCAGCTAACAGATGAGCCCCAACAACAGATGTCAATTGCTGCAGCCGAAAATGCAGGGTAAGTTTCCCGAATCACAAATCATCTTATAGAGTATTTAATTGTTGTAGGAAAATTATACCAAAAAGACGCTTAAGCATCTTGAGAGCTTCAAATTGGAATGTCTAAGCGCCATAATTTTGAGTAAAAAGCCTAATTTTGGTTATTTTAAGATGAGAAGACTTTGAAATAGGCTAGTCAAGTCTTTTTTTGTGATTTTAAGTGCTGTGAAAGTTTCAAAGCTGAGTAGTTGTTTTTTTTCGTACATACATCAAACCTTTCAACAGGGCTGCAAAACGATTTCCAATTGTACCAGCACAAGACTGAAATTTAAGATATTTTTTGGAATTCAACGAGCAACATATTCTCAACTCAACATATTCTTAATAAGAAAAGTTCAGCCTTTCGAAGAAAAAAATTCTAAGCAAAATTAAACACAAAAAAAATCAGTTTAGTATTAATATATAACATATATAATATAGAATATTGTAACAATAGAGTTCTAGATAAATAATTTTTGAGTAGAGGCCCCTATTTAATTCTCATTATTTTTACAATTATTTCTTAACATGTGAAAGAAATATTTTATATAGAATCAGGGCAAGATTTAGGAAACAAATTTCCACGAAATTCCTCTCTCTGTTAGTCCCAGTACAATTTGTGACTTTATAGGCAAATTTTTCAGGGATGGACTCAGAAAATAGAAGGAGTTGAATAAACTAACGTGAAGATAGGAGCGAACTTAAACAGAATATTTTTCATGGAATTACACCTAAATTCAGTAGGATTTTTGACTTTTGGAAAATGATAGATCAGTATCAGCACACAGTAGAAAGATCCGTTGCCGCATAGATTTTTTTTGTTTTATGAAGAAAACTTTTCTCTGCTGAGGAGAAAATCCATCGATTACGTTGACAGATCATTCATCAAATTTAAATCTTAAGTTTTAATAAATGGATTTCCTATTAATTATAGGCATAATCATTGAACTTTCAAGTAACTTCCGATATTATAATCCAATATAGCTAGATCTCAAAATTTTGCTGACCGATTAATGTTATTTTGCTTTCTATAAATCTTTTGCAATATTCACCTTGATTTTGAAACAAATAATTACTCATATTCTTATCATCGAAATTAGGCTACAAAATTGGTAATCTTTCACGATAAGGTAGTGCATAAAGCGATATCGCAATTCTGCACACATTTTTGAAAATGTATTTCCAAATAATCTCTTCTGTTCACACAATATACTTAAAGAACGAAATTCAAGATTTTCAGAAGCTTAAACAATAGAAGATTTTTAAACAAAATTTTGAAGTTGTGTTTTTGGACAAGTCTAATTAAAGAGCACTGGGATAGTTAATACATACAAATATTAATAGAGATCCTCATACTAAAAACATCGTCAAGTCAGGAAAAATTATTACACACAAAAATTCTTTCGATAACCGATGAATTCATTTTTCTAAAAATTGGGCAAAAGAATATCCCCTTAGTTCTTTAGATTTTGAGAGGCTTAAAAGGGAAAGAAGGTTTTTAATACAAATTTCAAGGCTTTGGTTCTAATAAGTCTGAATTATAGAGCACGTCTTGGCATCAATAAATCTATTGATAGCGCAATAAAAAGTGAAACTTTTATGCTCAGCTTTCAAAAGTAATATTTTTTAGCCTTACTTTCATAACTTGTTGGAAATATTATATAACTCATCCGAAAAGACTATATCTGATAAAAACTCAACCACCTGTTGAAGAACTAATTTAGATGATTTAAATGCGATTTCGTTTCAACAAAATTAAATTTTTATGAAAAAATCATCTTGAAATTACTTCATCTCAAGAAGTAACCAAAAGCAAAATCTTTTGACGTCATTGAAGACTCAATAAATATCTCAAATCTATAAACTCAAAGAAATTGCAGCGCTGCAAAAAAATTTCAGCTAATTTCAATAAATCATAAATCAAATGACAAACTGTGCAAAAAGCGTAAAAACTGCAGCTGTATCTTTATCTCTGCCGAGTATCTGTGTGCGTAAGTGCAGCTGTATGCGTGCCTGACTGATTGAAGAGAGAGCACAATCAAAAGCTCATTTTGACGTTGCGCCCAAAGGCAAGCAAAGTTCAAGCAACACGTTTACAAAAACAAATAACCGGACATTAAGCAACTAGATTGGCACGATTGTATCTGTGAGATACATTTATCTATACATATAGATAGAAGCGCATGGCTTGGCTAAGCAAACAGGCGTGATGTCGCAATATTCAATGAGCTTCTAATGGCTGGCACATGAGCTCCAGAGATTCATGCCGTTAGACTAGACAGTAAAAATAATATAAAATAAATGATTGGAGCAGATACAAATTAAAGATACAAATGTGTATCTATAAGATTGCATGTGATGTATTGATGTTAAGCTTGCGATTTTTTTTTTTTTGTTTGCCCAATTGCAGCTGGGGGCTATCAAGGGAAATTAAATCACACAAATTAAAGATCTAAAAATAACATATTAAGTAAGTCAGTTTGGTTCAGACAAATTACTCTTTATGAGCTTTTATAAAGAAAGTATCTAATTAAAGATAGAGTAAATAGAAAACTTGAAAGAAAAATGCCCAGTTTTAAACTATTTTTTTTTATTTTTACATTTTTTGGGAAATGAATTCGGGTTTCGAGAGAATTTTTATGTATAATAATTTTAATTTGATTGAAAATATCTTAATTCAGAACATCCTTCCCGATGCGTTCTTTTGGATCATGTTTACCAAAGTCTCTTAAAAAATCCCAAATTCATTGCTTCCAATGATGCTCTTTAATAAGACTTATCCGAAAACACAATTCCAAAATTTGCCCCTTTAATTGTAGCAACAGAAGAAATTATTGAGCAATATATTTTCGAAAAAATAAGTACAGAATTGCATTATCGTTTTATGCACTGCATTATCGTGAAAGATTACCAATTTATTGTTCCCTGATTTTTTGGATGATAAGAATATGAGTAAAACGATATTTCAAAAGCAAGGTGAATATTGCAAAAGATTTATTGAAAGCTGTGATAATGTTAATCGGTCTGCAAAATCTTGACACCTAGCTATATTGAATTATAGTCTTGCAAGCGTCTTGAAAGTTCAATGATTATGCCAATCATAAAGAGAAAACTTTTCTTCAGGCGGAATTCCATGAAAAATATTGTTTCTAATTTCGTCCCTGGTTCCAAGTCAGTTTGTTCAACATCATCTATTTTCCCTCATCCCTGATTCCATAAAAAAATTTAGCTTATTAAGTTAAAAATTATACTGAGACTAACAGAAAGAAGAACTTCAGGCAAAAATGGTTTCTGAATGCGGTCCTGATTCCATACAAAATATTTCTTTAACATATGAAGTCGTCAATAATGATGAGAATTCTTATTATATTTAAACTACGAATAGAACAATCTACCAATGTTTTTCTTAAAAAAATTAATATTAATTACAAGAGCGTATCTATTAGAAGCGTCCTGAGCAAATGCGAATCTAGCATTTCGTCTGGGGATGGGTTCTTCATGTATATATCAGAAAACGCAAAAAACTTTCAACACATTTTTTTTAATTTTTTGGGGGGTCCAGAAGCCAAAAACCGCCCAAGTGGAACCGCCACTGGTCCTTAGGCTCTGCTCGCTTTCTTTTACTCCAAACAATAAAATTATTTCACCATCTTGAGTCAGATATCATATTGAGAATGAAGTGGAGTGGAATTTTCCCAAAATTTTCCTTCGAAAATGCTCCTGCTGCTCTCTGCTCCTGATTTGCTGCAAAATCTTTGCTCAAAATATCAAGTCTAAAATTATACTAAGTATAGCATTTTAGAGCAACATTACCAAATTTTTGTCTAATTCCGCATTGCATCGATATTTTCTTCTTATCAAATACACAAAAACTTACCAAAGATATTCAATACAAAAAAAAAGTATTAAATGCAGGAGTGGATTATTCAAAAGAAGGTTCTGAGGTAAATCTTCTGTTACTCCAAATAACTAAGTTTGCTAAACATCTAAAATCAGATTTCATACTGAGAATAATATAGAGTGGATTACCAAAATTTTTTTTCGAAATCCGCTCTGGAGCTACACTCCCAAATTTTTGTTTACATCCGCATACCAACGATATTCTCTTCTTATGACATACAGAATAGACCATAGATATGTATAAAAAAAAAGTAATATATTATTATTAGTATTATAAGAAGGTCCTGAGATAAACCTTTGGTTACTCCAAATAACTTAGCTTGTTAAACATTTAAGGTCAGAATTTATACTGAGAATAAAGAAGAATGGACTTCCAAAACTTTCTAAATCCGCACCTGATTCCCCGCAAAAGCTTTGCCCACTTCGAATTTTTCGATAAGATAAATAAATGTACGGATTTTTTAGAAGAGTCTTGGGGTTCCTTAGTTAGTAATCATACATAATGTTAAACTCCACTTAATTACTTGTTATAACTTTATTTCAAAATGAATGAAAAACTTTCTTTATAGAGAAATATCGTACTTGAAATTAACCTTTACCTTTATTCCACTTGACATTTGTTCAAGAGAATCTAACGAATTAAGAGAACCCTTCAACAAAGTTACTCTTAAGACTTTATTTAATACAAGTGTTTTTTCTTCTATTGTTGTAATTGTTGTTTTTGTTGTTCGCTGCTTAATTTGACAACCAACAATGGCAACAATAATAACAAGTAACAACAACAACAACAAAAACAACAACTGACAATAACAATTAAAGTGTTTGGCTCTTTTGTAGGCTCATTTAAGTTGTGTAATTAAAATGAGAAACTTTATTTGTTCAAGTTGTTGTTGTTGTATCCACTAATTGTCATTGACAAAAGTGAAAGTACGCAATGAGTTGATTTAATACAACATTTAAAGTATATAGAAAATGCATTAAAATCTATGTATATAATATATATATAGTATATTATATGCTTAGTTAAAGAAATAGCTGCCCAATTATTTAAACTCGCACATGCGTCAAAGATTACGCATACGCCGCGTTGTGCACATGTAATATTTTTTCTTGTTAACAAAGCCGCAGTTTTGTTTAGTGTAAATGGCAACAAATACAATAACAACATTTATACTAAAGTCTGACGAAAGTGAACGAATTTTGGGTACCCTATACTGCAGAAAATAAATTACTTTGAATATAAAAGTTTTTGCTTTAATTTTTACCTTTTTATACGCTGTACCGTATGGTACAAAGGGTATATTAGGTTTGTGCAAGCCGAAAATGTATGAAACATATAGAAGGAGTGGTCGGGAACGCCCCAAAGTTACCTAAAATATGATCAGGGTGACTAGAGAAGTCGATATACCCATGTCCGACTGTCCATCTCAGAGCTAGAGTAACCAAACTTTCACATTAGATCCCATATTATTTCATAGGAGACAAGTTTATTTAATTTTTTTGATATCAGGGTTATATTATATAGGTCCGATAGGAGTGTTTCAGACGACCTCGAAAAAAATAAAAGTTTTATATGAATTACTCGTTTATTTATGAAGATATCGTAACCAAATTTGGCATTCAAAAGTTTTTTATAGTTCCCAAGCATTGTACCAAATTTAATCAAAATCGGTTGATTATATAATATAGCTGCCATAGAACCGATCTTCCAAAATAACTGTTTTTACACAAAATTCGTTATATTTATTAAAGATATCGTAACTAAATTTTTTAGAGCACTTAAGCAATGTGCCAAATTTGGACAAATTCGGTTGACTAAATCATATAGATCCCATAGGTCCGATCTTCCAAAAAATCGATTTTTTAACAAAATTTGTTGTGTTTCGTTTGTTTGTTTGTTAAGATATTGGGTGTCGTGAGTTTTTTATAGTTCCTAAGCACTGTACTAAATTTAATCCAAATCGTTTGACTAGATCATATAGCTCAAATAGGACCAATCGGTCCAAAAACACGTTTTTTTATTCAAAATTCGATGTGTTTCGTTTGTTTGTAAAGATATTTGAACTAAATTCGGTATTCAAATATTTTTTAAGGTATTTAAGCACTGTGTCAAATTTGATCAAAATCGGTTGACTATATCATATAGCTCCCATAGGTCCGATCTTCCAAAAAATCGATTTTTTAACAAAATTTTTTGTGTTTCGTTTGTTTGTTGAGATATTGTGACCAAATTTGATATTCGTGAGTTTTTTATAGTTCCTAAGCACTGTACTAAATTTAATCCAAATCGTTTGACTAGATCATGAGCTCCCGTAGGACCAATCGGTCCAAAAAAACGTTTTTTATACAAAATTCGTTGTGTTTCGTTTGTTTGTAAAGATATTTGAAATAAATTTGGCATTCATATCTTTTTTAAGGTATTTAAGCACTGTGTCAAATTTTATTGAAATCGGTTGACTATATCATATAGCTCC
Source organism: Chymomyza amoena (assembly GCA_037043745.1). Taxonomy (NCBI): domain Eukaryota; kingdom Metazoa; phylum Arthropoda; class Insecta; order Diptera; family Drosophilidae; genus Chymomyza; species Chymomyza amoena. The sequence continues at coordinate 58,888 of JBAMAX010001919.1, read as the reverse complement.
CATAGGAACGATCGGTCAAAAAAAAATTTTTGCTTAAAAATTCTTCTGTTTTTGGCTTTTTATGAAGGAACTGGATTTTATTGCAAACTAGTGGTACAGGGTATCCCAAAGTCGTCCGCGCCCGACTTTACGTAAGCCATTTTTAACTCTAGTTTTTTATTTATTATAACAATTTTGCTCTAGGTTTTTGAAAGTTTGTTAGTTTATCCATTTTATTGTAAGCTTTAAAGATCAGTATATATTAAAGATGCGAAATCCAGACTATATCAAGCCCATTAGATCAGATTTATTATAAAACTAGTTTACAATATTTAGCTTTGATTTTTTTTTTATAAATTTCTTTAGATTATTAAATAATTTTTAATATTAAGAATTTTGAGGATGTATTTTAAAGCAACTGGCTGAGCGACAGATTTCAAAGCGCGATTTTACTAATTTTTGCTTATAATTCGCAACTGGTTTAAGCAAGTACACTCAACTTTTATTTCTTATTGCTTCTAATTCGCAACTCGTTAAAACTGAAATTTGTTGAAATCCAAAATTTTATTAAATTCTATTTACTGTTTTATTTTTAACATATTCATTTTCATTAATATAAAATCTTTTATCAAGTCTAAAGTTCAAGACGTTTAGTAAATTTCTTACTGAATTTTTTTCTTGGGTTTCTATGTCATCACTGTCGATGTTCGGTATTTTATTAAGTACATCAATTTGTATGTTTCTCATTTATATAAAGATAATGATAACTAAAAGTATTTAACGTTTTAGTCTAAAGCTCTTTAAAGCTAAAACTTGATTCTTCGGGCGCAATGCCTTATTTTGGAACGTTTGTATACGTAAGCGATTCGAGCGAGCCGCTATACCCCAAATCTGGATAGCGTATCTCCAAGTGGGTGCCACAATTGCGTTGTAAATTGCTCTTTTGCATCGTAGCGGAAGAGGACTTTTTGTATTCAGAAGCCAATTCATTTTACTCATTTTAAAGCGACAACTTTCAATCATTTGGTTTATATGCGATCGAAATGTTAGTCGCTTGTCGAGAGTCACTCCAAGATATTTCACCTCACTTTGAATGTTAAGGGGCTGGTTATCTAGCCATATAGCGGGTGGAGTCTTCCTCTTTAATGTGTATAAAATCGACTGACATTTGCTCGGATTTAAGGTAATATTCCACCTGCGAGTTCAGCTCTCAAGCAGATGGATGTACTCTTGTATCCCGTCAGCTACTTCATACTCACAGGATGATGAGTAAAATATTGCCAGGTCGTCAGCGTATAAAGCCATTAGCATTTTGTTCTTCACAACAGCCTGCAGTAACTCCGTAGGAGTAGGGATGTCAGAAGTGTACAAATTGTAAAGAAGCGCAAGTACACTTCCTTGAGGTACTACAGTTCTCATTAGCCTGGCAGTGGAAAGCGTGTTTTTGATGCTGACTTGAAATCTTCTGTCCTCAAGGTAAGATCGCAATATTCCAAAGTACGAAGCAGGCAGTAACATCTTAATTTTAGCTAGCAGACCGATCAGCCAAACTCTATCGAATGCCTGTTTGACTTCGAAAAATACCCCATAACAGTATTCATTGTCATCGAAAGCTTTTAGAATATGGTTAGCCACTCTATTTAACTGCTCGACGGTGCCGTGTCCTTCCCTAAATCCAAATTGATTGTATGTCCATTGATACTTCTAGCCATCAACGTCTCCCAAACTTTGGCAAGAGTGGGAAGGAGGCTTATTAGACGGTAGGATTCTGGGTCCGACTCATCTTTTCCAGGTTTCCTGATTATAGTAATAAGAGCTATTTTCCATTGGGCAGGGAAATGTTGTGTTCTTATTATTGCATTAAAAATCAGCGTAATAAAAAGAAGAGCTTTCCTTGGTAAGGCTCGTAGGGTAGCATGACACATTCTGTGATGACCTGGGGCCTTTGACTTTGGAAGCTTTGTTATGTTTTCTTCAATTTCATCTAATCTGATGGGATGAACAGGCAACGTCATTTGGAGTGGTGTGTCAATGATGCTGAGAGTTTGGATTACTCCTTCATCCGTGGCCAGTTTAAAAGGCGTAAATCGCTCTTCGAGGTGCTTAGCAAATGTATCTGCTTGTTCCTCTGAAAGTATTTTTTTTACTTGTTTTTGCTTGTAATTCGCAACTGGTTTGAGCGGTAGATATAGAATTTGTTTGTAATTGGCAATTGGTTTAAGCGATATATTTCAAAGTGCGATTTTACTAGTTTTTGCTTGTAATTCGCAAATGGTTCAAGCGATATATTTCAAAGTGCGATTTTAGTAGTTTTGCTTATGATTCGCAACTGGTTGAAGCGATGTATTTCAAAGTACGATTTTACTAGCTTTTGCTTGTAATTCGCAAATGGTTTAAGCGATATATTTCAAAGTACGATTTTACTAGTTTGGCTTGTAATTCGCAGCTGGTTGATGGTTAAAAGAAAGATATTACTAGTTCTTGCTTGTGATTCGCAACTAGTTGAAGCAATAAAGCGCAATTTTGCTTGTAATTCGTAACTAGTTTAAGCAAAAACACTGCCTAAACAAATTTTACGTTCATTTATTTTTAACCCCCGACGCAAAAAGAGGGGTGTTATAAGTTTGACGTGTCTGTCTGTTTGTTTGTCTGTCTGTCTGTCTGTCTGTCTGTCTGTCTGTCTGTCTGTCTGTCTGTTTGTTTGTCTGTCTATGGCATCGTAGCTCCCGAATGCATGCAGTGATTTCAATTTAGTTTTTTTTTGTATTAAAGGTGAATTATGTGCGAGTGTTGCTAGACATGTTTGATGAAAATCGGTTGAGCCGTTTAAAAGTTGTGGGGAGTGAAAGTGGGGAGAAAAACATCAACTTTGTCCGATTGGCTTAAAATTTGGTCCTATTGTAGCTGACGACGCCACTGATTCTAATCTGATGTTATTTTTGCTCTATCTCTTCTCGATTAGAAGTTATGGCCATTTGAAGCTAAAAACATAAACTTTGTCCGATTGGCTTAAAATTTGTCTGTCTGTCTGTCTGTCTGTCTGTCTGTCTGTCTGTCTGTCTGTCTGTCTGTCTGTCTGTCTGTCTGTCTGTTTGTTTGTCTGTCTGTCTGTCTGTCTATGGCATCGTAGCTCCCGAACGCATGCAGTGATTTCAATTTAGTTTTTTTTTGGTATTAAAGGTGACTTATGTGCGAGTGTTCCTAGACATGTTTGATGAAAATCGGTTGAGCCGTTTAAACGTTGTGGGGAGTGAAAGTGGGGAGAATGCGTAAAACAAAGCAAACGAGCTTGACCTTAAATGTAATCTATACCTTAACAAGAATCTAAATTATAGTAAGTATATTATAATATACTAAAGTCTAACTTAACCTAGCCTACCTATAAAAAGTATGAAATAAAAAATTAAATTAAAAATTTAAAAAACCCCCGAATTTTCATTTAAAAAGTAAAAAATAATAAAAGAAACTTAATGTTAAAGTACCTAAGAATCTATTAATAATTCTAAAAAAATACGTCGCGTTGGGGGACCACTCCTAAACTAACAATTTAAATACAAATAGTCTAATTTAGCAACAAAGATTAACTTAAAAACAAAATTAAGAAAATACTTCAAAAACTTTCATAGAATTACTTCAAAAAATTTGCATGTAAGATACGACCGTCAACGACGTCTGCCCTCGCGTGTCCCCCAACGCGACGTATTTTTTTAGAATTATTAATAGATTCTAAGGTACTTTAACATTAATTTTCTTTTATTATTTTTTACTTTTTAAATGAAAATTCGGGGGTTTTTTAAATTTTTAATTTAATTTTTCTATTTTAATGTTTTATTTATTTAACTTTTAAAACTTACGCTAAGCTTACTATAAACTATTTTTTTGGATTTTCCGTCATGGTTATAGCGTCACGCTTAAAAATTTACCTTCTTGTAGCTGTTACTGAATATACCTCTTTGGTTTACAAGTATAGAGTATCGCAAGCCAAACATCTTTAGCCAATGAGTAATTTACTAACATTTTTCAACCAACACGTCTCTCCGACTTTGCATGAATAAAATCAACTCTTATAGTTTGTGGAGCTTTGGTAGGCGCTTGAAATAGAAATAGTTTTTGGTTTTTCAGCCATGAAATATGAACGACTTTATTTCATTGTCAGTGGGGCTCGAAGAAAAACCGGCTACACTGAACAAACACAGAAATAATAAAATCAAAAAAAAAAAAGCAGCTATATATATACATACAAAGTATATATAGAAAAAAATAAAATAAAAAAACTAGAAAATGAAAGTGAAAGTAGGCCAAACTCATCAACTACTATATAGTGTACTAGTGTGTTTGTAGGCCTACCTAAAAACGTGGCTCACTTACACAGCTACAAAATCAAGCTCACACAGATACAACTCTACATCTAACATTGGCTTTGTTTTATGTTTATTTGCTGTATTGAGTTTCGGTTTCAGATTTTGAGTTTTTCGTTATTTTTTACGATTTTATTTCTTCGTCATCAGCGTTGCATTTCGTTTCACTTTCGTTTTCATTTGGCCAAAAGAAAAGTGAAAATATTGCAGTGAAAATTTGTTAACAGTTATTGCATATTGCCGTGTTTTTTTATTGTTGTTGTTGATGATGTTTTTGCTGTTAATTTGCTGCAATTGTTGCAGTTGGAAAGTGGCTAAGAGCGCAGTAGTTTTTTAATTTATAAAAAAATTTGCAATAAATATAGCTTGAAATTGTATGAAGCGTGTAATGAGAAAATTTTTATACATAAAATAAATGTTTGCAAAATAATTTGCTTACAATTCGCAACTGCTTTAAGCAAGTACACGTAGTATTATACACTTTTGTAGCTTATTGCTTATAATTCGCAATTCGTTAAAACAGTAATTTGTCGAAATGAAAAAGTTTTTTTAAGTATAGATCAATATATTTAATGCATTAAACAAATATTTATCTTTTTAATTTTTTCTAAAAATATTATATACTTGGATATTCAAACGCCACGTTCTTGAATGGTATTTTATTAAGTACACCATTTTGTCTCAGTTTCTCTGTTAAATTAAAATAATGGCTAAAAGGTTTTTTTTTTGTATTAATCCAACTATCTTTAAAGCCTACACTTCTGGCTGCTTTAAGCCACATCGCATTCCCACCTCAAAACCACAAAATTTTAACAACGTTTTGCCATTACAAAGCCAATTATAGTATATGCTACCATTTTCTCTTAAGCTGCTATTTTACACTCTCTTTAAAAAACGTTTCATAATTTATCTACACCCTAATGAATTCCTGAGCCACACTTAGTTGCATTAAAAAAAAAAATTGTCTATAATTTGCTTTTAAGCGCCTAAAAACACACATTTTCCATTTTACGATGAAAATTTCCTGCAATTTCCACAGCAACACCCACACAACATCTACAACAACAACAACAGCAGCAACTTGGCAACGCCCAGAAATCTGTTTCTTGGCTCTCTTGTGGCAACAACAACAACAACAACAGCAGCTAAAAATGTAATAAGCCGCTTACATAACAATCAATGACTTGTTATTCATTGAGTGAATTTTAAGCTTCCTTTAATTGGTCCCGAAACTCGCATTATATATTAGCTAGAGAAGAAAATCGGAAACTTGCTTACATCGGATGCTTTTAGTGTTCATTGCAATTTTCTTTTTCTCTCTAGGGTTTTTTTTTGTGGGAAAACTTTTTTTTATGTTAAGCCTATGAACATGCTAAAACTGTTGCTCTTGCAGTTGACGCCTCTAAAGGAAATTCCCTGAGGATAAAAAATTGAAATCTAATAAGGCAACGAATTTTGTAAGCTCTTTATGTAGGAAGCTTATACAGAAGCAACTATACCAGCAGTATAAAATGACAATCTGTGAAAATGGGTTCTTCTTTCAAAATCGTAGAAAAGTAGATTAGTTGCCGATATTCTCGATATATCGATATTTTTAAAACAAAGCTTTATTTGGTAACTTTTTGGTAAGCTCCAATAAATTCCTTGACATAAGGCTGGCTTCGAAAAATATTTTTTAAAGTGAGTAAAACGAAGATCAAGTGAAACGCTTTGGAGCAGGAATCTAAAAGTGAAAACAATGAAGAAAGCTCATCACTGATAACTCACACATCATCCATGCTCTTATTCGCATTTTCAAAATATCTATGAAATTAAAATTTCAAAAAAAGGTATAAGAAATCGGAAGAACCTGTCACAAGATTGGAACTAATGGAGGAAGATTATAGAGAAAGCCAAAATCCATCCTAAATAACGTAATAGTCCTGGCTGTATCCGTGTCTCCAACGGAGGGTTTAAAATGTGTGTGTAGTAGAAATAGACAGCTTAATCTTGAATGACCATTTCATACCAATATTAGACAGGGCTAGAGCCTGATTAAGAGAATACCTCCAAAAGTGGTTAGCATTGACTAAAATTGTTTTCATTCGTAATAATTAAAATCTTCTATACATTCTTTACAAACTATTTGCAAAGTTAAAACCAATTTTGAATATAGATACACCTAGATCATTATGGGAGTTAGTTATGCTATCCATCCAAAAGTAACTTCTAAAAAATTGATACGAAAAAGACTTAATTTTCGTAAAAAAATAAATTAAAATTAAATTCTGTTGAGAAATAAATGTGTCAAGTCATCTTAAATATTTCAATTTGGTAGATTACGTCTTCCATTTTCGGGTCTATCTTTTTTGAAGACACTACTAAGTCTTTCAACATCATCCACCTTTTGTGAAAGATTACTTCTTTATTTACCAGCTCGTTCGTCTTGGAAGAGTTAACTGAAAAAATGTATTCAAAGATGTTCCGAATTTTTCTTAAGCTTTAAACATTTACTTACTGATGGAATAGATTCTCACAAAGCTAAGTTTTAATGAAATGATTCTTTTACTTAAAAATTTGATTACGTCCTTACTTAGCAGATCGTTTTCCTTGGAAGAGTTAACTGAACTTCATAACAGCAAATTATTTTTATAGGATCTGATGTTTCTTACAGAAATACAATGATTGGAGGTCTGGATCCGAAAACCCTCTGTGGATCCGCCACTTTTCCGACATATTATCTTATACATATATTCTTATTCCAATTGAACTTTTCAGTAGCATCAGACATATCGTGTTCTATATTCACTTTTAAAAGAAACCTATTTATATCTATATTTATATTTCTACGCCAAGTCTTCCTAAGTGTTTTATTCAGAAATTTAATGATCACAGTAATTTCGGCAAACCTATATCCTTCAACAGCCCAGACAAGAAGTCGAAGATAATCGAAATACTTTTTGAAGATTTAGGCATATTTCAACAGACCTGATTCCGAAAGTAATCGCATACAAATTTGATTTTTATAATTGTACCTACCGTAACTTAGCTTTCTTTAATTCTTTTTCGGGATGATTTTCTATTTTCTTATTTAAAATTAGACTTCTGACGTGTTCAATTGACTGCTTTTATTCTTGGAAGAGTCTTTAAAACTTGTGCACAGCATTGTTGTCATAGAATCTGAAGAAATGCAAAGTGTCTTCTAAGACTTCCTTAGGGTTTTTGGGCATTCATTGATCACCAGCATTTCGGTTAACCAATATACTTCATTAACGCAGACAAGATCTTTAAAGATGATAGAAATTCTTTTTAAACATTTGGGCATATTTCAACAGTCTCCATACAAATTTGATTTTTCTATTTTATGATCAGAAGATGAAATTTGACAAGAAAGCACTAATTGCTTGTTGGGATGATGATGAGATCTATATTCATGTTTACAAGTAGACTTATGACGTCTTCAGTTGACCGCTTTCAATCTTAGGAGAGACATTTAAACTTGTTCACAGCGTTATTATAATAAGGTCTGATGAAATGAAAAGTGTATGTCTTCCAAGACGTCTATAGGGTTTTATGGGCATTCATTGATCAGCAGCATTTCGGTCAACCAATACACTTCATCAGATCATCTTAACTGCCTAAAAATTTAAGATGATGCAAATTACACTACAGTTTTATTTCTTAAATTTGTTTCAACTTGATATCTAACAGACTTGCTTTTCATCGAGGCCTTTGGAACTTTGCTGAGGTACGCAGCATTGTTTTAATAGAATCTGAGGAAAAGCAAAGTGCATCCAAGACTTGCCAAGGGGTTTTCGGGCAGCGAATGTACTTCATCGGATAATCTTCTCTGCCTAAAGATTAAAGATGGTTCAAATTCTTCGTTAACAATTAAACTACTATTTAATTTCTGAAATGAAATGAAACCTAATGTCTCAAAATTATGATTTTCAGCTGAAAGTGGTCTTCTTCAATAAACTTCATCAGATCATCTTCAGTGCCTAAAAATTAAAGATGATGCAAATTCTACAAAGACACGCTTTTCAGTTGTGAGAGGTCTTCGGAACTCTATTGAGCTGTGTGAATCATATTGACAAACTTCTTTCGAAACTTTAAATACTCTCTATCAAGTAAAGAGCATTTGACAAAAGAGCGTTGCCGGCAATGCCAAAGTTTTACTCTTAATGGTTTTTGCTTTGTCATTGCGGGCAGTTTAGACCCCGAAACATTTATTTCCCCCACAACAAACTCACATATATATAGCTCGCATTTGTCTGCGGACATCTCTAACCCATCCTTTGCTCACATTTAATGCACAAATTCTGTACTCGGAACATTTTTTGTAAAAGCACAAAAAAAAATGGAAATAAAAAAAATAATAAGAAGGAAAAAAATTGATTGCATTTTATTTTTATCCTTATCAAAAGCTCAACTCAGACCATTTTTGTAGCCCCGCCGTCTGTCTCTGGCTATTTAGTTGTCATTGTTGTAGTTGTTGTCAGTGTTGCCAGTGTTGCCAGTGTTGTCCATGTTCTTATTTTTGTTGTAGCTTAGCTCCCTGCTCTCTCATAATTTATATGCAGACAACGGAATTGCAGTTTACTGTTTGCCATCACTTTCTTGTTTAGATCTAGCAAAGAAAAAACATTTTCAAATTTTCTTATTACTTTTTTCTTTGCTCATTTTTATGCTTCTCTGTTTGGCAAATTGCTTTCAATTTTTTATAGTTGTAGAAAGTTTTGCATGGCTTAGATACATTCATACATCATCTTCCAGAGCACATCCCGAAATCATCCCTGTTCGTCCTACCAAGTAGTTTGTAGTACTTGGCGCTTTAAGTTGAATTTTTGTGCGTGTTTGGGACCCAAAAATATTTCGAGAAACTCTACCAAAATCTTAGAAAAGCTGCCATTTTACTAAACATGTCAATCACCTGCACAACAACAACAACAAGAAAAATAAAAAAAGTACAGTTGCTACTTAGCACAAACAAAATTTGATACATAATCCGTCTATGTCATTATGCTATTATATTATATACAAGTTGTCTTAGCCTAGCTGCTTAAACTCTGAATATAAGAAAAACAAAGTTAATCCTGTTAAAGTGTTGCACCTATATGAAGATACTCTTTCGGCTACTGTATTTTAAAATCTTAAAAAAATGTTTTCCATAGTTCGGGATTTCGAAATTATTTAGCCTTATTTAAAAATTTTTATAGAGACCGACCGAATACTGTATCCTTAAAAACACATCTCTGAAAAATATCGCACTTTCGGCTTTAAAAATTTTAGTTTTTGTTCGATAGTATTTCGAAGTGCTGCGTACTGGCCTTCGGAAACAAAAAGTATTCTTGCGATTCTTGCCTATTAGCTTATCCCAATCCCTGAAACTAAAGTTTTCCTTCAATCGTCTTAAGGGCCTCTCTGGGTTTTGAAATTATCCAGCCCCATATACAATTTTTTATAAAATCCATCTAGATTCTGTAATATTTTCGATTTTGCTTTTCAAATTGGGCTTTTATCAGATACTCCACAGTTTGCTGCATTCAAAATTTAAGCTTTTTGCTCTGAAGCGTTTCAAACTGCTGCGTACTGGCCTTGGCAAAAAAAGGTTGTTTGACATTTTTATCTGTTAGCCGTCTAGATACTGTATCTATAAAAATAATTACTTTTCTGAGTAATCTAACACTCTCAACACACTTTCCAAATCTGGCTTTAATCAGATAATCCACATTTTGCTGCCTACAAATTTTTAGTTTTTCTTTGGAAGCGTTTCGAACTGCTGCGTACTGGCCTTCGTAAAAAAAAGTTTTAGCGATTATTGTCTGTTAGCTCAGCTCAATCGCTCGAACTAAATTGAGGTCTGAATTGAGATCTTCTTTAGCACTTCTCTGAATTTCGAAATTATCCAGCCCCTTTTCAAAATTTTCATAAAAAACCTCTAGATACTGTATCTTTAAAAATACTTAATATACTTCTCTGAGAAATCTGATTCTCTCGGTCCCAATTTTCAAATCTGGCTTTAATCCAGAATCTCCACATTTTGCTGCCTACAAATTTTTAGTTTTTGGTTCGCAAGCGTTTCAAACTGTTGCGCACTGGACTTCGTCAAAAAAAATGATCATATTTTGATAAGATAATCCAGAATTTATTGCATCAAAAAACTTTAATTTTTTTCGGAAGCATTTCTAGCTGCTGCATACTGGACCTTGTGGAATATTTTTTTTAGTTTTGCAACTTAACTTAGCCCAACCGCCATTGTCTTTAACATTTTTCCGAATTTGAAATTATCCAGCTACATATAAAAATTTTCCTAAAATCCGTCTAAATATTGTAATTGTATTGTCGTTAAAACTGCTTACTTCTCAGAGAAATCTTACACTCTCGGCTTTACTTATCAAATTATGCTTTAAGCAGATAGTTTAGATTTTACTACATCAAAAATTTTAGCTTTTATTCGGAAACGTCAATCTGCTGCGTACTGTTCGTTCGTAAAAAAATTTTATTGCGATTTTTTCTGTTACCTCAGCAGAATTGCTGAAAATAAACTTTTCTTGTGATCGTCAGTCTACCGTTGTAGCTTCTAACGTTCTACAAAAAATTCACCCTCTATGGATGGACTCAGTAGAAGCAGATCTAAATCCATTGAGGGTCCAGAACTAAAGGCCTTGGACAGGGACAAATAGAGAAAGATTGTGAAAGCAGCTTCGGCCGACCCCAGGCCTTAATTGTACTCATAAAATTTTTATATTTCACAAATTTTTAGTAAAAGTTCTTCTTACAAACCTTTCCAAAAACTTCATATAACCACTTCGTTAGAGTATACCCAAACAAAATCCACCACCTGCACTAGTACAGTATCTACTCAAACCCTTGGCTAAGATAACGCCAGAATATTAATTACCAGCTGCTTACCTAAACAGTTTTTGGCAATTTGTTGTTACTGACAACCGTCAAATTTGTAATACGAAACCCCGTCTTGGCCCAAATTGTGAAGACAGCTTATTTAGTACCATGGAGCTTGGCTAATTACTTGAGGCCAAAATGGTAAATAATATTTTGCATGCCTTTGAGTTTAAGCATTTACCTAACTGGGCCATAGACTTATTTTCATTGGAAGTAATTCTAAATCTAGGTTCACTTGGGGTTATATTTAACTGGGCAGTATTTATTAAAAGCCTTTTAATTGTAGGCCTCACATTTGTTGCAGTTCACATTATTCATATTTTAAGCCCAGGGCACTGGGAACAATTATTGAGTTATTATCGATGCCAGTTGCGCCCTAATTTTTCAAGTCTTACAGAACTGACCCAACGACCCATCGTTGTCTGACACTTTGCATTATTAATGCAAATTGTTGTGACAAATTGTTGACATTTATGTATCAATTATTTATACGGCTTAACGTAAGAAAACGGATGGATTTAACGGTGAAGTGTTTATCGATTTTTTGGCTGGGGTTAGACTTTGTTGAGATACACTTTCAGAAAATACCTTCAGCGCTAGAGGTTTCATAATTTTTTGAATTCTTATTTTAAGCTTGAACTTTTACCGGTTTTACGAAATTTAGTATCCGGAAAGTGAAAATGACCAGAATATTTTTAAAATACGTACTTTCGCCTACATCCAATTAAATGATAGTAAAATCGTTTCCCCTAAAACTCGTTTTTTTGGACCCTCTCTTTCTTTTTTAAGACTCTAGAAACCGCTTAAAGCATTTCTGCGGTAGGCGCTTTTCAAATTAGGTACACCCCCTAGCCAAAAAGCAAACTATAGTAACTCAGTCGCTGCTACACTCTAGGAAGATCTAATTAAGAGCATATTCGTAAAGTTTTTTGACAACCGTCAAATAACATTATCGTATTAATCGTAAATGCGCTTGCTGAAAGACTCGGACTCTTTTTTGTATTCCATAAAGATTTATGCAAATCAACCGTATCATTCAAAACACGCTAGACTCTAGAAATTGTTAACAGCTTTTCTACTGCAAGCATATTCATAGTTGGAACACTCCCTACCAAAAAACAAACTGTGGTAACTCAGCCGTACTATACCCTAGCAAGATCTAACTCATTGCATATTGTTATGTTCTTAAAAATCTTCAAGCAATGTTCGATTGACAAAGGATTTCCCATTATTTTTCGTGTTTTATAGGACTCGAGCCATACTGATACCGTATTGAGAGCTGCTGTCGTAGTTTTTCGAAAATAATATCAAAAATTACTAAAAACCTCCTTTTATAATGCACCATACTGTAAATCAACATTAAGTTTTCATAAGTTTTTGATATATCACCGAATTTTAGAGAAAATATATAAAAACTTTAAGCTAAAAATTAAAATATAACTTATAATATTTCATAATAAATGAATATCGAAATACTCGTTTTGAGAGCTACATAGTCTCAAGTATTTCCAGTATAATACCAAATCTAAAAAAAAATCACCATATATAATGCAGCTAACTATATCAAGTCGAAGATTTTGCAAGTTTTTGGAATATCACCAAATTATGGAGAAAATAAAAACTTGAACCAAAAATAGTAACTAAAGTTCATGAATTACTCGTTTTGAAATTGCTGTCAAAAAATCACCCTTTAAAATGCGGACAGCTGTACATCAAGGAGAAGTTTTCAAAAGTTATTGACATATCACCAAATTTATGAGAAAGTGAAAACTGCCTGAAAAATATTAATTTGGAACTAGAGTTTATGACCTACTCATTTTGAGAGTCGCTGTTGTTGTTTTGACAGCCCAAAAAAACACCCTTTATGTAATATATGTTAATCAAAGACAAATTCCCATAAAATTTTGATATCGTTGGCACTTACTGGTTACACTCGCTTTCAATACCTACACTTCTATTATTTCTTCATTTCATCATAACTGAAGGTATCTTAATTATCTCTCATAACTTTCTTAAATTATTTTCATGTACCCAAACATAGTTCCATCATTTTAATGGCTTGCTTAATTAGACATTAACAGGGTTCCCAGTTTGTCGTTGTTAGTGACCCGCTGCTACCTACCTCAACCTACAACATCGCGACGTCACCTTCAACGAATTTTTGCGAATCAAGTTTAAAACCAAAAGATACAAAAAATTAAACACCTCAAAAAACTCGAAAAAAATCTGTTTTGGCATTTTGTAAGTGTTTCTTTTTTTTCTGATGTCTGTAAATGTTGGTTAAGGTTGGTTTAACTTTGAAATCAAGTTTACCAGGCATGCAAACCCAACGTTAACGTTAGTACGACTTTTGCCAACATAACGACCCGGAGTAGTAGCTACTATTAAATTATAGTGTTGGCCAGATATCGTAGTGAGTTGTTGTTGTTGTTGGTTGAAGCTCTATTAGCGATTTCAGTTGGTTGTTGTAATTTAATGCTTTGTCTCACTCTATGGGAAGCTATACGAGTTGTGTGCTTTATGTTGGCCAAGTTAAGGCAACATTTTAACATAGATTTGCAGTCAGTCGTTGGCTGTTTGTTATGATCATTGGCAGTATCATTGGTGGGCATTAGACACGGTCTGATTATTTGATAAATTCATAGATACGTGCCTGGTATTATCATAATAGCAAATTATGTATACATATGCACACAGCTTAATGCAATTCGATAGAGGGCTTTGAAGTGTTTACTGCTGCCAAGTTATGATGGGTTTGGGTTTGGTAATACCCACATAGGTGGTATTTTGATGCGTCAATCATTAAGTTGCTTTATGAGCTTTACAAAATGCGCTTAATTAGATCTTGCTAGGGCATAGTACGGCTGAGTTAGCATAGTTTGTTTTTTGCTAGGGGGTGTTCAAACGGGGGTTATGCGTGCTGCAGCTAAAGGGCCTTAAGCGTTTTTGAATCTTAACATGGGTTTTGCTTTCTAGGAATTGTACAGAAGCTGTTTGGTTACCTATGCAGCTCGGGAGTGTTCGACATCTTGCTATATTTTAATACGATTCAGTGCCTTAGTCCTATAGAACATAAAAATGTTTGAAAATTATATGTTAATCAAACATTGCTTGAAAATTTTTAAGATCTTAACAATATGAAATGAGTTTGATCTTGATACGGCATAGTACGGCTGAGCTAGCATAGTTTGTTTTTATCTGGGGAGTGCTCAAAAATGAGCCTTAAGCGTTTTTGAGTCTTAACATGGGTTTTGCTTTCTTGAAATTGTACTAAAGCTGTTTGCTTAAGTCTATGCAGCTGGGACTAGCTTGGTTTCTTGCTATATTATGATACAATTAAGTTCCTTTTTCCCATAGAACACACAAATTTTTCTAAATCTTTAGCGAATCAAACATTGCTTGAAGATTTTGTAGAGCTTAACAATATGCACTAAGTTAGATCTTGTTAGAGTATGCTACGGCTGAGTTAGCATAGTTGGTTTTTGAAAAGGGGCGTTTCAATTGGGCATGCAGGTTTTTAAAAAGTTTAATCCCAATAAGCTTGACAAAATGCACTTAAATTTATCTATTTGAAGCATATGGCAGCTGAGTTATCATAGTTAGTTTTTGTTAAGGAGCGTTCCAAATCGGGTTGTAGGCTTCGAAACAAGGTTAACAGTTTTTCTTGAGGTTTTTTTCATCTCCTTGGCAACGAGAAGCTCAAGTTGGTGCTACGCAAACAATTTTTATACGTCTACCTAGGATTGGTTACCCATATCAACAGTTTGAAGCTCTTCAAAGTCTTCGTTTCAGACGTTCTCTGAGTTTTTGGAGGTTTTAAATCTATTAAAGCCCTATGGTCCTCTAGCTCTTGTAGGGCTTATTGTAACTTATATATTAAGCCTTCACGCAGTCTCCAGTTCGTTGTATGAATTTTTTAAAATCCATATCTTACTATTTCTGAATTCCGTCTCCTTTTCAGACGTTTTCTGATTGCTTCAGGCTTGATGTCTGTTAAGTCTGCATCTCATCATATGAAATTCTTTCTTTCATTACCTCTTCCTATTCCTGAAAACTATTGTTCTGATAAGGATAGTAATCAGATGAACTGATTCGACTTAAAAAGCTTATTCCTGCGAACTACTCCCAAAGTTCTTTCACTTCAGAACTAGTTGTGCCATTGACGTTGCACACCTTGCCTGCAGAGTATCATATCGTTGGGATTTCCCGACTGCATTATCTTGTGGTTGGAGATTTTTTTTCTTTTTATTAATTTCATTTTTTGACAGAGCCATAAAAATTGCTCACGGCAGATGCCCAAGACGTTTCTGGCATTTTTTCATTATTATAAACGAAAATGAAATGTGCAGTGGCTGGTTGGGATGTCGGGAGATGGGGAGTCGGTAGTCGGGAGTCTCGCATGGAACTGGGCGTAGTAGTAGTTTCCAAGTTTCCAAGCAAGTGATGCTGATGCTGATGCATACCGAAAAGTCTCCGGCGCGTTGATGAGACATGAAACGAAGCGACAGATGAGACAGCAGCTTCGAGCAGACACTGACGCATATATACCAATTGTATATATACATATATGTGTGCTGTAGTATGTGTGTATGCGAAGTTATTTCTTAGCTTTTATTACATATGTACAGTATGTATATATACACTATATATATATGTGGAGACGATATCTGTAGCACAGCGACAGACAAACAAAAGCGCAGACCGCAGTGAATGGTTCGTCCGATTGTAAGAATGTGCATCATATGACCTACCCCAAGGCAAAAAGTATTATTATACTTTATTTTTTTATTTTTATATTTTTGTTCTTTATATGAGTTTTTATTATTGCACGCTTATTTGCGAGAGTGTGTGCGTGTGTGTGTGGTTCTTATTGTTGTTGCTGGCATATTTGCCTTTGGTATTATTACATACCGAAATGAAGCAGTAAAATTATATACGCATGCTGCGAGGATGTGTGCCCTGACTTCATCGAATACTCCGTCGTATCCGTATTCACAAAAAACAAAACAAAAACAACAACGAAGATGACGACGACTTTGCTTCATTGTTTCAAACTGCAGCAAAAAAATAAAAAAAAAATACTCTATAAAACAAAAAGCACGAAAAACAAGTAAAAAATAAAAGGCTAGCAGCGAAAAAACAAGTAAGGGCAAAATGTAATAAATGAGTAATACGCATAAGAACAAAGTTTGCACACAAAGCGCTTTGCAGCAGTTGCTGCACCCTGCGGCCATTGATTATTTCGCATCATATCAATAGTAGGGGTAGTCAAGCACTCAGTATGATAGTTTTGTGCGAAATTGTCTGCTTTTGAGCTGAGAAATATTTTAGAGTTTTTTGCAAAGCGCTACAGCAAGTAGTTCCTGAGTTGGAACACTCCCTAGTAGAAAACATCCTCCGGTAACTCAGCTGTGTTAGAAGCTAACAAGATCTAGTAAAGTGTAGCAAATTGGTAGCAAGTTAAATAATTAGTAACAATTTTTTGCAACATTCTATTGCAAGTAGTTCCCGAGTTGGAACACTCATTAATATAAAGAAAACCTCTTTTAACTCTGCTCTGGTACACTCTAGCTAGATATAGTAAAGTGCAGTAAATAGATACTGTGTCAAATAATTAAAATTTGAATTTTGCAACTTAGTATGTTAAATAGTTCCTCAGTTGGAATACTCTGAACTATAAAAAACCTAATGTAACTCTGTTGTACACTCTATGTAAATCATGCAAGGTGTAGCAAATATTTAGTAACTATATAAGAATAGCTGTATCAACACTCTGCGTGATAAAGATTCTGAGTTCGAAGATCTTGTAAATCGCAGAAAAAAGCGTATAACATATTATGTAAAAATATAACAAAATAAACATACCTTTAAAGAAAATAAATTTTTATTGAGCATATCGCGAAAATAATGTGTTATTTGAAAGTAAATCCTATTTTTAAAACCTATAATAACACAATCCTAGCTACAGGCTTCTAGGCCCATCAACATCAGCTTCTCCTCCGTACAAGTCGAGTCCACTTTAGAAAAAATTGGAGTCATTCATCAATTTAAGCGCACCTATCTTGGCCAGGGCCTTGTCTTTCACTGTTTCACTCTCTGTGTAGCACCTTAAAGGCGGCCCCTTTCAATTGTAGATCGAAATTCTTAAAGAAGTCATGACGATTGCAACTTCTTAGTCCCTGGTTTTTAGAAACGTCGGTAACTTCAGTAAGTTTTACATTATATTTTTGAAACAAGTCCTCAAGAGCGCTCAAAGCTGCGATCTTCTTACATATTTGTAAAACTCATATTATTGATATCATTGGCAATAGTAGCGAATACTTTCACTTTATTCGATTTGGAGGATATTGTAATCGATGCCAAGTTGCAGCAGGCCGAAAATTCTGGAGCAACCGTTGTGCCAGCTTGTTCGAAGATTTCGAAGTGTAGACTTTCCTTTATTTGAATCCAAGTGTTTGGCACCCTGTTTGGTGCGGTCTACAAAGAGTTCGATAGTTTTTGTAGAGATTTAGGTTTTAAGTTAGCAGCTTAACATGTCCTTGTGCCTCTTGAACCCTTTATTTGGTTCAAAAAATTGAAGACAATGGGACCCAGTTTTCTGCGTTCGCAATACTCTTTAAAGACGGAGTATTATATACCTTCAATTCCACAAGAGATCAAAGCATTCCATACGTTTGGACTCTATGATATGAATTATGAAGATAGCTACAAAAGTAATTTCACAAGAAACCGAGCAAAATGATCGACAGTAAGAAATGTCCTATAACATTAATAATTATCTAACTTGTATGAAGACTCTTGAAGCAGACGATGAGCCATTGGATAAGGATTGCGCTCAGAGTAAGACCCTACATGGGCAGAACCCAGTACTCCGGACTGTGGACTGCCTACTTTTTTTTTGTATATTGTAATAATAGATTGCTATTTCGGATTCTAAGTGATATACGTTAAGTATTTGTATCGATCGATTAAACAATTCAAATTTGCATCAGTAACATAAAAGTGAGACAAACCGACTGGGAGCAAAGCACGGAAATTTCAGCAGCTAATAGCTGAACTTTACTAGACCGAGGTAGTGCCTAACACAACTGAGATCCATTATCGCAGCGTGTTGTAAAAAACTGTTACTAATCATTTGACTTACTACCAATTTCTTGCATTTGACTAGACTCAGCTGGTGTCTTAAACAGAAGAGTTACATTCGGATTTTATTGTAAGGGTATGTTCCAACTCCGGAAATACTTAAAGCAGAATATTGCAAAAACTGTAACTAATTATTTGACTTACTACTTATTTCCTGCATTTTACTAGATTCAGCTAGTGTCTAAAACAGCAGAGTTAAAATAGTTTTTTTTTGTTAGGGATTGTTCCAACTCAGGAATTACTTAAAGCAGTGTGTTGAAAAAACCCTAAATTGATTGTATAGACCGGCAACTATTTGCTGCAATTTTCCAAATCTAGCTAGAGCTGACCCCAACCAAGTTTCGTTAGGTTTTTTTTGTTATGGAGTGTTCCAAGTCTGTAAATACTTACTGTAAAGTACTAATTTTTAATCTGAACGACATTGCACACCACTAGTAGGCTGAAATGCATACTTTTTTCAAATTGGAGGTTGACTGGTGGAGGAACGACTTAATAAATATCGCATAAAATCGGAAATATATAAACTTTATTCGAAGCATTTTCACCAA
This sequence comes from Chymomyza amoena, assembly GCA_037043745.1. Classification (NCBI taxonomy): domain Eukaryota; kingdom Metazoa; phylum Arthropoda; class Insecta; order Diptera; family Drosophilidae; genus Chymomyza; species Chymomyza amoena. The sequence goes on along the minus strand of JBAMAX010001919.1, from coordinate 39,975 downwards.
GAGATATCTTGGCTCATTTTCATACTTCAACATATCTTAAAATCAGTGGCGGACTCACGGGATCAGAAAACCCTAATAAAATATTTTTCACAATTTTTTTTAATGGATTTCTCTGGACAGATTTCTTTGGAAAATCCTTTACCAAAATCCTGGATCCGCCCCTGCTTAAAATACATATTTTCCCAACATCCCACATTATATACTTGGCATCTATAAACATATATACATAAGAGCTATGTACTTTTTATGTTGTTTCTGGCAAATTGCATGTTTAAAGGCAATAACATGCAGAACCGCATGTTTCATGCGCTTTAATTCCACCACCTACCAATAAGACCACAAAAAAAATAAAAGTGAAAATACAAAAAAGTAGCTGGATGAACATCCGAGCGAAGCATTTTCATTAAATTTTCACACAATTGAAAGACAGAAAACAGCTGCAGTTGAAAAACTGAAAAACGCAATTGCAGCGAAAAACTGAAATGAAAATGGCAAAAGCGAAAACGCCCAACAAACAAACATACAAAGGCATAAAACAGCTGGCCAAAAGTACCTTGCTTTAAAGCCCACATGCTGGGTTTTTTTGTTGTTCTTCGGTTTTTGTATCTATAAGATACATATTTGTAGAGTGAGACCCACTCACCCAAACTATAGCTATATGCCACACCCAAAAAGAGTCGCTATCATAAGCTACAAGAAGCGACTGCAGGCAGTTTTAACCATGACATGTTAAAGTCCCATAAATAACGATACTTATTTTATTCTTTTAATGCAATTTTAATGAGCTTTAACTAAATTGAAATTGAGCTTATTACCAAGACAAGAAATCGTTTACGAAAAAAAATGAATTCCAAGCTGCTTGCATTTTTAAGTTCTGACGGAAAACGCAGCAATTAACATAAATGGTTAAAATAAAAAAAAATAAATGGCAATACAGAGTTTAATTCGTTTAAAAAAAAATTAATAATAAACAAGTGGGCCGGTTACTGAAGGGAGGGACATAACGACTAGGAGATACACTGTAATCTACTTAGTTTTAATAATTATGTTATTTTTCGCATTAATTTGAGCTTTGGAAAACACTGCAATGATGAGAGGGTTGGTATTATGAGTCTATTCTTCGATTTTGGAGAAAGGGACCATACATAGGAGAACATTTAGGGAACATTCCGATCATAATATACCATATGAGTTCCACTTGGAAGAATTTTTTAGGAGCCCTTGAAGTCTTCACTTTGGACGAAGGAAGGTTTGGGAATAAATTTTGAACAATTTTTGAAAAGTTCGGAGAGTCTTATCCCGAAAAGGTAATAAAAAATCCTCATGAGTCTTTATATTTACCGAAAGTTTGAAGGAAATTTGAAATGTGCAAAATTTTTTAAAAAGATTTATTTTTTCAAAATTAAAAAATTATGTTTATTTCTTTAAAATTAAAAAATAATGCTTATACTATAGAGAGGTCAAAATTTCGATTCAGAACTTTTTAAAAGAGTCTATAAATTCGATTTTTATCTTTATATATATTTTTTTTTGTATACATTTATACTCTATAAAGTATAAATTTCGATTTTAATCCTTATTTTATACATTTATATAAAAGTCTACAAATGTGTAAATTTTAATTTTGATCTTTATATGAAGTCTACATAACGATTCTTATCTTTATATTTATTGTCAAAAATCTGTATAAAAGTCTACAGAGTTACGAATTTCGATTTTTATCTTGAAATTTAAGTCTATACATAAATTTATATAAAAATCTAGAAACGTCTAATGTCCGCTTTTGATCTTAATATTTATTTTTAATCATTTTTAGAAAATCTTCAAAGGCTTAAATTTCGATCTTTGTCTTCATAAATAAATATGAACATTTAGTTTTAATTTAGCTTAATAACTTGAAATAATATTATTAAATTTATAGATTGATATGAAAGTCAATAAAGTTATAAATTTCGATTTAAATCATCATATTTATTAGTTTATATGCATACAGAGGTCTCAATTTCGATATTGAACTTTATGTAAAATTCTATAAATTCTTTTTATTTCCACATTTTTATATATGCATTTGTATGAAAGTCTGCGCAGGTCCAAATTCCAATTTTGATCTTCATATTTATTTTTATGTATTTATACTATCCATCAATCTCCACTGCATGATCAGAAAGTGACTGTTTGGGCCGGTGTCTGCTTCAATATTTCCATCGACCACATTCAAATGGCGCACCCTGTATAAAAATCTAGAAAGGCCCAAATTTCGATCTCTCTCTTTATATTTATTTGTATACATAAATAAATTTATATAAATTAAATTTGGATGTTAATCTTTATATTTATTTTTATAAATTCATATGCAAATATTTATTCCAAGAACTCTACAAATGTATAAATTTCGATTTACACCTTTATGTAAAAGTCTACAAAGATCTGAGTTTCGAATTACGTCTTTACATTTATTCTTATAAATGTATATGAAAGTCTACACATCCCTAAATTTCGATTTGGTCTTAACCTTTATTTCTATACGTTTATATGAAAATCTAATCTTTATATAGAAGTCTGCAGGGTCCACATTTCGATTATTATCGTAATATATATTGTAATAAATTTGTATGAAAGTCTGCAGAGGCCTGAATTTCGGTTTCTATCTTTACATTTACACACAATTATCTGAAAATCTAGAAAGGTCTAAAGTCCGATTTTGCTCTTAATAATTATTGTAACGTCTTAAAATCGTAAAATCTTTATCTTTATATTTATTTTATACATTTACTTGAAAGTCCACAAGGATTTAAATTTTAATCTTTACCTTTATTTAATAGAAGTTATATCCAAGTCTAGTCTTTACAAGGAAGTATAGAAAGTTCTAAATTTCGACTTTAATCTTAATATAAAAGTCTACAAAGGTCTACATTTCATATGCGATGCTCAAACTTATTAAAATGCTTTTTAGTGAAATTTTTAGCTGATAGCTTACAGATCTCTTCGGAAATTTTATTGTAGTTTGCGTGTCTGTACGTAGTATAGATATAGAAATATTCGTGCTTTTCAAAGTTTTCAAAATTTATCGTCTTCTTCATAAAAACTGTTTTTGATTACAGATCTCAAAAATTTGAGCTCTTAAATTTTCGGTTTTTTGAAAGCAAAGCATTAATTTAGTTCTTCCAAACATTTTGTGAGATCTCTACAGCTTCTTTCTAAATATAGAAACTTAACGTATGCAAGGTCCTGAAAATGGTTTCAATATTTTGCGGTCTTTCAGAAGAAAGGAATATGAATAAATGACGCACTTGACTAAATTAATTTATTTAATACTTCTAAACTTTTGTGGGATCTTACCAATTTACTTATAAATAAAAAAACATCTCGCATGCAAAGAACTCAACTTTGCAATTATTTTTAAAGTTTCCAACTTTTTTCATATTCAAGAAGAAAGCAAAATGACGCATGATTTATTAGATTATTCAGAATTATTCAATACAAACAAAAGGCTAAATCGATCTATTTTGAATTACAAAATAAAAGGATCTTACTAATTTTCTTATAAATACAAAAACTTTTCACTTATAAAGAACCTTACCTTGTAATTTGTTTTAAAGTTCCCAACTTGTTCATCTTCGAGAAGAAAGCAAGATGACTGACGAACACTTGAATTAATCATTCAGAATTAAGCTTAATTTTATAAATCTATTAATTTTCTATTCCCAAAAATTTTTTTTCATCATTGCCATTTCCATCCGGATCTTACGCGCCACCTTTGCAGCCTAGCTTGCTCTCTATAGAGTATACAAAATTAAAAACACTCTGTAATTAATGTTTGATAATCATTCTTAAAGCTGTTTTTTGTTATAGTTTTTATAACTATTTTAAATTTATGGTAGAGCTTTTAAATTATCAGCTTAAAAAAATAATTAATTTATAAAAAAAAATCAGCTTGGTCACGCGACTTAAAACCGCATTTTGGTTGTGCTTGAATAAGTTCACTGAAATTTAGAGTCAGGGTTGTTCTTTAACGGAAAACAAGGCTTAGAAATAAATATAAATAAACTAGATTATTTATTGAAGAATAGTAGTTATATTATTCTAACGATTTTTTAAATTTCAATTTTTTGTGTACTTTTGTTTCCGATTTCTTTCCATTATAAAAGAAAATTTTGTTCGGCCTCTTCAACATTTTTTTGATTATTGTGACCGCTAGATGGCGCTTAAAAGTTGCTGCATATTAAGTTCACAATAATACCTATGCAGTCGAATTTTCGAAAAAAGAACTACTCTAGAATGGATACCAAATAACAAGATACTTTTTCTTAAGCGTGCCTTATTGGATATTCTTAAAACGAATTTCCTTAAAACAAGTTTTCTATATAATGCACCAAAATTCTGTTCATATCCAACTTGCTACTAAATATGATGAAAAAGTTTTATATTTTGCTTCTTCGACTAATTCTCCTTAGAAAACTAAAACCTTGGGACATCATCGTTGTCCCAGCCATAATTCATCTAGTTACTGTGGCCACTAGATGGCGCTAGGTATTTTCGCTAGATGGCGCAAGCAAGAAATGGCTCATTTATGCGCTCAATAATATAAATGTTATTTTAACATAATTTTCATATAAAAAAAATTTTTACAAAAAAAGTAATTTTTTATTATATTAAAATTTAAAAAGCTGAAATTTTAATTAATAACTGACTATTATTAATTCATTTTATTTTATTCAAAAAAACCTTCTGACATCATCGTTGTCCCAGCCATAATTCATCTAGTTACTGTGGCCACTAGATGGCGCTAGGTATTTTCGATAGATGGCGCAAGCAAGAAATGGCTCATTTATAATAATATAAATATTATTATAACATAATTTTAGTTATTATTTCATGTAAAAAAAATGTAGACAAAAGAAGTAATAACTTTTTTAATATTAAAATTTAAAAAGCTGAAATTTTAATTAATAACCGACCATTATCAATTCAGTTTATTTTATTCAATAATATTATTTGGTTTGTTTTTTTTTTGTTTCTATTGTCGGAAAGCTTAGTCCCATTGCTGAGTTTAAAAGTATTTTATTTTGAATTTTAGGAAATACGTCAAAATACTAAAGTAAAATAATCGTGTTTCGGGACATGTTACTCCCAAAAAAACCCCTTTTTGCTTAATCTGCCAATTAATAAAAGTAAAACTATATTTTATTTTTAAAATCCTACGATAAATGCGCTTAAAGTTCACTAAGCTTTAAAAGCCATGCCCATCTGCCAAATTTTTATCACTTAATCCGTGACTTTTTGTTAAAATAAGCCAATGAGCCATAAAAAAAGCTTATTTCTCTCAACAGATTTACATATAAAAAAGCATATGCAACAAAAAAAATTTATTTTTTTTATTTATTTTTGATTTACAACATTTTTATGCAGCTTTTTAAAGTTTAAAGCCGCAACAATTTTTTTCTTTTTTTTATAAATTAAAAATGAATTTTTATAAAAACGCTTAAAAATATCATTAAGTTTCATAACAAAACAAATCCTATCATGAAGTTGACACTAAAAATTAAGTAGAAAAAAAATCAAAAGCAAATTAAGGTATATTTTTGTTGTTATTGTTATTATTTCCAACGACTACAAATATTTATTTAATAATAATTTATGCAGCAATAAAAACCGATTGTTGCAGTGTTATTAACTTAATTGATTGCTCGGCCATAATTGTCAGTTTTATGTTGCAAAAACAGAATTTGCATAATTGGAACAAATGTTTCAATAGAGAGGTTTTTTTTATATAGCAAAAAATGATTGAACAATTAAATTTAAAGTAATTTGGCATGCGAATAAGTGCATTATCTTTATAAAGGCATTTTTAATAACATAAAAATTAATTATAAAAAACATAATTAATTTCTGTTAATTATCATTATTAATATCGCAAAGTAGTTTCTGTTTTTTGAAGTAGCGCTCTCAAGGGCTTAAAATTCAAAGTTGAACACTGCAAAAAATTTTCAGGGCTGTCATTTAAAATATTGCTCTACTGATCTTCATTCGAAGTTTTGACTATCGCACTGAATATCGGTACTGAATAGCAATAATTTGGCTAACGATGTATTGTTATATTATTATATCGCATTTTTTTATAGGAGTGCTCATTCGATGTTTTGGCTATCAAATTGACAATATATATAAACGCCATATATAGATAATTTGGCTCTTGATATAGGATACCTCATTCGATGTTTTCACTATCAAACTGAATATCGGTTCATAAAATGCAATAGTGATAATTTGACTCTCGATCGGTTATTAAATCGTGAGTCTAAAAATGAGTAAAATTTCGTATTAAAAGTGTCCTGCTCAAATATTTAACAAAAAAAAAAGAGAATTTGCGTAAAACTAGGGACTTAAGGTATCGATTCTATATTTCCACTATTGTACATTTCGGATTCAAATATGTGATAGTGTATAAAAAGCATCTGAGATATAAAATTTAAAAAAATTAATTTAAATAGAGAAATATCTTGGGCCCGTATCAAAGCAATTTTGGCGTTCTTTAATACAATTTACTGGTACTGAAAATTCTTTGTAAAAACTTTATAGATCCAAAACAATTTTCTGCTGGATTCAGCTGAACTCCGCTAGAAGTATCTCTCTAGTAATATGAGGAACTATCGGATCTAGAAAAAAAAATTGAACGGCCCTATAGCCCGAAAATATTTATAATGATCTATGTAGGGCTTAAGGACTTATTTGAAACATTTAGAAATTAGGCTGTGCGTGAAATTTGTGCAGCCTTATCAGCGAAATTATTTGCTACATCTGGAACTGAACAAAAATCTTGGGAAATTTTACAAGCGTTTCAGAAAAAGTTTCTTAGATTTCTCTTTTTTGAAGGGAGTATGCTATTTTGGACAGGCAGTGGTGAAATTTTAACTCTGTAGTATTCAAGATAAGACACATTATTCCAAAAAATTTTACTTATATTATATATTCTATGAAAAACTTATATACTAAATTTTATTTCTTTCTTTTTTTGCAGGTATGTACCATGTGAAAATATAGCAAATATATTGCAGTTATTTTTTGTTGAAATTTGTAAGTTACTTAATGCGTAAGCTTCCAGAAAATTCACATATTTAATTTATTGCTCAGAAATAAAATAATCGAAATGTCTCGAAATTTAAATTGATATTAAAAGAAGATATCATTCACCCAAAAAGTTAAGATTAAAGGTTATAATCTTTTTTTCTACAGCTTTGTTTTAGGATAGGTATGTTATTACTAAAAATTCAACGATTTTTGAAAGAAAACCTTTTTTTTGACTTTATACAACCTCTTCCTTTTGGCAACGGGTTTTAAAGATTTAAATCTTTTTTTCATAAAACTTGCACCTTAACCATCAAAAAATTGTTGTATGTATAAAAAAGATTCCTAAGATGTTCAATGAGGGTTTTGAAAATGGCAACCAAGGAACTAATAGAGTAAAGAATGAATCAAGCCATTCGAAATTGTTTATTAAATACGTTATTAGATTTGACTGGACAGCTTAAATTTATGGATAACTCAAAAATGGCTAAAAACTCTGGGGACCTAAAAAGTTTTTTGGACAGTTCCACTATCGAATTGATAGATGAATGAATGCACTTATTTCAACTTTTTTATTTGCAAATATAGATTCGAAAGTGCTTCAGTTATTATGATATGCATAAAAAATAGAAAAAACAACTTTCTAGGGTGCCCAATGAGAGTTTTTTTTTGGAGAGGTAGATAGATGAATCGGATTCATTAAGAAATAAATGACATAATAAATCTTTTCAGAAATATTTTTAAAATATTAATGAATTTATACAAAGCCCTAGCAAGAAAAATTTAAAAAAATTATTATGGATCTGAATGAAATTTTTTTAAGATTTCAACCATCGAATTGATATAAGAATGAATGAATTTCTTAACCTTCATTTTAGGAAACTTTTAGACGTTTCAAAGCTCTGCAGAATAGCTGATATCCATAGAGAACCTCAAAATACCTTAAATTTTTCATATAAAAAAATGAGTGAAAAATAAAATAATAAAATCAGTCGTTCCTATTGTGTACATTATTTATACAAAATAGCTATCGGACAGTATGTAAGTTTAATAGACCTAAGAAAAAATATATAAGAAATAAGAATAATATTTCTGGGGAGCTGAATAAAAGTTTTTTGGAGAGTTCAAGATTCGCATTAATGGAAAAATATTGAATTAATAAATCTTCTATTGTTTAATAGTTTACTCTTAAAGTTTAGGCATCAAAAATCTAATCAAAAAGAAAAATACCTTGAAGACTTCATTTTTTTTTTAATACTATTTGAGATATTTTGAATGTGTGCAAAAGATTAATGGAAATTCGTATTTAATAATCATTTCAAATCTTATGCACAGAAAGTAAAAAATTTTGAAAAAAATATAAACAAAAATTTCTCGAGAACTTCATTTTTTTTAAAGCAATTAGAGAAATTTTTAGGTTTTGCGAAAAATTCATGGAATCTAAATTTTAATAAGCACACTAAATCCTACACACAGACAGCGAATCACAATTTTGAAAATTGTTTTCAAACAAAATCTCAAGCGAATTTTTCAGTCTAGTTGAGCTCTTTTTTCAAAAATTTCTTATAAAAATATGTAGACTTTATGCAACGATCGCTTGCAACAAAGTTGCTTTGAAAATTAAATTTTTGCCTAAACCAGCTGTAGCATACAAAGTATGTAGCTTCAATTAGAGAAATTATGTTCTTACAAGGAAAGCACTTTTCCTGATATTTATTTTCTTTTTTCTTGCAACATTAAGACACACACCACACGTCGTATGAGTAATTTGCCAACATTTTGTTGCCTGTCTTTTCATATGATTTATGATTTTATTGGAAAGATTACGACAAACGCCAAAGCTGCAACATCATCATGATGATGTTGTTTCTGCTGATGATGTTGATGACGATGATGATGATGATGTAGTTGATAATTATGAATATGAAGACGACAGCTGCAATTTAGAAATTAAATTTGCCATGCAACATTAAAAGAAGCCAAAAGCACCAGGGCTGGCTGCGCTGTGATTCAGCGATGGAGTAGCTGTGTGGGACACGCCCTCGCCACCGCCCTCGCATTGCCTTTGGCCATTTGCAAGTTCTCAGGAACTTCTACTACATGCAACGAACGACAATGGGGCAAGTTGCTTAAACTCCACTCAAGTCGACACATGTTGTCGCTTTGTTTGTTTTGCGCTAATATCCGGCAGATACTTTTTCCCTTTTTTTTTAGTTTTTGCTAATAATTCATTATCTGATGCGCTCTATATGCTCAGACTATGTATCTGGACTCGGTATATATGGTTAGGTGTTGCTCTGGCTGTCACGAAATAAAATAATGCCACAAAATATAATAAATAAATAAATAGCAGTGAGTAAAAATTGTATATATCAATTTTGTTGTTGTTAATTAAGTGCAATAAACTGTGCATTGAAGGCATTGAACTTTTTCGTCAGGGCTCTCTTGCTCAGCATTTGACGCCATGACGTCATAGTTATAATATCATCATCATATATACTATATACATGTGTTGTATATACTCGTACTGCCCATATGTGCTGATATTTTTAGGTATAATGACCCATTGCTGGCGTCTATAATGCAATACTTGATGGAATTGTCAGTTGCAAGCTTGAAAAAAGTAATTAATTATAGGAATGAAAAAAATATATTGTACTAATTGTTCAAATGTTATTAAACTTACAAAAAACGTCATCTAAGTAATTTTATTTGAATACTTTTGGATTTTTTTTTTGTAAGCACAACTATCGGTTTTATATAATATAAACTTGATTCAAGATGCAAATATTTTGAAGAAAAATCCTGAAATCTTGATTTAAGATTACATTTTTCTTATTTAAATGTTCGGATTAACATACAAAAAACGTCATCTATGTTTTATTATTTGAGAGCTTTTAGTATTTTGTTGATTTTTTTGGTATTTTTTGTTACCACTACTATTGGTTTTATATAATAGGAAATAGATTCAAGATGCAAATATTTTGAAACAAAATCTTGAATTTCAGGATAAACTTGATTCAAGTATAGAAAGTGCTCTAATGGGAACAAAGTCTTGAGAACTTGTTTGAAGAACATTTCATACTTATATGAAAAATTTTGTTATCTCAAATCTTGATTGAAGATTACATTTTTCTTATTTTTAATTTAAAGATAAACTTGATTTTAGTATAGAATGTGCCCTAATCTGTATTTTTATACCCTGTACCGTATGGTACCAAGGGTATATTAAGTTTGTGCAAGCCGAAAATGTATGTAACATATAGAAGGAGACGTCGGAGACACCCCAAAGTTACCTAAAATATGATCAGGGTGAATAGAGAAGTCGATATACCCATGTCCGTCTGTCCGTCTGTCCGTCCGTCCGTGTGAACGCCCAGATCTCAGAGATGGTAAGAGCTAGAGTTACCAAATTTTCACATTAGATCCCATATTATTCCATAGGAGGCAAGTTTATTTTATTTTTATGATATCGGGGATAAATTATATAGCTCCCATGGGGGTGTTTGAGACGGCCTCGACAAAAAAAAAGCGTTTTAGATGAATAATTCGTTTGTTTATGAAGATATCGTAACGAAATTTGGTATTCGAAAGTTTTTTATAGTTCCCAATCACTGTACCAAATTTGATCGAAATCGGTTGACTATATCATATAGCTCCCATAGGACCGATCGGCCAAAATAACTTTTTTAAAGAAAAATTCGCTATATTTCGTTTTTTAATAAAGATATCGTACCCAGATTTGTCGTTTGGAAATTATTTAGACCACTTAAGCAATGTGCCAAATTTGAACAAAATCGGTTGACTATATCATATAGCTCCCATAGGTCAGATCTTCCAAAAAATCGATTTTTTAACAAAATTTTTTGTGTTTCGTTTGTTTGTTAAGATATTGGGACCAAATTTGACATTCGTGAGTATTTTATAGTTCCTAAGCACTGTACCAAATTTAATCCAAATCGTTTGACTAGATCATATAGCTCCCATAGGACCAATCGGTCCAAAAACACTTTTTTAATACAAAAGTCGATGTGTTTTGTTTGTTTGTAAAGATATTTCAAATAAATTTGGCATTCATATCTTTTTTAAGGTATTTAAGCACTTGTCAAATTTTATTGAAATCGGTTGACTATATCATATAGCTCCCATAGGAACGATCGGTCAAAAAAAAGGTTTGCTTAAAAATTCTTCTGTTTTTGGTTTTTTGTGAAGAAATCGGACTTTATTACAAGCTAGTGGTACAGGGTATCCTAAAGTCGTCCGCGCCCGACTTTACGTCCGCCATTTTTTGGTTACGTTCTTACTTTAGGAGTAAATATGGACCTAATTCAAAATGCTAATGTTTTGCATCAAAATCTTGAGAACGTATATTCGAGATACTGATCATCTCCATTTTCTTCTACTGAGGCCCAAGTATCAAGTACCTTAAACTATTCTTTTAGATCATTATCTTTAATTACAATCAATTTTTCCTTAAGTTTTGAAAAATCATTTTAAAATTAGTATATATATAGGTTTTAGAACGTATAGTCTAGGTAATGGTCATCTTAATTTTCTTCTATTTTTTTTCTATTAAAGCAGCTTAAACTATTCGGCTACGCCATCATCTTTAATTTAAATACATTTTCACCATAAGATTTCAAAAATATTTTTAAAATTAGTACATATCTGTAGATTTTAGAACATATAATCTAAGTAATGGACATCCTCATTTTCTTCTATTAAAGCCCAAGTATCAAATAGCTTTAACTCTTCTTTTAGACCGTCATCTTTAATTATAATAAATCATCTTTTTAAGATTTAAAAAATATTTCTTAAATTAGTATAAATCTGTAGGGTTTAGAACGTATAGTCAATCAGGTAATGGTAATTTTCAATTTCTGCTATTGAAGCCCAAGTATCAAGTAGCTTAGACTATTCGGCTGGACCATCATCTTTAATTATAATAAATAATCTCCTTAAGATTTAAAAAATCTTTTTAAAATTAATCTTATACATATATCCGTAGGTTTTTGAACGTTTTGTTAAAGTTACGGTCATCTGCACTTTCTTCCATTTAAGCCCATCGAGAAACATTTTTTGATTAGTATATATAATATCATTAAATATAAACAAAATTTATATAATTCCTTTCTAAAGTTTCTATGTTCTTCTATTTTCTTTATTTTTACACCTTAAACTGGCTCAAGTTCTTTCCCTATATATTCCTTTCTGAAGTTTTTTTAAATTTTTTCCCTCCTTAAACTAACTCAAGTTCTCTCTATTTACCCAATATGGGTGCGTCTGTCTGACAAATTTATTGCTTTGACTTGGACTTTCCGGACTTTACTTTACTGACGAACTAGCATGTCTCGTGGCTTTAAGAGATTCATTCGCAAGGACACATGACCGCCCACTGCCACGCCCACACTTGCTAGCTGACTAGCCAAACTAGCAAATCAAATCATATCGAAAGCGGCATGTAAATCTTTTGAATTAGCAAAACATCATGTTTCACTTGAAATGGCACGCACTGTAAAATATGCGAATAATGTGAACCATGATGCCATGATGATTATGTGTGGGTAGTAGACAAACAACAACAACAGCGATAAGGACCCCAAGACCCCAGAGGGAGCAGAGAGAGCGGGAGTACGTGTAAGGTGCAAAACATGCGAAGCCAAACAAGGACATCATCAAATTGACACAACGACGAGGCCAATCCATAACCCATGTTGCCAACAAAGCTGCCACTTGTGGCAGTTGTTGTTATCGTTATTATTCCATAATACTCTTACTGGGGGCATGGTTGTTTTGGAGACTGTAGAATTAGTAACCACTTTTTGAGGTAGAACTAAGTATAAGAAATATAAGAATAAAAAATAGCTTTTGGTATCAAAAAAATGTATATAAAAATTGGCTATAAGGTATGTGCTTGGTTATAAAGTCAGATGACCTGGCTATCATAGTGACGGGTAAATACGAAAGCACCATCAGAGAGATTATGGATAATGTTTAAGCGAGCATCAACCCCTAGAAAGCTGTGATCGTGAAGGCACCAGGAGATACAATATGAAGCTTCAGAACCTTGTCATAAATAACACTGAGGTGGAGTATTCAGACCAGGTCAAATATCTAGGTGTGGTCCTAGACAAACGACTCGACTGGAACTCCCACGTAGACTCTTAGCAAGTGACACTGGTCATGACGCACTTATATTCCCTTTGTAACGTATCGATCTGCTCTAGATCATATCATATGATTACGGAATTATTTCATAACAAGAAATTTATATCTCTTCCCCCAAGTCGGGAGACTTGGGCTGATGGCAGCCCCTATGGAAACCTCTAGTGCCAGCAGGGTGTAGGTTTTGGAGTCGTTGGACCCATTACCAGAATCTCTACCGAAATGGGCATTTGGCTCAGCGTCTGTCAAGCGGAGATTCATATCCTTTGTATCCTCCACAAGGGAACTAATGGAGCAAACATCTGTATTTACGCAGATGGCCCAGCAGATATTAGGGCATTATCATCTTGGAGCATCTCCTCCAGGATGGTTAAAGGATGCCATAATTACCTCCAAACCCTGTCCCACCGGAACAAAGTCGTGCCATGTTGGGTGCCTGGACACTCGGGAGTGGATGGTAACACGATCGCTGACGATCTAGCACAACTGGGTGCCTCCACCCTGACTACATCTCCTGGTGGGTCCACAATCAAAACCATGATAAATAAATGCGCTGCAGGAGAACATAGGAGATTTTGGTTTTCCCTACCGGGGCTACGTCAAGCAAAAGTGCTTGTCAATCCTCTGGATATGATCAAGACAAAAGATCTTGGCAGAGCGGACTTAAAACTCCTGGTAGCATACCTATCTGGCCACCACACTGTTATATACTATCTATACGATGACGATGAAGCCACCAAACATATTCTCTGTGACAGCCCAGCACTGGTATGGGACAGTGCCTAACACATAGGAAGGAACGGATTAGTTCCTTCCATCTCAGGCCAATACCTACAAAAGACCTACTGCTTATAGTAAAAATGATCTTTTGATTAAAGTGTCCCACCTCTTTGTGAGGAACCCTTACGGGGGGAAAAAAAAATGTGCCAGAAATCTGTAGCCAGGTTGTGTCTGAAATTCTATTAGGTAAATTTGGGAAGTCTTCGGAAATTAATTAGTGGATTTCTGATCGAGCTATTGAAGAAATAGTTAATTAGAGAAAGATTTTATAGGAATTTGTTGCACAAAGTTACTTTGAACCAAAATTTTTTTGAGATAATTATGAAAAATAAATGTAGAGGTTTGATTTGGCAGAAATTTTTGTGGGAATTCGGAGTATGTTTTAAAGAAAATTTTGTTAAAAAATGTATTTAATATTGATAAAAAAAATTTGCTATTAATATATTTTTCTAATTAATTCAATAATTGTCTGGTAGACAATACGGTCATAATAGATCGAAATTCAGCTTAACTGCAAATTTAATTTAGTTTAGAAAACCGTAGAAAACCTTTTTGGCGTTTTCTTCCTAAAAATAAAAAAACTTCTTGGTAACAACCGAAACTCAATCGATAGGAAATGTTAAGAAAGTTTATAATCCCAACTTGACTGTGAATAGAAATTTACAACTTAAGATAAGATACACAATTTAGGAAATCCCTTCAAAAGGTCGCCAAAAATTAAGAAAAACCCCCGTCTTATAGATATAGTTGGATGATTCATTACGAATGAAGATAACATATGTCATAGAGCACTAGAATCATTTTTGTAGGGTATCTAAATTTCTAATAACTAATACAAGTTTTTGCTTGCCCATTTGATATTTGTTGTTGTTGTTGTTGGGTACACAACATGTTGAGCCTTAATTTATGCCATTGACGACCGTCATCTTCAACGTCCTCGCCCCGCTGGTGACGACCAACCCCTGCTCATAAACAAAGTCGCGCCTGTGTCGTCTGTGTGTGCCAAAGGATTTTTGGCTCACCTTTTGCATGCTCAGCGGAGCCGTTTCCAGTCCAGTCGTCGGGACATACAGACAGACAACTATGTATAAGGCGTCATCCCCTCCAACCCCCGGGTAATTGTTGCCAGGCTGCTGCTGTTTGACATTTTTCATTGTCACTTTATTTTTATATATATATATTTTTTTTTATACAATATTTTCCTTTTCTTGCAAATTTTTCCTTGCTCGCTTTATGATAATTTTTATGGCTTATTGTATTTGATTTACACGTGTAGGTGCGAAAAAAAGTAATAATAAGTTAAGAGAGTCTGGCAAAAAAATATACTAAGTATAGACTATACAAATTTTTTGTTCATTTGTTGCATGTTTTGGATTTCCTTTTGTGGCTGAGTGTGGCCATTTTAATAAGGTTTCCATTTCTAATTTATATATAGATATATTTTCTTTAAAAAAAAATGAAATTAAATTTAAGAGGCGCATATTTTTCTGCAGATTATTATAAATTGAGGCAATTTATTACGGCTTATAACAAATTATGTGCCAATTTGCAATTCTTGGAATATTTGAAATTTCCAGATGAAGGCACTATTGCGTTTATTTTAATATATTTATAGACTTATATAATATATTCTATGTAATTCTTATTTACTAAATTTTGTTTGTTTTCTTTTTTTGCAGGTATGTACCATGAAAATATAACAAGGTTGTAATGATTTCCCAAAATTTGTATGTAAGTTGTCTAGAGATATGTAAGCTTCCAGGAAATTTAGATATTTAATTTTTTTCTCCCAAAATAAAGTAATACAGGAATTTATAGAAATTTAAATAGATGTTAAAAGAAGATATCATTAAATTTCGAAAAGTTATCTCAGAAAGTTTTTAATTTTATTTTCTAACGTTTTGCATTAGGATACTAATGGTATAAGAAAACGTAATTTTGTTGAAAGAGAAAACATTGCTTCGTCTATATACAGGGTGGTCCATATACAAACTGGATTTAATTTTACTTTAAAAACAAAACGGTTGAATATTTTTCAATGTTCAAAGTTTTATTTGAAAGGTCGGTTTATGACATTTATTTATGAAAAATAATTTCGGTCAAATAACCACCACGGCTGGCTTGGCAGTATGGTCGGTCGGTCCAATTTTTGAGCACATTTTCGATTGTTTCGAGCCTTATCCTGGCAATAGCGGCTCCAATCTTGTTCTTCAGCTCATTAATTGTTTGCGGATTGTTGGCATAACATTCGTCTTTCACCGCACCCCAAAGATAATAGTCCAAAGGAGTCAAAGCGCAGCTTTTTGGTGGCCAATTCACAACGCCATTTCGGCTGATTACGCGATTTCTGAAGATTGTGCGCAGAAGATCGATTGTGGCGTTTGCTGTGTGGCACGGGGCGCCGTCTTGTTGAAACCAAATATCGTCCAAGGCTTCATCTTCAATTTGTTCAAAAAACCAGTCGGTCAACATTGCGCGGTAGCGCACGCCATTGATGGTTTCGGCGGCTCCTTCTTTATTTTCGAAGAAAAATGGTCCGATGACGCCGCCAAACCAAATTCCGCACCAAACAGTCACTCGTTGTGGGTGCATTGGCCTCTCCTGGAACGCTTGCGCATGTTCTGAGCCCCAGATGCGACAATTTTGCTGATTAACATAACCACCGAGGTGAAAATGAGCTTCGTCCTAGAAAATGATTTTTCGATAAAATTCGCCATCTTCGGCCAAACGATCTTCCGCCCAATTTGCGAACCGTAGCCGCTTCAGGAGGTCAAGAATTTGTCCCATTTCGTGAATGTCAATGTTTTTACTAAATATTCACCAATATATGAATGACATTTGACGTTTTAAAAGTCAAATAATTGGTAGTTCAAATTCCAAACACTAGATGGACCACCCTGCAGAACCTCTTTCCTTGGGCTCAGCCTTTGAAGATCTAAATCGATGCCCTACAGTGGAATGCCCTGTATCTTTTCTCTCTGAAAAGTTGTTTCTGCATATTCCTACGAAGAACTTGCTATATGGAAATAATTTTTTTTTTTGGTGAAAGTTAAGTTCCGAAAATTTTTACCGATTGTGATGAAACTCGAAAGTTACGTCAAAGAAGCTATTTAAAGTATTGGGGTAAGTTTCAAGTTGATATTTTGAGGGGTGTGGAAGAAAATACAGTAAATCGATTGCGGGGGAAAGGGGGCCGCATCAATGAAATTTGGACGTTGATTTGTTCATTTGAACCATGTGAATCGGCTTACCAAAAATTGTGATTTGAAGGCACTTTTAACCATAATTAGGTAGAGTCAAATATAGACGAAGTTCGTATATTTTTCACTACAACTTTAGCTGTATTTGTCCGATTTTGTTCATTTTTGTCAAACAATAACCATAAGCATCACCCTGTTAAAAATATTAAACGGTGTTGCCAAAAAATGCGAAAATCTACTACGAGATCGGGCAAAGATATTGACATGATTCAACAAACTTCAGCTTCTGAGGAAATATGCGCATCAGTTGGTAAAGTTTGGTGTTTTTCTAGCTCTTCTAGTCTCCGAGATCTAGGCGTTCATTCGGACGAACGGTCAAGGCTCTATCGCTACCCGAGGTTATGATAAGCATTTTGGTATAAAGGACTTGGGGTCTGCCGCGCCTCCTTCTGTCCGTTACATACATTGCACCAATATAGTATACCCTTTGTACTTATAAGTACAGGGTAAAAAAATAAATAAATTTAATATAAGTGGGGCAGATAAGTAGATTTGTTTTCTAAAATTGTACACAATTACTTTTTTTTTATTATAAGGTTCCTTGATCTTGAGTGAAAACCTGAACCAAGAATGGGATGAATTGGTCCCCCCCAAAAAATATATTGTATCTCTAGTCTCTCTCTCTCATTTAGGACTAAATTTTTTGTTAGAAATTCCAAGTTAATTTTGGCCCTCTATCTCATATTGAAAGATTTGCTTATCAAAGCGAATAAAAAAAGCTTTTATATAAAGTCCAAGCAAGGAGCTCTACAGAACTTCAATGAAAATTTTCTTCTTTGATATTTGATGATATATTTTTGACACTCTTCAAGAAAATACAAATTTTTTTATTATAACAAACAAGTACACCTATGTAAAAATGTAACCATACCCTCTGCACGTTTTATTTTTAAACTTCTAAAGAAAAATCTTTGGAATTTAATACTGTCAGCAACGAAAAAAAAAGCAATCTTTCTTTTTCTGCAGTTTTGTTTAAAACAAGTTGGCAAAACCGCTAAAAAAATTTGAAATAACTTTTTTGTTGGGTTTTGCAACACTATGCGTTTCTTCTTTGTTCTTCTTGTTGCCAACATAAATCTAAAATGACTTTTCCGTTTTTCATTAAATATTGGCGACAAAAACTTTTTCAACTTATTAAAAAACTTGCACGGGCCAATGCAGTTAAAGCCAATAAGCAGACAACAAGTATACGACAAGTATGCGACAGCAGCAACAACCACAGCAGCAGCAACAACAACAACAGAAACCAAAACAACAATAACAACAACGATGACAAC
Organism: Chymomyza amoena; assembly: GCA_037043745.1. Classification (NCBI taxonomy): domain Eukaryota; kingdom Metazoa; phylum Arthropoda; class Insecta; order Diptera; family Drosophilidae; genus Chymomyza; species Chymomyza amoena. The sequence continues at coordinate 21,428 of JBAMAX010001919.1, read as the reverse complement.
CACAACGACATTATTTGTATTTGCTTAGAATTTATGGAAAGACACAGTGGTCGAAATTGTCGATATAGCTGGCAGAAATTAATTATTGATTAATGCTAATTAAGTTTGTTATTATTTTTTTTTTTTTTGGGACAACAAAAAAGGTATTTGCAATAATTGTTTTAAAAATATTTAGAAAATTATTTAAAAAGTATTTCCCAACATAGTTTTTAAATTAGTTTAAGAATATTTTCAAAAATTAATTTAAAACTATACAGAACTATTTTCAAAAATCATTTTACAAATATTTTCAAACAATTTTTTATTCCAAAAAATTATTTTATTTATAAAAATAATTCTAAAAAATATTTGAAAATTATAAAAATATTCAAAAATTTTTGGAATATAATTCAAAATAGAAATATTTTAAAAAATTCATCAAAAATGATTTTCAATAATTATTTTACAACTATTTTCAAAAACTATTTTAGAAATAATTCCAAATTCCCAAAATATAAATATTTTCAAAAATTAATTTAAAATTATTTTAGAACTATTTTATATTTATATAGTTTTTTCAATATTTTTAAAATTATTTAAAAAATTTTTTAGAAATAATTACAAAATGTATTTTAAATTATAAAATATTCAAAAATGATTTGAAATTATTTTAGAAATAGTTCCAAATTTCCAAAATAGAATTATTTTCAAAAATTAATTTAACATTGTTTTTAAACTATTTTCAATATTTTAAAAATAATTTTGCAAATATTTTCAAATGTTATTTTAGAGATAATTCCAAAATAGAAATATTTTCAAAAATTTATTTATATTTATTTTAGAACTATTTTTAATAATTATTTTTTAAAAAACATTTTAAACATTATTTTCCAAAAATTTTTTTAGAAATAATTCCAACAATTATTTTAAAGATATTTAACAAAAAATTTTCTTTTGATATAAAACATTTTTAACCATTTTTTTTAAAAATGTTTTTAAATAACTAAATCTATTAAAATCTTGTTGGAAATGGAATCAAAACTTATTAGTATTTTTTTTTAATACGAATATGAAATATAAAATCTTTATAAAATTTAATATAAAGTTAAATTAACTATTTCCAAACATTATAGTTGTTAATCTTATTTCCCAGAATTTAGTTTTTTATTTATGAAGTGCTAAAATTTTGACTGCAAGTAGTTTAAATTGTAAAGTAGAAAATTTTTATTTTATTTCTATTCAAAACTATTCCAAATTTAAATTAATTTAGAAATATTTTCAAAAATTATTTTAAAAATATTATCAAAATGTTTTTTTATTTAAATTTAAAAAATTATTTTGTATGAATTATTTTTAAATATCCAGCTCAATTCAAATCTTCTTCAACTTGTGGAGTAGCAAGATTTATTTTATTTACATTTAAAACTAGTAAATATTAATTGAAATTGCCAGAATTTGGTGAATTTAGTTAAAATAGCTGAAAATGTATAATCAAAAAAGTATCCGAACAAACAGTTTTAAAGGCAACTTTAAGCACCTTTTAATAACTTTAGTAGACTAAGCCGCATGGCTGATGTATTTAACTAAGACGCTCCATTATTTGAGAATTATATCCTTTACTTAATAGGTTAAATATTTCTAATAAACAACTTAAATTGCGCTTGAAATGTTGAGAAATTAAGAAATCGCAGGAAATATGAGTGAAAACGTACAGCAGCAAAAATCTACTTTCGATTTCAAACCAATTATTCAATTCAATTTTATTCACTAAATCTTAGCACCAAACATTCGGTTTAAAAACGAATCGGAAAAAAATATTCCGAATCGGTTTCCGGACCACTGATTACGAGTTTTCTTAAAATACTGAGTTCAGGCTTAATTCATTGCCTTTTCTACTGTGTTTTTAAATTATATAAAATTTATATTAGCATAAGAGTCATTAAAAGCGGGGAAAAATTACAACAAAAAAACCCATGGATTTGAGGGAGTTATATCTAGGACTTATTCTAATAACTAAACTAGGTATTTAATTTAAACCAATTAAATAAGTTTTTAAATGTTTAAGTAGGGCAAATGTGGTCATAGTTGTAGTATTTGTCGGGGACTACGTGATGTCAAGTTTTCTTGATCAAAAAAACAGATAAAAAGAAATTGCGCATTTAGTGCAACTCGTGCTCGCTTAAATTTTGGCGCCAAAAACTAATTTCTCAATTCAATTAATTTTAGTTAAATCAATCAATTTCGACCACTGTTTCGAAGAAAAACTTAAACTACGCACACACACACACGCGTGCAACACTCACACACACACACACACATGCTAACGTTTGCTGCCAATGCTTGTTGCTCCCCTTACGCCATCCCTCTGTCCACATATTCGCGCTTACGTTACGCTGTGCGCTGCTTCAATGCAGCAGAACGCGCGCACACAACGCTTTGGCCAACATGTTCCACTTGCCAATACGTTCCGCGAGAACGTTTTCTTTGCTTGCGTTTTTTTTCTGCTGTTTTCTGTTTTTGTTTTTGGAGAGCCACAGCCAGAACCAGAGCCACAATACAAAAACTGCGACGCAATTGTGGCGCTGAACTGTACAGTGGAGGACATTGACATTTTGCATTTTTGTTTCGTTAGCATTTTTCGTTCGTTCGTTTCCAACAACGTTTCGCCAGAACGTTGGAAGTAACAACAACAACACGAACAGAAACAATGTTGTTGCTGCTGCTGCTACTGCTGCAAAAAGCAGCGACTGCGGCCTGGCCTGGCCGTGGTATGCTGCCTTACTTTATTTCTTATTGTTTTTGTTTTTGCTGCTGTTGTTGTTGTTGTTGGCATTTACTACTTGGGGCTTATACATAGCTCATTAAAGTTGTGATAATGCGGTTCTTGGTTGTTGTTGTTGTTGTCTGTTTGCCAAGTGTTGTTGTTGTTGTTGCTGTTATGGCTCTCTTCTTGCTGCTTGATTATTTACTTAAAACTACTTGACAGTTTTATGAAAGACTTGCTAAAACCAAAGAAAAACGCGTGTCATATGTCTTAATGAGATTTTAAAGCGTTTTATGGTGGTTGAAGGAGATTTTTTGATATCATTTAGGAATTTAAAGAGTATGAAAATTTGTACAACAAAGTCTATAATAAAGTCAGACCAGTTTGGGGCTTTGAAAGATATTAACAACTAAGAGGAGAGCAATCCGTTTAGCCCATAACAGAGGCGGACCATTTTAGGGCTTTGTTAATTTTCAACAGCTAAGAAAAGAGTTATCTTCACAAGTCGCATTCTGAATCTTTCGCTAGACCTAAAACAAATTGGATATTTTGAAATGAAGAATTGCTTATTTTCAACATCTTTAGTATTGCATTTTTTTAACGAATGAAAAAGATTGAGCAGAAATAACACTAGAACTTTTGACCGTGTAAAGAAAAACTAAATGTGTACCCCAAAGTCAATGACAAATTTAAACAATTTTAAGAAAGATTTCATCAACTAAGAGAAAAATAATCGTGACTCTTTCACCAGTGTTGAAACATAATTTGCGTCTTAAAATGAAATATTGCTTATTTCTATAAGGTGTAAAGAGGAGAAATGGACTAAAAGTTTTGACAGTGTACGCCAGTACGCATCAGCTCGAAGAGAAGAATCGGTTTCAAACACTACCGAAAAATACATCTGTTCCTTTCAACTCTCAAAATATTCTTCCAAAAATTTGAGAAAAGAAAATCTATTTACTTATATTACCAACGTTTTGTAACAAATTGAGAAGTTTGAGCAGAGATGAGACTATAGCTTTTGACCATGTAGAGCCTAATACTCCCAAGGCCAGTACGCAGCAGCCCAAAGCGAAGAATCGCTTGACAAAATTATCGAAAAATATATCTGTTTCTTTCTCATAGTATTCATCCAAAAGTCGAGTAAAGAAAATCGATTTACCATTACCATTTTTTGTAAAATTTCGAGAAGTTTGACCAGAGATAAGACTTTAACTTTTGACCGTGTAGAGCCGTATCTGCCTAAGGCCATAAAGCGAAGAATCGCTTGAAAAAATTTTCGAAAAATATTTCTGTTTGTTTTAAACTTCAAAGTATTTATCTAAAAATCGAATAAAGAAAAACTATTTGGCAGGACGTCTATCAGATCCGCTTATTTTTAATAAAATATTAAATAATTTAACAAAATCAAATTTCACCACAAAAAACATTTTCTTGTAAAACAAATTTGTCAAATTTAATTGTACAAAGAAAATAAGAACATATGCTGCTAAGTATTGGTATCGATCGATTAAACTGTTAAAAAATGTGCATCAGTATTATAAAAGAGCGAAAAATTGACTGGAAGTGACACATGGCACAAATTTCCATGCCATCTATTGTTCCTGACCGATTTTCTTGGCCATATCTTTGGGATCTATCGCTATCTATCATATCATATCATAATATAAGACTATAGAATCAACAAGAGAGAAGCAAAATATTACTAGCGCATAAATAGTATAAACACAAAAGTGTTGCAAAATACCGAGTTTAATTATTTAACTAGGCAGCTATTAGCTGAACTTTACTAGATCGAGCTAGTGCCTAACCCAGCAGAGATCCATTAGTCTTTTTTTTTTGCTAGGAAGTGTGCCAACTTGGAAACTACTTAACGCAGCGTGCTGCCAAAAAATGTTACTAATTGTTTGACTTGCTACCAATTTGCTGCAATTTTCTAAATCTAGCTAGCACCTAAAACAGTAGAGTTACATGAGGTTTTTTTTTTTTGTTAGGGAGCGTTTTAACTGAGGAACTACTTAGTGCAGCGTGTTGCAAAAAACTGTTACCAACTATTTGACTTGCTACCAATTTCCTGCACTTTACTAGATTTAGCTAGTGTCTAAGGCAGAGGAGTTACATTAGAATTTTATTGTTAGGGATTGTCCCAACTCGGGAAATGCTTAAAACAGAGTATTGCAAAAAACCTAAATTGATTGTATAGACCGGCAACTATTTGCTGCAATTTTCCAGATCTACCTAGAGTCTACCACAACCAAGTTACGTTGGGTTTTTTTTGTTATAGAGTGTTCCAAGTCAGTAAATACTTGCTATAAAGTACTAATTTTTAATCGGATCGACATTGCACAGCTCTAGTAGGCTGAAATGCATACTTTTTCAAATTTGAGTTTGACTGGTAGAGGAATGACGATACTTTGTTATCGCTTAATAAATATCGCATAAAATCGGAAATATATAAACTTTATTCAAAGCATTTTCATCAAGATATCTTGGGTCATTTTCATATATCTTAAAATAAAATATTTTTCCCAAAATCCCACATTATATATATCGGATCTTTAAACATATATATAAGAGCTATGTACTTTTTGTTACAATGTATTCTATGGACAATATTCTAGAAGATCTCACAACTTGAAAAATTTCAATGATCGAAAATTATTCCAATTTATTTTTGTAAATTATAAAACATAATCGGCCATTTAAACTATAAAACAAATGAACAAATGTATTCTGGACTATATACAAAAAAATTTGGATACCTAAAAAATTTAAATGATTGCAAATTTTTGTAAGACAATTTTTTTCGAAAAAAAACAAGACATTCACAAATATTGTAAAAGAAATGCATTTTTTAAGAGTCAAATATAAGGACGAACATTATGACGGTCTACTGAAATAAAAGTTGGATGCTCTTAGAGAATGTTCAGCAAAACGTGCCAATATTTTTCTTAAGAGTCCTTGACGGAAGCTATGACAGTCTTCTAAAAAAAGGGTGTCTGCATTGAAAAATGCCTGCCAAAAGCTTTTCTCAAATATGCTTCCTTCAAATATGCTTTATTATTGAAAGGCCATAAAATTAACTATGACGTCATAGAAAAACTTTCTTATAAAAAGCACCCTTTAATATATTTAACATAGGTTTAGCAAATAGGCATAAAATGGCTTAAAGTTGAAAAAAAAAGTTCTAACATATCTGGAGCTTTTTAAAGTTCCAGTTTAAAAAAATTTACTCTGACGTCATAGAAATAACTTTCTCATAAAAAACGCCCTATATGAAAATGTTTTTTGTTTTCAAACAGGCATAAAATGACTTAAAGAAGACCTAAAATAAAGTTCCAGTTCCAGTCTGTTAGAGTTACAAAGAACTCAAGTTTTAAATCAATTTATAATATAATAAAAGTACCATACCTCTAAAAATATATTATTTATTACATATAATAGTTTCTGCGCCATAAAAGGCTTTTGATATCGTCTAAAAATATAAAATTTTTTGCCTATTATGGCCTTACTTAATTGGCTTAAAAAGCTTCACTTTATTTTTTTGATTATTTCTGCCCCACGCCCATTAAAAACATTTTCATTTCAATTGAATAATCATTATATTTATAGTCTTCGGCTTTTCTCTCCCCCCGAATAAACACAAAAAATTTTAATGAATTGGTGTGAAGAAATATGCGAAACCAAATATCAAATATTTTATTAAATTAGCAAACTATCGGCACAATTTGCAGCTCTTAAGTTTATAAATACATTTTTGGTATAAATAGGTACTTAAAGATCTTGTGTATCTTTTTTTGTTGTTCCTTCTGGAAGTTAATTAAAAATTACTTTGGCCCGCTTTCGACGTTGAGAGCACATAAATCTTGAGATTTTCATTAAAAAGTCTTTTGCCTGATTTGATTGCGATATTGAGAGATTTATGTATTGAGAATTTTATCATTTATGAGCTTTTCAAAGCCATATTGCAGCTTAACTATAGATAGATAGATACAAGATAATAGCTTAGATGATGTATTACTCTAGGGGTTAGTACATATTTGTTTGGCTGGAAAATTTTTAATTGCTTTGTTTGAATTTCAACGTTTTTATGGGCTATAAATTTTGCTATTAAGGCTTTGGGCTATTAATTGTGGTTTATTGTTTGGTGATTGTGGTTTCACTTGAGTTATCTATTTGGAAGGTGTTGGAAATCGCAAATTAATGGTAGATAAAAAAAAAAAAGAATGTGGGTAAAAAAGGTGTGAAATTCGGGGTCTTTTATGAGTTTTTTATCATGAGGAGTTAAATGCCCTTCGCTTACTAAGCTCAACCCGAATTGAGATGAAAATAATATTTCTGAACACAAATATGAAACAATTTGCTAACGCCATCTAGCGGATGTGCCAAAGTGAATAATAAACGATGATAAGGACGATAAAGCGGCGCCCAAAAAATTGTAAGATTAAGTCCACATAATTCTAAACACAAACAAGAAACAATTTGCAAGCGCCATCTAGCGGATGTGGCAAAGCGAATAATTTTTTGATGACGAGGATAAAGCGACGTACAAAAAATGTTGAGATTAAGTCAGCATAATTCTGAACACAAATATGAAACAATTTGCTAGCGCCATCTAGCGGATGTGCCAAAGCGAATAATAAATGATGACGAGACTTCCAAAAAATTGTAAGATTTCTAAACGCTCTTAGGATTAAGCACGAAAATTCATGTTAAAATAATTTTTTTTATCAAAACTCAAATCTAAAAAAAAATTGGTTGGTCGATTCTGCAGTCTCCAGACAAGGCCAAGGAATCAGCTAAAACAGCACGGAAGTTAAACCTTGAAATTTTTCCGATTTCTTTAATTACTACTTCAAAAGTTTCCTTGCATAATTCCCTTGAAATTTCCGCTCTTCCATATTATACGCATTTTCCATAAATCTAAGTAATTTCCTTTTCATTTTTCTACTACAACTCCTACGCAAGGACATTTCCTTGAAGTTGTTTTGCGTTTAATTCTCCACTGTTCCCTTTCGTTGGACATTTGCATATTATTTGGTGCGCAATTGCCACTAACTTGGTTAAAACCACACCCAACTTGGCCAACAACAAACTGACGACTTAACTTGAGCAATAAAAACCAAAATATGTTTTTTTTTCATCTATTTTTTTTCCATATGAAGAAATGGCGGCATAAATTAACTCTGAAAGCACGTCAGCGTGCAAGAGTGAAATGGCGCTATATTTGTACGCGTGCAAAAAAAAAAAAAAACAAGCAAAAAATTTGCATAATACATAATATAAAAACAAATGCGAGTGACAAGGTGAAATAATTAGAAGAAATTAAAATAACAGCATAAGAGCGAGAGTAGATTTTGCCGCTGCGTCGCTGCTTGTGGGTGGGCGGGTGCGAGCGGCGCAGCGGCATTGCTCATACCACATGATGACCCTATCCCAACCGGCATTTTAGCCAAGCGCGCGTCATGAATGGGCTGGCAGTGGCAGCGGCAGAGGCGGCGGCAGCAGCAGCAGCAGGCAGCGCCACTTGCGTCAATTTGGCAATGAAACACACAACGTTGGCCGTTGTTTTTGTAGCTTTCTAAGTAGGCGGCGACAAAGCTACAAAGCAGCGACAAGGCGACAAGCCTACAGTTAGCAGCTGTTTGGGTTCCCACTTCTTGTTATTGTTGTTGCTGCTGGGAAAATGTTATTATTGCTTTGAAGTAGCAAAAGAATGAAAAACTCTAAAACGGAAAGTGGAACACACAATTTGGAACGTTTTGAAAATGAATTAATCGCAGTTTTTTTACATGTAGTTTGTTTTTGCTTAGAATTGGTAATGTTTAGTGGGATTTAATATAATTTTTGATTTTCCTCAAATCTTATTTATCAGAATATTATTTTTCAGCCATTCAATGTAGAGGAGACAAAAGATAGAAAGTAATTTCTTTTCAATTTTGGGAAATGGAGGCTTTTTAAAATTTGTTGACTCTTGATCAATAAAATCAAAACAATAATCGATTCGCCGAAGTATAGAGAAAGTAAATTTAAAAATTCAAGAAAAAAAAGATTAAGACAGATGTGGATACAGAATTTGGTCTTGGAGGGTTCTTTTCTTTTATATAGTTTAATACCTTACCCGTATTTTAGGGATCTAAAGATCTTCGGGTCGCAGTGCCCATCCTCTTTGTGAGGAGGAGAGGGTTCCTTAAAATCCCGCATGGGTATGCAGGCTGAAAAACATAATATATACCTTCTCCGAAAACACTCCGTGGATTTGCCAGTAGATCAATTCTAGCGAAAACTTTTGAAAGCAAAGACTTCCAAATCAATTCTGCATGTTGAGTGGAAGCTTTGCGAAGACACCTATTTTTATTGATAGGGGGCGAAGAATTGATTTATAAAAGTATCTAACTCTTAACGTCAGACGTTGGCTTCGTCGGTTTGGAACAACTTTATTTCAAAGCACCTTTCCAGTTGCGATTGAATTTTCTATCCCATCCTCATCTCTATTATAGACCCCCAAAAGCTTTTGAAAACAAAGATTTGCATATCAATTCTGCATGTTATCAAGCGCGGAAAAGCTGGAAAACTGTGTTGAGTGAAAGCTTCGCGAAGACACCTATTTTTATTGATAGGGGGCGAAGAATTGATTTATGAAAGTATCTACAAACTCTTAACCTCAGACGTTGGCTTAGTCGGTTTGTAACAACTTCATCCCAAGACCTCTTTCCTATCGCGATCGAATTTTCTATACCATCCTCATCTCTATTATAGACCCCCAAAAGCTTTCACCCAGCCCTTGCGCCAAATTTGCCGCAAATCTGCTGCTTCTTGTTATTGTTATTTTTGCGCTTCACTTTTTACTATAAAACAATTTTTGTTTTTGTTGCGCTCTCTCTGACTTTGCAAACACAAAATGACGCAAGCCACAAGGCGACACCAACTCTAAAGAGCGCGCGCTCGCTCTCACGCGCTTTGCTAATTGGAGCAAAACAAACACAAACAAATGGCACTCTCTCGCCTTGTTTCATTGCCAGCGCGTTTCAAGCAAAACATACGCACGCACACTCTCGCATGCCCACACACACACACATATAGCCGCGTTGACGTAGTTGGGCGCGCTGCTCGGTCTGCTTGCCGTCTGGAGCAGCAGCAGCAGCCGCGCATTTTTTTGCCCTTCGTCTTCGTCGCTTCGTGTCGTCTTCATCTTCGTGTGTTGTTGTTAGGTAGGTCGTCTCGTCCGTCGTGCTGTTTCGCTCACTTACATTACATTTGAAGCTGATGACTGACTATGTGGACTATCTACCCCTTCCGCTCTTATCCGTTTTTGGTCCTTACACAACTGTAAATGTAATGCGTCAGGATTTTATGTTCTGCTTTGCTTTTGTTTTATATGCTTTTCGCATAGTTTTTTGTGCTGGGCTAACTGAAGGCGGTAGCCCAGTAGGAAATTTGGCGCGAAGAGTTGAGCTTGGTGAGTGACTTATTTTTATATAAGAAATAGTTGAATGCTGTCAACGATTTTTTTTTTTAATTTTACAAATTCTTTAAGATTGAAATTCTTAGATTCTTAGAGTCTATTATCCTGTTTTCGTAAAGGGAACAGATACCAGCCTAAATTTATAATTTACATGCAATGAAACTTTTTTGATTTATTTATGTATGTACTTTGCATTTATCTTTGATTTATTATATTGATTTAAATGTAATTTGATAGTTACTTTTATTGCCAACAATTATAAGCTACACAGCTGCACTTAACTCTACGCATTTAAACCATGAATACAATTACACTCCTTATGTCCTTGGGCGGTTTCAAATTGCTGTTAAATAGCTCACTTTTAAACGGTAATCGATACCAATAAAAATAATTTGCGTCTTTTATTCGGAATACTTTTGATTGAATTTTAAACTGCTTAAAATTCCAGCTTTGGCAAGTCAATACATTTAAATAAAGACGAATGATATTAGTATTAATGATAAAGTATTATGTAATCTATAATGTTAACAAAAATAATACACTTTTTTTTTGCGAAATATTTTTTATTAGCAATCAACCGATACGTTGTATTGAGTACTCAAAAATTAATCGCTACATAAGTAAATGCGTGAAGGGTTTAAATTTATATATACCTACATACATATTTACAGATTTACTTAAAATTTACAAAAAAAAAGAATTTACAAACACATCCAGCTCAATTTAAAAAATATTCAGAAAAATACAACCAAAAATATTTAAACTTTTAAAATTAAAAGTAAACGCCCGAACAGAGCTTAGGAATTGGAAGACCATGAGATCTACTGAGTTGCCTTCGTATAACTTCGAATGACCAAGTCCTTGTTATATAATTCATCAAGCTTCCGTATAACCATTTCTTCTTATCAGTTGGTTTTTTGAATTACTTCCAAAATCTTGTATATCAAAATCCTATTATCTTGCGCTTTTTGAAGTCGTAATATTATAACTAAGTAGAAAAGGTGATTAGAGCCTGAACCCTTAAATTTTGATATTAAAAATCTCGTTCACTGTAAATATGTAAAAAACTAAGGTCAGTTGGCCTTAAATTATAAGAAAAATTTTAACAAAATATTGAAAAATAGAACAAGGAAAAACTAAAAATATGAACTTATCCGGTTGAATTTTTTAGCGATATGCACCGACTCACATCAAAAACTGGCCACAGACAAGTGAGAAAAAGGATGTTCAATTAAAATTAAAAATCATATATATATATGAAAACAAAACGCAAAGAAGCATCAATGAGGTGTGACACCCCCCAAACATCCATCAGTTGGAAAATCTCGGATATTTCACGCAATATTCGATAAATAAAAATTCAGAATCGGATATTTTTCGGTAATTTGTTGAAACGAGTCGGCATTTTGAGGCTCACCCCGCCACCGCCCCACCCCCCCACATTCAACGATTTCGCTTCGCCACTGGTCATGGATGCTTGAAGAGGCAAGTCAAGATGACTTAGGATAGTAGACATGATAGAATAAATAGATCGTTCAAAAGAGAGGAAATCAAAAAGGTTACTATAATTAGAGTATAAGACATGGAAAGGATCATGCAGATCAAAATTAGGTCTACCAAATTGCATTATCGAAAATACAAAAACCCTGAAATACAGAGACTAAACATATGTTATTTAAAGTCTTCACATCATAGACTATTTTGTCTCCTCCTTACGAGGCAATAATCCACATGGGTTCCGTCAGAAGAAAGTGAAGAGTATTCTGTAGTTTTAGTAAAAATAGGCTTTGACCATGATTTTCAAGGCGCGGGAAGACTTTAAGGCGACCTCACTTGGGAACTGTTAAAAATACTTACATGATTCAAAATACAGTTTTATGTATTTTTTTAAAGGGGTGTTTAAAAATAAAAATACAAGTTTTAGTTAGTTTGGCGCCCTCTGCCGCCTAAAATATGCACTTCTGTATATACCTTTTATTATAAATAACATTTTAAATTAAATTTAACATTTTTATTTTGGAAGTTTTTTTGTACTGCTTATAGAATTCGAGATAAATGGGCTCAAAATACGGAAAACCTTTAAGGAAGGTTAAGGTCACCTTTTTGGTTTTAGAATTTTAAGATGGTCCTTAAATTTTGTCTATTTTTTCTGTACAAGTAAGGTAAACTTATTTCCCAGTTTTTAGCTTTTTAAATTCCGACCCAGCTATAAAAAAATACACCTGCATATGTATACAGATGACCTCACTTGTTAAACATAATCTCTTCTGAAGCCATATTTGGTTTCTTGGAAAGTAAGAAATATAAGCCTGTGAATACATATTGAAAAGAATCAGATTGCTGATTTTTATTTACCATTCTAATTAAATTAAAATTGTTATTATATTTAGATTCTTATCAAATTTTTGCTATTATAATGAACTTCCATTGCATACCCTACAAATGAGTTGAAATACTTTACTTTACTCAAATGCATACTTTTGAAAAATTCTTTTTAGAGGAGTTCTTTTTAATGGAGTTGTATTTTTTGGCTTAGAACTTAACGACTAAGCACCTCATCCGAGTTCCCATGAATTTCGTATAGAGGGTAAATGAGCCATTATCTCGGGAACGGCTGAACCAATATAAACCAAATTTTGCAAACATTTAAGTAGCCCAGTTTACGAAGGGATATTATGAAAAAATAAAATTTAAGGTCTACATTAAATTTTTGTTGATTTTGAAAATTTTTTGTTTGTTTTTTCCTCCACATCAAAAACTACGTTGTATTTTAAAATTCCCTCCATAGGGTAGCTTCACAGTGATGCCTTCATAAAAATAAAAAAAGACATGTAGCTTTTGTAGTTAAGAAAATAATGGGGCAAACGTTCAAAAATATCTTTTTTTTTCTGTTTTTTGCATACTTTCTAACTTTGACGCTAAATTTCGACCACTTCTATTTATCGTACAAATTTTTTTGGCTATTCTGAGGTCCTTACCTGACCCCCTTTATAGCGATTAGTTCGAGCGGCAAAGAATGCTCGGTCGCTCTCAGGTTTGAGCTACATAAATATTCTGTTTCGCTTTAAAACAATTGAATCAATTTTGGCCAACTTCTTGTATTTTGCCCACAAAACTAACGTATAAGCAGCGAAGTTATAATCCGTCTTAAAAACTTCACAAAAATTAACAAGAAAAACTTTGTATATAAAAACGCTTCGTTCGTCAAATTTCCAACTGGGTTTGTCTGCTTTTGTTGTTGTGACTCTCGCTTCGTTCCATATCTTTAGTTTGTTTATCTCGTTGTATCGATCTCGTTACAATTTGAAAAATTTGTAATGTGTTTTTTTCTTTTTGTCTGCTAAAGTTTTGACTGTTGCTTACGTCATTTATGCTGTACAAATTTTTAAGTATAATTTAAGCAACTGCTTAACATTACCTTAAATTGTCGTTTGCCTTTTTTTATGTACATACAGGTATATAAGTATGTACATATGTATGTCTATGTAGTTTATATGAATTAGTCTAAACTGAGCTTCAACTTGACGCACAACTGCGCAAATGAGGCCTCGAAAACTACAACTTGAACAAGTGTAGCAACAACAACACGTACAAGCAGCAATTACAACAATTACAAACAACACACACATACATGCAACAACAACTAGCCAAAAAGTCATTAAAGCCACCTTAAACTTTGGCAATGCATGTAACGGCCAAAACAGCCAAGCTTTGAAGTTTAACTTTATCGACAGGAAACTTCATTATAAACGACATTGGCACACACAGATACACACACACACACTTACGTTGTGGCAAGTAAACCAGCCCGACAAGCTACGGCGCTGCTGCAGCGCTGCCGCTGTCTCTGTTGCTGCCTCTGCTCGAACATAACGGCAATGCAGCCAAGTACGCGAGGTGTTTAAGCCAGCAACAGTGACGTAGATGGGCAGGGGAGTTAATGGGGAGTTCCGTCCTTAACTACCTGAGTTTAAGGAAATTGAGAAAAATAATATAAGATAAAGATTTTTATATATAATTTTGGCCACGGACTGAGATTTCAAAATGGTCAGGGGTGTAAGGAATAAAATGTACTTATCCCTGTCCATCGCCCCTGATCGCCATTTTCTTGAAGATAAAACAAAAAGGAAATTGAGACAACTAGAAAAAATATGGTTTTTTATATATAATTTTGACCACGGAATAAGATTTCAAGATGGAATAAACTCGACTTATCCCTATCCATCGCCCCTGATCGCATTTTTCTTGAAGATAAAAAAAAATTAAATTGAGACAACTAGAAAATAGATGGTTTTTTCATATATAATTTTGACCACAGAAGAAGATTTCAAGAATGTCAGGGGTATAATAATAGGAATAAAATCTAGTTATCCCTGTCCATCGCTCCTGATCGCCTTTTTCTTGAAGATAAAAAAAAATGGAAATTGAGACAACTAGAAAATATATGATTTTATATAACATTTTGACCACGGAATAAGATTTCAAGATAGTCAGGGGTGTAAGGAATAAAATCTACTTATCCCTGTCCATCGCCCCTGATTGCATTTTTCTCAAAGATTCAAATTAGGACCTTATTTATAGATTATATTCATGATGCAATGATTTTTACAAGGTGGCGCCAAGAAATCCTCAAGTTTGGCTGCTCAGAAAAATGGTTCAGATTTCGTATATTAGCTATTTGAAATAGTGGCCCAATTTTGATCAATCTTTATAAAGGATAGGATCTACGTCACTAGGCCAAGAAAATTGGTTCAGATCATATATGGTATCTGGTAGGAAATATTGGAACAATTTTGATCAATCTTCACAAAACATAAATTTGAATTTAGTATATCTTTGGTATTAAATATACAAGCTAAACTATCTACGTCACTAGGCCAAGGCGGCACAGTAAAGTGGATCTAATTTTGTGTAGTAGCTATATGAAATAGTGAAACAATTTTGATCAATCTTCCCAAAAAGTTAATGTACAATCAGTATATCTTTGTTATTAAATACTTACATCAAACTCCTTCAAAGCAAGCAAAGCTATCTACGTCACTAAACAAAGGCTGCACAAAAAAGTGCTTCAGATTATATATCGTTACTATATGAAATATTCGACCCATTTTGATCAATCTTTACAAAAATATCTTTGTTAATAAATACTCAATCAAACCCCTCCAAAGCAAACTATCTACGTCACTGCGCCAAACGCCACAGTGGGCCGAGTGTGGTAATAGGCTGCTGCCGCTGCCTTTTTTTATTTCTGCTTTGCTGCCAATGTTGCCAAGCAGCCAAAGTGGCTTAGCCAGGCCTTAAAGAAAATAACTGTGTGAAACACATTATGGTCTACGGCGTGAGGTATTTATTTTTTTCCCCATTTTGTGGGAGGTGAGGTAAAAACAAGCGAAGATTGTGTAGAAGAAAAAAATGCCGCCTGCTTGAGAAAAAAATATGTCTAACATTGTAACGTGACCATCGCGTTGTTGCACTTGTAACATGTTGCTGTTGTAGCTGTAAAGTTGCACAGCCAGCAATGCCTGAAAGAGAGAGGGAGAGAGAGTGGAGAGTGGGAAGAGGGGACTTACCTATCCATAAATCTACACTAAAACTGGATTAGAGGCCTGCGCTTTGGCAAACAAAGCTGCATGCATGCAGGCAAACTATTTGCACAGTGGGCTGAAAGCTATGAGCGGGTGAAACAAAGGTCAATAATAATTACTGAGGAAAATTGCTCAATTTTAAGGGATAAAATGGAGGGTAAATAGGGATGTAATTAATAATAAGGTTAGTTATTACTGAATCATTTGATCATCATGTTATTAAAGGTATAAAAGAGAAATAGCATCGGAATAAAATAAAAATAAAAAAATTTTTAAGCCGAATTTGTTGCAATGTCTTAAAGTTACAGCCGAGTGCCAACATTTTTTTTTCTAGTTTGCATATTTTTTGGTCAATTTTTTCCAATCCCTATATTAATGCCTCGTCCCGAAAGTGTATGTTTTATTATTAAAATTTTCTTGTAACAACAGGAAACAAAGTAACTTTTTAATGAAACTCTCACGCACTGAATGCAGGACCATCACGGGTGTGCTAACAAGACACTGCCTCTTAGCAAAGCATGCGTATAGGATGGGACTAACGGCAAGCGAATCATGCAGGATCTGCAGGGATCCAGAAGTCCCTGAGACCCTAGCACACGTACTCTGCGACTGCCCAGCCATCTCTAGACATCGTCTGACCACCCTAGGAGAGTCAGCGTTTGTCGGTCTAGAAGAGGTGGCCAGGCTACAAGTTGGGCGGCTACTTAATTTCGCTAAAAAAGTCAAATTTTTAACCCACCATCACTTTGCGTAATAACCTCAAATCTGGCACAGCTAAGGACCAATAGGTCTAGCTAGGCTGCACTCTGTTGTGGCCGGCCAGTGTAACCTAACCTAACCTACTATTATAAAGGGTGTTTTTTTAAAGCGCATCCGAATTTCAAACCTTATAAAAATGCAGAAACATAAATATAAAAATGCCAAATATGGTTTTATTAAAAAAACAATTTCTTATTATTTAATATTTGAAAAAGATAAAATATTGTAATGGATCCTAAAAGTCAAATTTTTGACCAAACTTTCGTATTTCTGTACGTTCTTGGTTTTCAAATCGTCAATTGTTGCTGTCTTGTCTACATCAACTTGACGTGCCCCAATAGGAAATTATCCAAAGGGGTCAAATTAGACGACCCCGGCTACCAGTTGACGGTCTCTTTCTTGAAATATTAAAAAAACACTTATTTTGCATAATATTGTGTATGCAAATTTCTGCTGCCATTTGATGTGAATCCAGAAAGACTTTTTCTAAATTGGAGATTTCTCAGAATTCAGAAATTTTGTTTGGTAGGCCCCAAATTTACTGCCTGGTCCTGAAAGTTTTTTAGTTTCTTATGATAAAATGCTATTAATATTATATAAATAATAGATAATATTTGTAATAATGCATAATACTATATGGTGTAACACCTGCTACCATTGTCTTTGAGTAAACATTTATTTTGAAGACTGCTTTCGGGATTAGAATAAATTCCTTTCCGGCGGAAAATTTTATTTGTCAGTAAAAATGTTAGTACTAGGACTCTGAAAATTCTATAAAGCAAAGGTTAATTCCCCCGGAACCGCAGCTTTCTAAATGAAGGACATCTTCATAATCGACTTGGATACAAGTTTTCTCTGCAATTAAATAATAATCTAGTTGGCGATACCTGGGAACCTGTAATTCCCAAAACAAACTTGCCTTTTAAAAACTTGTCAAATTCTACTAAATTCTATTAACCTATCAAATAAGTAGCTTTTGCTTTGAGCACAAGTTAATTAAAATTTACAAAACATTACGAAAAGTCTTAAGTTATCGGATTTTAAAAAATATGGAGAACAGGTCCGGAGTATCCATTTTAATTGAGTATTGTCAAAAACACCAACTGGGATTTGCTAACTATCTTTTTTTTCAAGCCGATGATGGTGGGCATAATTGCAAAGTCACCTTAGGCGATTTGGAAGCACAGGGTAGTGGTAAGCTATTTACTCCTCCACATCCTACAGAAATTCCTTCTCCAACTCCTTCTTGTCATAGGTCGCTCCAAACGTGATGCCAAACACATGGCAGCTCTAGAATTGATGAATAAATTACAAAAATTAGATGGTTCTGGCGACGGCGAAAGTCTTGCTCAGAAAAAAGTGGAGTTCCAAAACAGAGATTTTGTCAACGAGCTGCGGAATTATTGTGTGCAACATGATAAGCCCCTGCCCACCGTGGAATTTGTGCAACAATACGGCTTGACACGTTGCCCGGTCTATATGGCCTGTTGCACTTTGGGTTCTATAAAAAAATTTGCCAGTTCATCCAATAAAAAAAATGCAAAACAACGAGCTGCCGCTGAAATGTTATCCCTTATATCAACAGATATGGATGATTTGCGAGTTCAGAATATGCCGAAGGAACTTAGCAATATGGGAATTGATTCGCCCGAAAATTTCTTGGCTTTGGAAGCACAACGTCGTCCCAAGCATGTCAGTTTTTACAAAATGAAGGAAGCTGGTATTAATGAATATGAAGCTCCAAAATTATGCGAACGTCATAATTACTTTAAAAATTTACATTCGCATCTTAAGGAGGCCGCCTTTAAGATATTGAATAATGGGGATGAGTCCCAACCGAAAGATAAAGCTTTAGCTGTGCTGGCTGCACTCAAATTGACGCCACGTTTTAGTGAAGTTGATTCTACAAGCACGGAGAAATTGGTAATGATGGAACTTGTAGATTGCAGCTACGATTGTGTTTTGATGGGTTTCGAAAGAGATATTTATACTAAAATTATAAATTATTTTCGAGAAATGCTTGACTAAGGATGAAAAGAAGAAATAAGGATATTTTTACAACATATAAGAAGTAAACTAAATAATGTACTTATGATTAAAAAAAAAATATTCTAAAGTTCTGTTTGTTTTAAATTATAAGGCTTATCAAAATTCACAGAAAAATTTTGATAATTGAGCTATTCGTAATATAATTAGAGCCTCTCTACCAAAGTTAAGTGGTATATTAAGTTAGTGTGCAGAGAAGGAACCACAAAGCTGTCTCCAAGACGGTCAGCACAATAGAAATTAATAAATTCTGTATGTCTGAACGCGTAGATCTTGCAGAATATAAGAGCTAGGTTATCAAAACTTGGCATTTAAACTCCTTATGTAAGCAGCCAGGTCGAGCCACTATTGTTTTTCTTCTGTCCCACCCCTTCTAGCCCTATATTTTGTACAACTTAGTTGCTTTAGTTTTGGAATATAACGAGAATTTCCAATTTTATTTTTAATAAAAAAGTGTTTCGAAGAATCTCCAGGATTATTTTAATCGTAGTATAGTCGGAGCGAATACAATCGCAATACATTATTCTAGGGACATGAGTTCAAATTTCTTCAGGTTCTCGACAATCCCGATATAGTATATTAGAGGCGGGAGCTTTAATCGCTTCAGGTTCAAGCTTCATGCATTAGGGTGGTTCAGGGTCGGCGACTTTGACGGAAATTTTATTCTGAATAATGAAAAAGTATTTTTAAGGATGTCCTGGTTCAAATTGAGCGGATGCTATCGCAATATAGTTTGTATATAGAGGCGTGAGTTCAACTCGCTTTAAGTTCTAGTTCATGCATATTGGTGGTTCAGTGAAATTTCAGAAATTTTAATTTGACTAATAAAAAAGTCTTTCGAAAAATGTCTAACATAAGTTCAATAAAATCGGAGTGGATAGATTTGCAATACAATTTTTTCATATATAGAGTTGTGAGTTCAAATCGCTTCAGGTTCTAGTTCATGCATTAGGGTGGTTCAGTGTCGGCGATGTTAGGTAACTAGATTTCACAAATTCGTTTTACTTGTAGACTACATTGAATTAGTAATAAATTTTCGAGTCAAGCTCCTTATACCTTTTAATTTATTCTCATAATTTCTCAGTTCTAAAGATATAATATCAAAACTTTGATTTAATATGTTAAGCTGGCTTTAAGAAATATTTTTACATTATTTATGCAAATAAAGCAAATTGTGAATTTGAATTTATAGGAAGATAATAATTTTACTTATGATATGATCGTGGAAAGTTTCTTAGATATGGTACAAAATACCTTTTGGTCGCAGTGCCCCACCTCTCTGTGAGGTACCCTTTTCGGAAAAAATACTTTACTTTTACCAGATCTCGAATCTAGGGTGAAGCTGCAGCCATCATTGAGTTTTTTTTAATTTATTGTAAAATATCGAGCAATTCCATATTTATAACTACAAATTAATTAATTAAGCAATATGTAATAATAAAAATATTTATATAACTTTTGATTAAAAACTAATCATATAAAACTTTTTTTTTTCTTTACAGGTACGTTAATATGATAATCAAATTACTTGTATTATTTTGCAATTCGTTACGTAAGTAGAATTAAACCTTCCCAATTTTTGTTTTAAGAGAGAAGTACCTCAAAAAAAGGATTTTAAGTAATAAAAAGGCTCAAAACAAATTTAGCTTCACATAAAAAAAAAGTTATTAGCCAATTTGATAAATTAATTACATATGAAAATAAGTCGAAGAAAAAATAATTGGATAGAATAACTAAATCTCAAAATTTTACTTCGTCAATTCTTCTATCAATCAAATTTCCAAAAAATAAAATTAAAATCGACCGTGCTCCGGAAAACGAAAAATTTTTGTCGAATTTGGTTTTACTTGCTACCAATTTCACTTTTTTTTTATTGCTAGCGCCATCTACTCGTATTTCCCTTTCCCTTTGTTAGCACATGGCATTTACACCTTCCGAAGTTTATTATGCTCGATAGTTCTATTCTTTCTCAAAGAGAATTTTTTTATGCAATACATGAACCACATAAAAGTTCGGTTTGAGTTGTGTTTTTGCTATATTTTGGTTTGATTAAAAAAAAAAAACAATAAAAAATATTTATCAATAACTAATTAATTTCAAATTGGCATAAATAGAATCTAAGAATATCATAAAATACTAAACAAAATTTTTCATGCCTATTTCTATTTAGAAAATTCGTTTTAATTTCTTTTCCAACAAAACATTCGGTTTCAAACCACATAAAAAATTCGGTTTGGTGAAATTGAATATTTTTTTTATATGGCGATTTATGTTTTTAAAATATTATAAAGGAATACAAACTTTAAAAATTAATTAAAAAGTTGTAATGGATCAAATATTAAAATGGATTACCAATTTCAAAATGAAAAAAAAAAAAATCTATTCTATCATTTTCAAAATGGACTTACAGTGGACAAATTAATTACAACTATTAAATGTAATTTTTCGCCCTACGCTCCACCCGGAGTTGGAGGAACTTATATATATATCAAATGTAATTGATTCTGCTTCAACATTTTGTTTCTGGCCAAAAGGAATATCGGCCTAATAGTAGCACCCGAATACTTGAGAAATAAGTTTTTATTAATAAAGATGCTCGTATTCAAAGGATAAGTAAATGAGACTTCTGAAATTGTGAGCACCAAGCAAGTGATTTCAAACTAATCCGAAGCACGGCACACGATTGCATCTATTCAATTCCCTTAATTGTTCCATTATTTGTTGAAAAATCTGGTATACCCTTGACCTTCTGAAGACCCTATATTCCTAGATGAAAATTCTCAAGTTCAATTTTTTTATATTTCTAAAAAAAAACGCCCATAGACGCCAT
>JBAMAX010001918.1:0-175155 GCA_037043745.1 Chymomyza amoena | reverse complement strand
AATGCGTTGTCTATATGATGATATAACTTTACAATAGACGTGCTCGTGCTTCGAAATAAAAATATCGATGATAGATTTTGTTTTAACTCACAGCTAGAAATTATAAGCACACGAAAAATCAAACTTTGACACAAAATGCGTTGTCTATATGATGATATAACTTTACAATAGACGTCGATAGATGTATCGATACATTTTTTTTTTTTTTACGATAATCGATATTTTTATTTCGAAGCACTAGCACGTCTATTGTAAAGTTATATAACAAAGCTGTTACTTCCAGCACTAATGTACAACTTTAGAACCGTTGAAAAAATATTTTTTAAAGCATACTTTTCGGCAGCTAAGAAATTAATAAATATTTCTTCGCTTTATTTGTTAAAAATTAAACTTTTAGATAAAAAATTCAATTTTCGAAAATCGTAAGAGCTACATTTTCTTGTTAAATATACAAAGAAATTTTCCAAAATTTTTTTCGAATAAATATCGAGTGTTTGTAGGAGCTGCTCTTTAAGTTTTTTTTTAAAGATTTGCAAATGCAAATTTCTAAGGAATGATGAGGGATACTTTTTATGATTTCGAATGGATGTTTTATGGCATTATTTTTTAAAATAATCTCATTCAAATGTTGCCGCAACTGCGTTTTAAATGGTCCATCTGAAGGTCCAATTTCTCCATAGCTCGTTCAAGCATTTCCACTGGTATTGGCCAATAACACGAAATGGCTGGCTTCGAAGGTCTCAATCGTTGCTAGTTTGTCCACGTAAACTTTTGACTTTACGTAACCACAAAATAGTTTAGAAGAGCATAAAAATTTGTTTGGTTTCTTACCTTTCTTTTACGTCAATTTTGTTGACTTTCTTAGGTAGCCTTTTTTATTTTTTTTTAGTTTGGTCACACTTTTGTAAATGATAAAAAATATGTGTTAAGCTTCGAACACTTTTGTTTCGATATATTTGCTCGTCGTAGATAATTCTAATTACCTACTTCATCAATTATATAGACAACAATTTAACATTTTTTTGTCCGGCTTCAAATAGTTGATCCCTGTGCTAAATTTCACGCTAGATTCAAATCTGCTTAGAAATTGTTGAAAGTAGGCAGTTTTTGAGATATCGCCAAATTTGCATTTTTCATGTTTTGAAAAAAGGTTAGTATACTAAAATACAATTTTCTCTGGGTTTAGTCACCGATAAAATAAATAAAGTTTAAGTTATTTCACGAAATACTGACAAATGCGGAATATTGTTTACCCGATGTTGATGAACCAGGCCAAATAATGTTCGTAAAAGATTACGCCATCATGTCAATATCTAAAACCGGAGCAATTTTTATGGAAAGATCGTTTAAAATTTGTCAGCAAAAAATTGAAAAATCATCGAAATTTTTTCAAAACTTCAACTTTGAAGTGCCATAACTTCGTCAATTATAATTGGATTTTAAACAACTGTAATTTTTTTAAGAAATAATTTTGTTATCTTTAATTTTCGTCTCAGTTTACGAAAATCGGTGCACTAAAACCAGAGAAAATTGTATTTTAGTAGACAAAACATGAAAAATGCAAATTTGGCGATATCTCAAAAACCGTTCTACTTTCAACATATTTCTAAGCAGATTTGAGTTGAGACTGAAATTTTGCAGAGGGTTCAACTATTTTAAGCAGGATCAAAAAACTGTGTCATAGTGTTATTGGTACTAATTTCAGAAAATCTTAAGTTACAATAGAAATCTGGAGCTACTTTGTTCCAATTTGTTTACTTTATTTTATTATTTATTAATTCGATCAGTTTAAATTGCGATTTTGTTTTTTTAATTTTAAAGAACTGTGGAATAAAAATATTTGTATTTAACGATTTTAGGGGATGGCAATGATTCCGCCAACAATTTTATATTAGTGATTTTTGATTTTATTTACTTTTTAATTTAAATTAATTTATTTAATCTCAACAATACGTTTTATTACAAATATGTATAGTCAACATTTCGAAGAGATATCTGACAAGATCTGATTGGTACACATAGATCATCGATCATCGCTATAAAGACAATATAACGCAGCACTTTATCGATATCATCGGTTGATATACTGACACCCGATGATTCCGCATACAGACGCTGAAGCACGAGCACGTCTATTACAAAGTTATGTAAAATTAAGTTTAAAGAATTAAATATTTAATGTTGAAAACATAACAATTTCTTTTTAAAAATCTCCGTACAACGATTTGCTATTGGTAGCAAATATAGATAGGTAATATAGTTTTTTTTTAGTTAGTGCTGGAAAATTAATTATATTACTACAATAAAATATATAAAACTTGAAGATGTTCATTCTCTTCTTGTCTTTTTTTTTATGTTATAAAGTTACTCATATCAAAATTTCTTATTTCACAAAATCTTAAATCAAATTAAATAAAGTAAACTAAAAAAAATCTATATCTATTGTTCTTTCGTGCCCATTTGCAATTGTATAATAAATCATTGCATTTTGCTCCGTTTTTATAAAAACTTTATTCAGACAGAAAAAAGATTTAAATCAATTAAAACAAGTGGGCCAGTTATAAGCGAAACTTTTCAAGTAGAGATGGGTGAGGGGCGGTCTATTTTTGCAACACCTTTCCCTTGGCACGATGAAGTTTTTGCGGGCTCGGGCTTAAAAAAGGAAACCCCATAAAAAACAGCAGAAAATGGCGCAAAAAGCATATAAAATAATTTGTTCATTCTGTTTTTACACGCATAAATATATAAGTTGCTGGCAACATGCCAATATATCGATTAAGCTTATCGATAAATAGCAAGGACTCACATCAGTGAGTAAATCAATAGCTATCGCTATGATTATAAATAACGCTTTGAGAAAGATTTATTAACAAATCAATTGCATTTACCAATCCTTACCGTGATTTATGGAACTTCTTTGAAATAAAAAATTGACTATTTCCTAACCAATTGGAAATCATCGGATCCATTGACCGACTGAGTGGATTAATTTCATCATAATAATTTTCAACTATTTGCCATCGTTACATTTTAACCATGTTTGACTGGCGATTTGGTTGGTTTCTATCTCGGTATTATAAGCAGTATCTCGAGATTAATATTTTAGTGAATTGGCAATGCCAAACTATGAATGAGTCTGAGTCAGGACCGACAATCTGTTTTTGTTTCGCGTACACTCAAAATACGAGAAACAATTGTGTAAGCACAGTCCGAAGAATATGTAAGACAGGAGTGTGGAAGGCTTCATGGTTATTTTCGTGGCATTCGCTTCTGTGATCTCTTTATTAAGGTATAGTCGACTAAATGAACAAAATGTTAGCGTTGCATCCTTATCTTATGCCTATGAAAAATATACTTTGGTCGATTACTCCAGACCTGCCTAATAAGCACACAACATTCCATGAGAATCGGTCTAGCCGTTTCGGATGAGTATTTTTATACAAAAACCAATATTCACAATCCCACGAACTAATTCACATTCATAATCTTATCGCATATAGGCTAAAAACTTCAGCATTGACCTCTAATTCACGACAAAAATCCGATTTCGATCGACTCGTTACATGAGAACACCCATAATACGAAAAACATATGTAAGCTTCTTCTTATCATCATAAGATTCCTTGTTGAGTATTTTAGTCGCAATTTTGTAATCATCCTTTTGTAGTGAGCATATTCTTGTCCTAGGCAGGATTCTAATCAGTTTTTAAAAAAGTCCCATTAAAATCGGACAAGGGTTTCGGCGTCCAACTTTATACAAAAGATATACTATTTATTTTAAATACAAGTTTTTCCGTGTTAAAAATAAAATTTTTTGTAATTGTAATTTTGAAAAGTTGATATAGTCGACTTGTTTTAAAATTTCTGACATAACTATTTGAATTCATTTACGAAATTTGGCCAAAATCTATTACTTGGAAGGAGCTAATTTTTTTTTTTCTTTTATTACAAACATTGCTTTTATTAACTTATTTGATTAGATTTGTGAATGTTCTTCTCGTTCTTTTCTCTCAGTGTATGCATAAGTGCATGCACACACAAATAAACGAATATAGATATATATATATATATACATATATATATGTATATATATATACGTACGTGCTGTCGTTCTCTCGACATTCAAGTCAAATGTTTAAACTTGGCTTCAAGATTTATGCATTATTTAAATTAACATTTATGATTTATTTTATGATGGATTTTACTTGAATTTGCTCAATGAAACTTAAAACGTTGCCAATTCTGGAGAAATAATTATGCCATTCTATAAAATTGGTTTAAGTTCTTATACAAATACAATATATCATTCATTAGTAACAGATTGAAGATAAAATATGAATTTTGTTACATATTCTAGCAATTATTTAAATAGAAAGAGGAGACCTTGTTTACTTAAGGAGGTTTGTAAGTTCTGCTTAAGGAAAACATAAAAATGTTTTGTTATATTCTGTGAATTTTATATATTTTTACGGAATGCAAATAATTTCAAATAATGAACTTAAGGATATATACAAACAGGACAGATAAAATGAAGACTAAGTGGTGCAATTAAAAAATTAATATTCTAAAATATTAGAGTGTCCGACTTTAAGAAACCCTGTGGTAAACTGTACTTTTTTAATGTTTTTTTTAAAGTTACAATTAATTATAAAAAGTTTATAGCCCGAGCAACAGTTACCCATATTGTGGGTAGATAAGTTGCCGCCACACGGCAAATGTTTTTTGTCAAAAGGGAAATTAGGAAACTGCTTGAGTGAGAGTAGTGGTGAAAACATGCCTACTCTTACCAATACTAGTTAAAGCATAGCGGAATTAGGTTTGGCTCGCTAATTATTGCTTAGTATTAGTGCGTAGGTTCCCTGCAGGAGTTCTGTGTCATATAAGGGGCCTCAACTACTCTGAACGTTACTAGTTCTTAAATGGTTCAAAAGAGAATAGCTGTGGAATTAATGGAATTTGTGCATATGTGTAAGTGGAGACTAATTGATAAAGATACGTTTAGGTAGAGCGAACTGTTTCTTTTCTTTGAGGAAGATTCCAAGTTTTCATTTTTCAGAATATCCGAGTGTCCTTCGAAGCCAATGAGCTTTCTTTTTTATGTCTAGAGTCTATAAGTCTAGAGTTGCTGAACATACTCTCACTCTCTAAAATGGACATCATCGGTCTATCATTTTATCGATATTATTCGATTGGGCTGCGATAATGTATATAATTTATTTTAGGATCTACCTACAAGTTATACCGACTATGCGCAATTTTCTATTCGAACAGTTACTAATCGAATCCTCATAACCACCGAAGGTCGGTCGGTCAAAGACGCTATTTCCCATAGAAAGGGCCTCCGAACCGCCGTTCGAATTCGGACGTATCTGAATAACTCTAGAGTCCCTGATCTGGCTATTCTGAAGCAGTTATTAATAGAGATCCCCATGCCCCTCCAGAGTGGGTCGATTTCAGGGAATTATTTTATTAAGGGGTTAGTCTATTAATTTTTAAAATCAAACCAATCTGAATAACTTAGAGAAACAGATCTTGCTTTTCTGAAGTAGCTACAATGATAGGCTGCTTGCCCAGAAAATTTTTTTTTTAATTTTTCATCTATCTAACTAAAACTATTATTGCGTACCCCTGAAAATTCGCTCGTTAAATTTCGGCCCATCTTAAATTTTATTCATGCGCTACGAAAATGTAATCAATATCAACAAAAAAGAATACTTTGTATCGGTATAAAAAAATCTAATCAGCATCGTACATAACGAATTGATGAAAGTAAATAACAAAGATGCTTTTTAACATTGCGTCCCCATTAAAAATCCGCTCTATAAATTTCGGACCATCTTATAATTTATTTATGCGCTACGAAATTGTAATCAAAATAAAAAAAAAATGATACTTGTATAGAGCAAAAACTATTCGATATTAAAAAAAAACGAATCAATATCGTAATTTGCGAATTGACGGAAGTAGATGACAAAGATACTTTTTAATACTACGTCTCCAAGAAAATTTACTCGATAAATTTCGGTCCATCTTAAATTTTATACATGCGCTACGAAAATGTTATCAATATCAACCAAAAATAATACTTTGTTTTGAACAAAAATTATTCGATAATAAAAAAAACGAATCAGTATCGTACATTGCCAATTGAACTAAAAAAAGATAAGATTAATGCCGTTTATGATTTATTAGTTTAAACTTGAGGCCAAATTTCAGGCTTTTGTGCTGATCGAGGCCAATATAGGGTGAATTGGCAGACAAATTTGGGTGAGTCTGAGTCTGTAGCGAACAATTGTTAAGAAGGGCGAATATGAAGAAATTATTATTATTATTATTTATTTTCTTCTTTCTTCTACCTCTATTTAATTTCATAGCAATATAGCATTTTTGTGTAGAACACTAAAAACAAAATGGCGCTGCATCAGCTGTTAAATGGGTCCCTTTATTTTAGTTATTACTCGACACTTCAGTGGAAAAACTCTATTTGAGTTTTAACATATTATATTTTTTTTCTTTTTTTTATATAAAATAGTTTTTTTTATTGATTTTTAATTTTTGTATTTTTTTTTTGATATCGGCGAAAATAAGCGAAGAACTCTTCTTCTTCTGTCATCCTAGACTCCCTGTGGAGTATAAGGCCTCGACCATCCTCTTGTAGCGAACTCAATTACTAGTCAATAGTAATTACGTCAAATCTTATTGCAAAATTCCGATTATTTATAGAGTTATTGATATCTGAAAGTTGACCTTTTTATTTGTAGACTTTTCTTTAACAAGCCATATCATCATCAATTCCTTTATCTCCGGTTGGAGCATAGGGCCTCCGGTGGTTCTTGTGTATTTTGAGATTTCTGCTATAGGTGAATTTGTGTTAATGTGACATGAATTTTGCACCTCCAAATCCGATGTTCAGGCTGCCGGAGCAGGGGATTTCTCGAAACACGATTACCCCTTGGAGACTTTCTAATCATTACGTTTTGATCCATGTTTAAATTAACTCTTATTCAGGTTGGTAGTTTTTCCGCGATAGTTATAAGCACAAAGCGGAAGCTTAGTAGGAACTACCATCCTCTGATGACTAAGCACATGTTGGCAGTAAGCTTCCGGGAAGTCTGTGGACGCTATCGTTGGCTCGCGAGGAGCTCCTCCGCTACCGTGCCTTCAACACGAGTCTGCCAACTCATATGGGGGCTTGCAGTGCATTAAAGCATAGGTTGTTAGCATGATTGGTTATTGAATGGCGCCAAATCACTCGCCATGACGCTAGGAGAATCTTAGACACTCAGGATTTATAAGGAGTTCGGTGCCACCCAAAAACCTCTCTGAGACTCTCCCCTCCTAGCCACTGAACGCTGTACGGGACCAATAACCAATAAGCAGGTTATTCGCAGCTAACCTTCAAATCTGAAGGCCTTTCACTATCCGAAACCGCAATACGCGAAATGCCCCTAATATCGAGATCCCCCTAATATCGAAATCCGGACAAGCCATATAAATGAATAAATTTATTGACGGAATTTTTTTTTACCTTGACAGATAAAATATTAAATTAAAAAAAAATATATATTTTTAAAGATTTTTTAGTTGAATTTTTTATCATTTTTAATTTCGAAATTCAAAAGTGATCTCCTACTTTGCGTGTTTGTTATTACTTTCTTCGTACTCTTAGGGCTTATTTTTAATCAATTTTTAAAAGATTTTTTTTAATAGTGTTTCCCTAACATACACAAAAAATATTATAAATAAACTGCCCGTAATTTTTTTTGTGTCTACTTTTTCTATATTTAGTGTTTCCTTACACATAAAAAATATTATAAATAAATTGCCCGTCATATTTCGTGCATATTTTTGTTGTTATTGTCGATATTATCTTTATACAAATTTGACTACCACAAAGCTCTAATAAAAACGACAAATTTTTTGTTAAAACTTGTCAAATTTAAATGCCATCATGATTTTACGGCTAAAAATAATAATACTTTGGATTAAAAGTGAGCTAAAATTGTTGGTTTTGTCATCTGTCATCGATTGTCAAGCGTCTTTAATCTGTCCAATCAACTGGTTCAAAAATAGTTTTTCAATTTACGAATGTAACAAACTATCACTTGCTTTGGGGTAAGTTTTTCACGTTAGTTCCGGGTTGGTTTCATTTGACAAAGCGCAAACTTTTGTACGGGTTTCAGAGTGCTTTCCGGTTGTTGTATCTACATATAGTATATAATATACTTGGAAAGTAGTTCTCTGGCTGCTGTAATTAGCTGCTAGACACAAACACATGTACAAATACAAACAAATAAACAAATTGTTGCATAAAAAAAAGGCAACTTTGGGTTAAAGATCGAACAAAGTTGACAAAAGTTTTGACATTTTGATTTTATTCTTACACATTTCGTTTTGTTATATTGGGCGACTTGGTCCCAAACAAATTAGTTGGCCTTTTGGCTTAAACAAACAAACAAAATATTGCTACCGAAGGTCGTAGGAGAACAACTTTTGGTAAGCCAAAGTTTAGTGGGATACTCTATAATGAGGTGGGAACTTTAGTTGTTAGCTCTGCTTGAAAAATTTTTAATAAATAAAGTCCAATTGGGGAGATAATTTATTTTGGGAAACAAATTTTTTAAACCATATCGAGTCTTTGGGTAAAGGACATAATCGTAATATCATGTAGTGGATTTTATCGACCCCTTCCAATCACACCGAGATAAAAAAAAAAAAAACTGAATAAATTCGCATCTATCAGTTATCGATATGTCTGATGTATGTCGATTCATATCAGTATTTTACCCGGTTATATCTTAATGTCGCAAAAAATGGGATAAAGGATCTGGAGGGTGGCTCCGATAGTGGTGCCAGACGACTTCTGCGAGACTACGCTCAGAGGTTGCCGTGCAGACTTCCTCTTGGGATGACCATGACCTTAAAGTAATCTTTATCGATATGTAGTCATCGTCATTTCAATTATTTGCTCTTTAGTTTGTTTCACACGATACAAATTCTCGGAGTTGAAGTGATCACGAATTTAGTTTATTTTCGTACTAATTCATCTAATTTGGAAGTTATTGCCATTTAAAGTTGAAACAAAAATTTATTCTGAATCGTGCAAGAATATAAAAACTGTACAGCGCACTGTCCCAGGAACCCCGACCCTAAAATAATTTATATCGATATTTATTATTTCTCCCGGGACCTCAGCCATTCGAAGGAAGCCTCTGTCTCCAAATTGGGGGTCTGAAGGGCGGTTCCGATAGCGGTGCCAGACGACTTTTGCGTGACTTCACTCACATTGTTATCTCCGTCAGAGACCAGGAGCTCTTCCTCGAAGCTACAAGCCGACACCTCGAGCTGCCGATGAAGAAGCGGTCCTTTCGACTGAAGGAGTAGCGGTTGTTCCCGAATAGATTCAGGTGGTTGAGCCCGAGTCCCTTCTACATGCCCAACAGCA
Organism: Chymomyza amoena; assembly: GCA_037043745.1. Lineage (NCBI taxonomy): Eukaryota > Metazoa > Arthropoda > Insecta > Diptera > Drosophilidae > Chymomyza > Chymomyza amoena. The sequence goes on along the minus strand of JBAMAX010001918.1, from coordinate 165,710 downwards.
TTACTAGGGGGGTCGCTGGTTGCGGCACATCAGCTGTAGCGGTACAATTAGAGGTCGCCATAAAGACTTCCTCTTGGAGTGATGCTTTAAAGTGTCATCAAACTCATAAGAATTAATTGAAGTATCCATTGAATTGAATACTCGGGTCGAGGATGTCGCCCACGGAATGGGTCGAGATGACGTGGGAAGTCAAGGATTAAATCTGGAGGTTAACAGGTATCAGAGTCCGTATACTAGCGATCGAGCACTCCCTCGATCATGCATCTATCGGCGTAGGATGTTCAACCTTAGATTGGGGTAATTTTTTGAAAGAGTGTTATTCTCATCGCCCTACTACAATTGGTCAGCATCCAAGGCAGAGACATAACCGTGCCAAAAGGGATGTCCCAGTATTGGGCACCGCCCTGACTAATGCCTATTTTTTAATAATATAAACTGTTATACTACTATACACAGCATTGGATTTCTAAAAGATGTTTAAAAAATCTGTACTTGGTGCATTCCCATTTTACTTTCTTTTCGGACTCTAAGTCCATAAAGGCTAATCCTTTCCAATTTGGCGTAATTTTCTCAAATCGAAAGGTCTAATTTTTCCTTGCCTACGCTCTATTGAACTTAATATACCCTCTTACTCGGTCATTTAAGGGTATAACAAGCCACAAATATAAACAGACCCACTCACACACACACATACAAACACACCAGCGCACCCACACAGCCAATGTGACATACTCAACATGGCCAAAATAAAAACCTTTTTTTTATTGCGTAGCTCAAAATAAATTAAGCCTTAAGCGTTATTCTTTAGTTTGGTAATTTAAATGTAAAACAGTGCACGGCAAAATCAAGCCAAATAAAAACAAAGCCAACAAAATGGCGACAACGCCAACATTCAGGTTAATCATACGCCATGTTGTGCCTGCCAGGCTGACTAGCTTGCTGGCTTGCTAACTTGGCTTGGCTGCTCTGCTCTGGTCTGTTCTGATTCTCTTCCCTCTCTTTCCTCTCTGCTCTTGGCCCTCCCCCTTCCAGCAACTGTTTTGCATAAATTAGTAAGTTTTTAGTCTTGGGCTGAAAGTAGTCAACGGCAAACAAAGTGCTGCAAGTCGTCGTCTGTCTGGCAACAATTGACAATATAGAAAAATCTTAGAGAGTAAGGCAAAGAAAAATAATCAAGAAATAAAAGCCAAAAGCAAAATGGCCAACGTTGACAAGGACGACGCCCCCTATAGAATTTCTCATTTTTATACTCATTTCCATTCTCATTTTCATTTGCTATTTATTCGCTTTGCATTTTTGTTTTTGGCAGGACATCTCAGGTAACCCCTGCTGTTAGTTGTCGTCTGCAAGGATTTTACAGCTGCTGCTTCTTCTTATAATATTATTATATAAATCAATTTTAATTTAATCACTTTATCGTTCTAATAAATCATACGCCAAGTTGGCCCAAGCTTCACCAGCAGCAGCAGCAGCAGCGTCTGCTCTGGCTTGGTACGCAGGACCAACTGCTATGTTGATGTCCTGCCGTCAAGCTGAGACTGCTGCCTCCTGCCTCCTACTTGTTTTGTTCTCTACTGTTCTCTCTCTCTTCAAGTTGGCCACGTTTACGTTGATTGTTAATAACTCTGAAGAGCAAAAACTGCAAACAAAACAAAATTTAAATAGAAAATTAAAGCAACTCTGGCCCGTTTGGGGCTGCCAACTCGACGACGGACGACGACGACACACAAAAAACAAAAGACGGGAGAAAAAAAACTTTCTTCATTAAAATTTTTAATGACTTTCTCTCTATTTGCGCAAAGGTAATGAAAGTAAATAGCGCCACTATGTGTTTATTTGTTGCACACAATTTATTATTTTTATTTTATTTTTTTCCTGTTTTGTTTGACTTTTATTTTTAGCGTTTTTATGGGCATTAAATCCATATTTTGCGTCATTTTTTATTTACATTTGTACTTTTGACGCCTAACCAGTGGCGGTTTTTTTTATAATACTTGCTATTGCATTGAGAAAAAAATTGGATATATCTAATTAGGGAAAAAACTTTTTTGGACAGATTTTTTAATAAAGAATAGGAAAAAAGTGACATCAACAATTTTTTGCAATTTGTGATGGTATTTTTAGAGTATTTTTTGCTGTGGCTAAAATATTCTACATTTTTTTATAATTTTTTTTTTTATTATATTTAGAGGGAAAAACTTTCCTGAACAAATATTTGAATAGTGTATTAGTAAAAAGTGACATCGACAATTTTTTGCAACTTTTGTTGGTATTTTTAGAATATTTTTTGTTGTGATTAAAATATTCTACATTTTTTATAGTTTGTATTGCTATTGCATTGAGAAAAAAATTGGATGTATCTAATTAGGGAAAAAAGTTCCTTCATAAAGGATTATTTTAATAAAGGATTAGAAAAAATGGACATCAACAATTTTTTGCAACCTATGTTGGTATTCTTAAAGTTTTTTTTTGTTGCGACTAAAATATTCTACATTATTAAAAAAATGTTTATTTTATTGTATGGAAAAACTTTCCTTTTTTTATAATTTTTATTTTATTGTATTTAGATGGAAAAACTTTCTTGAATAGATTTTCTAATAAAGGATTAGAAAAAATGGCGGACGTAAAGTCGGGAGCGGACGACTTTAGGATACCCTGTACCACTAGCTTGAAATAAAGTCCGATTTCTTCACAAAACACCAAAAACAGAAGAATTTTTAAGCAAAAATTTTTTTTTTGACCGATCGTTCCTATGGGAGCTATATGATATAGTCAACCGATTTCAATAAAATTTGACACAGTGCTTAAATACCTTAAAAAGATCTGAATGCCAAATTTATTTCAAATATCTTTACAAACAAACAAAACACATCGAATAACGTGTTTTTGGACCGATTGGACCTATGGGAGCTATATGATCTAGTTAAACGATTTGGATTAAATTTAGTACAGTGCTTAGGAACTATAAATACTACGAATGTCAAATTTGGTCCCAATATCTTAACAAAAAACGAAACACAAGAAATTTTGTTAAAAAATCAATTTTTTGGTAGATCGGACCTATGGGAGCTATATGATATAGTCAACCGATTTTGTTCAAATTTGGCGTTTTAAAACTTTTTGGAGCACTTAAGCAATGTGCCAAATTTCAACAAAATCAGTTTACTATATCATATAGCTCCCATAGGTTCGATCTACCAAAAAATCGATTTTTTAACAAAATTTCTTGTGTTTCGTTTTTTTGTTAAGATATTGGGACCAAATTTGACATTCGTGAGTATTTTATTGTTCTTAAGCATTGTACCAAATTTAGTTACGATATCTTCATGAACAAACGAATTATCCATCTAAAACTTTTTTTTTTTGTCGATAGAATTTTAATTTCCTTGTTTACAATAAGCGTCGTAACTTAAACATTTATCGACCGATTTTAATAAACCATAACTTTTCTTACTCGGAATTAATTAATTTAAGATTAAATGTAAAAAAGTAAAGGTGTTTTAACAAAATGTTATATAAAAATGATTTCAAAGTGTGAAAATCGAAAAAAAAAGTGTAAATCTTAGATAACTTTTAAAAAATCTCGTAGTTGCTTTGTATAAAGTATACACAAGTGTATATCATCTTAAAGCTTGAATCTTCTTCTTTCTAATGCCGTAAAGCAATCAAAAATCCGTTGAAAAATGGCGACGTTGTGATAGTGTGAGTGTTCGCAGTACCTGAAAAACGATTTTTAAGCGATAACTTGCGATTTTGGGGGTGTTAGACAATTTTGAAAAACACTATCGTGATCTACTCGTCAAGACCTACAACGTACACTAGGTCACTTGAAAAGTTCTAAATCACTGTTGGACAGTGTTATTGTAGAAAGAAAGAAATAAAGTTTTTCCATCTAAATATAATATTAGATGGAAAAACTTTCTTGAACAGATTTTCTAATAAAGGATTAGAAAAAAGTGACATCAACAATTTTTTGCAACTTTTGTTGGTATTTTTGCAGTTTTTTTTTTGTGATAAAAATATTCAACATTATTTTTATAGTTTTTATTTTATTATATTTAGATGGAAAATTTTCCTGAACAGATTTTTTAATAAAGGATTAGAAAAAACTGTCATCATCGATTTTTTACAGCTTATGTTAGTATTTTTAGAGCTCTAAATTTTTTATAATTTTTATTTTATTTAGATGGAAAATAAAAAAAAAAAATTTCTTAAGCTTAATTACCAAACGAGGAAGTTAAAAAATTTAAACTTTAAATTCATTAATAAAGTCGTTTAAAAAAATTGCAATGTGCTGCCACTTAAATAAACCCCCTCTAATTTTTATTTATAGAAGTCACTAGTCAAAATTATCGTATACCGATTTATCGTAATACGATAATAATATAATCTAAAAAATGTTTACCTTTTTGTTAAAAAAAACAACGATTTTTTTGGCTTTTAGCCTAAACATCTTCAGACGGCGCTGATAATTTTAAAATTTGTTATATAGGATCGGTCATCTGTCAAGTTTCAAGTTATCTTTTTGTTCTCGAATTTTCAAATTTAAATCAACGAATTTTTGGCATTTAAGCCTGAATATCTTCAGACGCAGCGCTGATAATTTCAAAATTTGTTATATAGGATGGGCCATCTGTCAAGCTTCACGTTATTATCTTTTTGTTTTCGAATTTTCAAATTTAAATGAACGAATTTTTGGCATTTAAGCCTGAATATCTTCAGACGCAGCGCTGATAATTTCAAAATTTGTTATATAGGATGGGCCATCTGTCAAGCTTCACGTTATTATCTTTTTGTTTTCGAATTTTCAAATTTAAATGAACGAATTTTTGGCATTTAAGCCTGAATATCTTCAGACGCAGCGCTGACAGTTTCAAAATTTGTTATATAGGAAGGGTCATCTGTCAAGTTTCACGTTATTATCTTTTTGTTCTCGAATTTTCAAATTTAAATCAACAAATTTTTGGCATTTAAGCCTGTATATCTTCAGACGCAGCGCTAATAATTTCAAAATGGGTGGCCATCTGTCAAGCTTCACAAAAAAAAAATTTAAATAATAAATTCCTATTTCGAAATAATTAAGATTTTCCACTTATTAAAATAAAATTGTGGAACTAACTTTAAAAAAACAAAAACGATAAGACGATAAATAAGAACAACTTTGAAAAAAAATTTACTTAATATTGGCTAGTTCCTCTATGAAAATTGAAGCACCAAATTTATGGTCGGCAATATATATTATTATATTTAAATTTATATTTTGAAAAATTTTAAAATTTAGCATTTTGACTAATTTTTACGAAAATTCATTATTTTTCATATTTTGGGTCAGAGGGTTTAACCCTGAAAGAAAAAAGTCTTGAGCCATTTCCAAATTTTCAAATTATATAAAAACGACATTTAATTTCATAAGATAATAAAAAAAATCGGACAGTGATGTTATACATTTTTGATTCAAATTCATAGTAGTCAATTATTTAAAATTTTAAAAATCTAATAATTCGTATAATGATAATTTAAATTTTTTATACATAAAGCGAACTTGTTTCCAAATTTTCATGAGATGACAAAAAAAAATCGGTAACAAAGAAATAATGTTACTTACATTTTTTTTTAGGATTTTCGAAACTTAAAAAGCAAAAATGCAATTAAATTATTTAAGGAAATTTAAAAAAATCTATGCTCGTCAATATAAATGATATTTAAATTTATTTTTTGCAAAATTTTAAAATTTAGCATATTGACTTATTTAACGAAAATTCTTTTTTATTTTATTAATTTTTGTGGTCAGAAGGTTACACTGAAAGACAAAATTCTTGAGCCATTCTGCCAAATTTTCAAAATACCTAAATCGATTATCTTTCCAAATTTCCAGAGTTGACAAAATAAAATCGATAATAGAAAAATAATGTTACTTCAATTTATTTATGAATTTCGAAATTAAAAAGCAAAAATACAATTAAATTATTCAAGAAATTTAAAAAAAAAATGCATAGAAGTATATATAAAAATAAAACATATTTATTTAAAAAATATAAAAATAAAATTCATGTAAGAAGTTTTATGATTTTTGAGTTCAACAAACAAAAATATTTTAAATTTACTAAAAATTGCTTAGGTATGATGGTTAAATTTGACTACCCTACCTCTTTATAGTCTGCGCAAATCTATCTTAAAAGTTTTTTAAAAATAAATAATTTTTGATATTAATTTAAGACAAGATTAAGACTAAAGAGTCCTATTTATAAAATATAGGTACTAGTTTTAGGAGACCATACTTAATACGAATAAAGTCTATACAATTTTTTTTTTATATTGGCATTTTTTTGAAAGGGATCTTTAAATGATCCATAATATTTTGGCCTGAGAAAACAATAAATTAAATAATTCTAAAACAATTTCGCTTTGAATAAGCGTCTGTTACTTCATCCATATAAGGATTATATATATTATATAAGGATTATATTATATGTATATTAAACTAGTCTTATTAGTAAGTTACACCCGTTCACCCCTGGAGGGAGTCTGACATAGAATGCATAGTCCCTAGTTGAATATTTTTCGTAATTCCTGCAAAAAATTTTCTAAATTATTTTGCTCAGTGCACATTTTTCATTTGTGTGGATGGACCTTGACAGCGTACTGAACTTTTATTTTGATTTCATTTTTAAGGCCTGACATTTGACTTTTTTCACACTGAAAATCCTTTCAACTCTTTGCGTTTGTCAAACAGTTTTTAATAATATTAGAATTTGTTGTTTTATTTGTTTTTAATGCTTTTTTACTGTCTCTTTTTTGTATAGAGACCATGCATGGGATTTCCATGAAATTATATTTGCATGCGATATTAAAGTGATATTAAAGTCTTTTTATTGCATTTTTAGATATGGTATGTCGCGTTTTAGTGTGTGTGTGTGACGCCATATTGATTTTCTAATTAAGCTCAAAAACACGCAAACAAAGCGATTTGAAAACTAATTTAATTAAATTAGTATCAACAAATAGTGAAACAATATCCTTACCCAACGAATATATAGCCTCTTATCTTTGTCTGCCATTAATAAAGGGGTTTGCAAGCATTCGCAATTAATATATCCACACTCTTAACTAAAAGTCTACTCACACTAATCACACTAGTTTAAGTATAATCAAATGCCACGCACAATTAACGCATAGTAATGAGAGCTGCCTGCAATTTGTTTGCATGTCTTTACTTTTGTGAGTCAGTGTATTGATGTGTCAGGGCCGTGCGCGGGATTTATGCTTTGGGGGACTTTCTCGAGAAAGAAGCAATATAAGGCCTTAAAGAAATACAAGCTTTTGTTGAATTTCTTATACCAAAATCATCGAAAAAATCTTTAAAAAAAATGAAAAAATATACCTACATTTTATAATTTGTATAATTTTCAAACCTTGGAGTAAAAATTTTATCACAATCTAAAGACGATACTTTTAAAGGAAATATTTGTTAATTAGTAAAGCAGGCAGCCCTGTCGATAGTCAACAAAAGAAAATATTTTCAAAAATAAATCGATATATTCGATATTCTTTTCACTCTAGTAATATTGTAGTTCAATTTTATGTCTCGTCATTGAATGAATCCAAGGTCGTAAAGACCCCAGAACTTTAGTGTTAGACAAAATCTCAAAGATCGCAATAAAAAATGTTATTGGAGTTTATATTTCTAAGGTTGGTGTCAATATTAATTATCATAAATTCTTAAGGATTTGTAAAGTTCACAAGAAATTATTTTTTCTGACTTAAATCATCTTGAATTTTTTCGTAAGTCTATTTAGAAAATAATATCTTGGAATGACATTTCTACTTTATTGTAACTAAAATCTGAAATTACGTTTTGAAAACTATTGCCATGATTTTCCAAATAACAAAAAGTTAAGATACTGTTCAAAGTTAAAAGTTGGTAGAAATCCTTTTCCAACACTGTTATCGGATTGACAAAAAATAGCCATTTTTTTGTTCCTACACTTTAATAATAAAATTTTGTATTTTTTTAATGGGCTGTTCAATAAAAATTATTATTTCAAAAAACGAACTTATAGAAATCTTTAAATTAAAGTACAGCCGTGGCTGGATATAGTGACCACCCGGTATAGTGAACACCTAAATTTTTACATAGAGTACACTATTTAGTGATCAATCGAAAACCTCACTATTAAGAACTAAATTTTACAAGCATTTTCAAGGAGAAACAAACGAAAAACACAAAAATTAATCAGAAACGAAAGCGGGAATTCCCTATAATTGTACTTTTGCTGTTAATGGCTAAAAATCAGCTGTTTATTGACGTAATTGCAAGTTTTGTTTACCTTTTAATTTTCTACAAATTTATTCTAATGATCTATTGCATAAATGTCAATTTTGAACAAATAAAATGAGATTTAACCAAAAAAAAATCAACCATGATATAGTGAACAGCCTTGATACTGTGAACAGGCCTTGCAATAATTAGTTCACTATATTCAGTATTCAAACAAACAAAGGAGTGTCCTAAAATATTCAATTTAAATTGTGAAATCCTAAGGAAGTCGGGTCAGTTTTTTGTACCTTATCCAGTTAGACCATTCTAGCCATTTGTTTGTGTTAAAAAAAAATGTTGTTTTTTTAATTCCTTCACACAAAAAGAATTTTATTTTTCTAAATCCAATTTCTCGAAAGTTGAACACTTAATTATGCTGCATTTTCTCTTTATATACAAAAACAAATGTTAGTACAAATATCTAAACTTAGACTCCTTCCAAATTCAAGAATCAAATTTTATGTTTTTGATAACAAACGTAAACACAAATATAATCCAAAAACAGTTCATTTTACGTTTTATTTTTCAATTCCATTCTGTTTATGTGGGGCTTTGAGTCCCCAGAGTACCCTCCTTGCTCCTTGCTTTGAGCTCTGTGTGAAACTGATTGTTTAACCTACAATAAAGCCTCTTTGCTGTTCACATGCATTAAAGGCAGACACAAACACAATGACAATAATAGACGATACAAAGCGAGACTAAAAGCTCTCTAAACTATTTATTTGCATATAAATATTTCAACGCAACAGAAGGGGAGTGAGTGAGAGAGAGAGTCACACACACATGCACACACGCACAGTTACGCACGCATACACCTAGACAGCTTGTGGTTGAATTAGAGCGCAAAGAGAGAGAGATCGGGACAAGGTGAGAGACCAGTTCACAACCTCTGTGTGTGTTTGGTTTGCATAGGTGAAACAATGCACTGTGGGCGAAATGTTCTATTACACGTATGAAAACGAATTTTAAAATAAATTGAAAGATTTTAGTAGAAAGTCAATTTTTTATTTGCAATTGATCATCAACTCATAAATAAATTTAATTCACGTTTGGTTCTCTTTTATTCAGTCAAAGTTAGAAATAAAACAAAAATTTGGGAATATAAATTTGGGGGAAAGTTTTTATAAAAAACGGTTGCATTATGTAAATTAAATTTAACTTTCCATTATGTTTTTAAATAGATTGTTTATTAAGATATCATCTCCTTTCGCTATGCTATGAGCTTTCAAAAATAAAATATGTATGTTGCTGCATTTAACATTTTTCCCTTGCATTTTAATGTCAACAGGCATGTAAATTTTATAGATAGTTTTTTGTTTTTAAAAAGCTAAAAAATGTTTTTATAATAAAAAATTGTGGTGCTTTCAAGCCTTTGTGAAATATTTCGACTTGTCACATCTTGATACTGTAGACAACAGAATAATTTCAGGGATTGCCGAAGCATTCATTTTTTATGGGTATAGCTTCGATGTACAGCAGTTCCGCAAAAAAAATAGAGTTACATTTTTTGTATAAATCTTTATCTAAGATGAGGGCGAGTTGAGACAGAATTGGAAAATATTGAAAACAAATTACGAAATTTTAGCAATTCGTGTAATTAAAGCTGTCAATTGAGAAAAAGGTGCAAAGCTTGGAAAGAAAAACTGCGCTTTATAAGGTTGATCAGCTCTTAATCTTAGAATCATTCCCGCTTTAGCATAAAGTTTGATATACCATCTTTCAAAAGAGGTCTCAACGCTCTAATGCCCGAAATTGCCTTAAGACACTTATTATATTTAATTAAAAAATTAGCTTGTAATAAACACACTAACTTATAAAAGATTTGAAAGCTCTTACCAGCTTTTAAAGGTACTTTTTTTTTTATATAGTAATTCACATTTACTATACAGCAGATGTGTTTTGTACGGTCAGCAAAAATTATGTTTCAAAATGCCATTACAAATATAACATCACAATCTTTTAATACCATAATTTCTGTTTAAAAAAAAAAACATAAATTTAAAGTCAAAAAATTTCATAAGCGACTTATTTTTCACTTAGATTCTTAAGCATCTTTTTCAGATTTTCGTACCTTGCAGAAAAACAAACAATCTTTCATGTTTTAATGATTAATTTTGAATTTAGGAGCCTAAAAGCATCTTATATTATATTGTCAGATTGGGCATTAGTGGGCTAAATTTGAAGTCTAAATATGTTATTATGTTTCAACATTTTTCCTCAGTGTATATTCTTCTTATACATTGTTTATTAGTATAATAACATATTCTTTAAAAAGTATATAATATTATCACATTTTTCAAAAAAGAAAACAAAAAAGCGATAGAAGCCTTCTTATTTTTTCTGTAATATCAAATACTTAAAAATATATTTTATTCAGACACGATTTAAAACCACACACTTCCAATTTCACCAAGATTTGGCCAAGACGATTGGAAGCCAGAGGAATTAAAACTAATTGCCAAATTAGGTTCAAAAGTGAATGCATTTTAAGCTAAAATTAATTTTTGAAAATTTTTTGATTTTATTTAAGTTAATATGCAAGTTTGGCCGACAACAAAAAATGAAAAATGACGAGAGACGAAAATGAACAAAATTTTTTTTAAGTTCGATATATTATGATGTTGTCATTTGATTCATATCAAATTTGGACACGTTTAAATGTGATAACGTACATCATCCTAATTTTAAATGTAAATCAGCTATCTGAATATATTTCTATGATTCGAACAAAATTCGATAAATTCCATAAATGTTAAAGAAGTTCAATGTGAATTTATTTAATTATCCAAATATTTAAAATATATATTTACTAACTAATTACAATAAATATATAGGTTTATGCTTTACAGATTGACAACTTGATATTTACATTTAGCACATTAAATTAAAATATTTGTTGAATTTTCAAAAGTGATATTTAAAGAAATAATTTTAAAAGCTATTAATTTTCTACCACTAATTAGTCCAAAATGAACCACAGTGCAGCTCATAGTACTGTCTCTCTTAGTCACAGCGTTGTAATTGAAATAGTTTACCAACAAACATTGCAGCTGCTTCACGTTTGCATGTGTTTGTATAATTGTCTTTGTGTCTGAATGTATACATCTGTGTGAGCATGTGTTAGTGTGCATTTGTGGGCGCGTGTGTGTGTGGAAAATGTTTTCATTTAACAAAAGGAAATACATTTGTCAAGCTAAAAATTGTTTCCGCAAATACGCACACACACACGTAAACATAATGTGTATGTATTAAACTTGCTGCGTAGACTCCAAAAAGCAAATGCACACATTTACACATTCACACACTCACACACACACATGCTTTTTGCAAAATGAAGGAATTTATTTTTGCCGCATTTCTTTATTGTTACTTGCTTATTGTCGGCTTTTTTTTTTTAATGGAAAAGCCAGCATTTGAGGTCTGCAACGCCAAGGTAGCAGAAAACCCCAACGGAGGTAACTAAAAACAATGAAAGGCCATAATAACACACTAAGTTTATACACGCATCACACACACACACACACACACACAACACAGCCTTGTGTTTATGCGACATTTGTATATAAGAATTGTGCATTTGGAAAATGTGTGTTTTTTTATATGGTATTGAAAAAGTAAAACAGAAAATACTTTTAACAGTAGATTTGCATAAATAATTTTATGCAAATAGACAAAAAAGATTTTTTAGAAAAAATAATAGTTCAAAAAGATTTGTTTTTTTTTTTAAATTTCAAATTATAGTTTTTGGTCTAACTTTGTTTCAATTTTTGGAAAATCGTCAAAAACACGAAATGTATCTACCTTGATCATTTCTATATCACTTTAATCTCAAAAATTGTAAACGGTTCCGTAAACTTTTTAGTACGAATTTATAACTCTTAAATATATTTGTAGTAAAAAAGTAAGCTCGAAAAACTAAAGCCCCACTTCTAAAAGAACACGCTATTTAACGTATAAAACCAGCAATGATTTGTATCTGAAAGTGTTATGTAAAAATTGATCAATACTTCGAGTTTATTGAATACAAAATTATGTAACGTCACCAAGATACTGCCTAGTATCCATCATCTCGAAATGCAGTAAAATTTCGCGAAATTGGTAGCTTCTGAAATTTAAAAGTATTTGGGGTAACGTTACCAAATCAGTACCTATTACCTAGTAATACAGCCCAATTAACATACAAAAATTGATAAATTATTTTAAAACTTAAAAAGATTACATAACCTAAGGTGAATTTTTGAACAAGATTTTATATACTTTAAACTCGCGAATTACGGTAACCCAAATACAGTCAAACTTTTTTTGGGCCGTCTCTATCGCCCGCCCACAATCAGGGTATATATAGAAATCGATATTTTTTGTGTATACTTTATAATTTAAAAAGAAACAAAACTAAGTCAATAAGTTTTTTTTGTATTCTCAACAAATTTCATTTTCCTAGTACGCAGGAGCTTGAAAAGCTTCAATACAAAAACTACGAATTATTAGTAAAATCGTTCTTCTCTGGAAATGTTGGTTGCTATACTTTTTTTTGTCTTTTGTGGTATTCAGCCCATCTCTACTTGCTTTAAAAATAGCTTGCTGCTCATAAAATGAACTTTCTAGTAGTTCAAACATCCGTTAAAATCTTCAAAAATAAATTGGATAACACAGTTGCCCCAAAAATTAAAAAGCACAATGTGAAATATTATCAGTCTGTATTTTCAAGAAGAATTTCGTTTATAATTTAGAATTAACTTCTTTTCTAAAATGATATAAATAAATAACAATTGGCTTTCTAACAAATATTTCACAACGATCTCTCATAACAAAAAATTCTCTGCAATTTAAGTTAACTTTCTATCAGAAAAAAACAAAGTTATTTTTCAAGAATAAATTGGACAACACTGTTTGCTTTCAAATACTGTGTACTAGCTAGCAAACAATTTTGCGGATAAAATTAATGTATGTTTTATTTTGCCTCGCAAGTTTTTGCCATTTTAGCTTGTTTATATTCAGATCTAGATCAGATCATATTTGAATACTAAATCTATATATATAAAAGAAAGATACGTTTTACGTGTTATGGGTGTTCTCATGACCGCGTCGATGAATTTCAAATTTTATTTTTGCGTGTATTAGAGGTTGTCAATACGGAGGTTTTCAGCTCAATAATGGTGCAAATTTGAATCGAGCTGCAAATTAATCTAAAAATCTTATATTTTTCCAGAAAAGCTAACTAGAGAATCTTACGATGTTTATTCACTTTAAGAGAATTCAAAAAGTTTGGGCAGGACAACGACTGCCGGGCTTACTAGTAGCTAATACATTTTTCGAAATACTTACATAAGCAAATCTAATTTTTTAATTAGCATTTAGCTAGTTTTTTTGATTAAACGACTACATAATAAGTATTTTTATTGGTATATCGGTACGTCACCTCTTTACTGACGTTATACGTGATGCGATGTTTTTAAATCCATTAAATACTTCAATATAAGAAAAGGCGCAGTAGTTTCAGCATTTTTTAGCTTAGTTGAAACTGAAATCGAAGATGCCAAATCTATGGCTGAGAGTGTGAAAAATTTGGTCTTAAGATTAAACTTGAACAATTTCAATATGCTCGAAATTGGAACAACAATGCAAGGGTCATAGCAGGATCGAAGAACAGCACAAACACAGAACTCAAGAAACTTTTTTTCGTAATGTGTCTATATGAGCCATAAAAAAAAACTCTTTTTTTTTAAATTCCAAAAATGGGTTTTTGGAAACATCACGAAATCTGTTCCAATAAAAATCTGTGTAAATTTCACAGAAAAATGATTTTTATGATAAATATTAAAAATTAATTTCAATAAGCGAAAACTATTTAAGTGACGATAAAGATTATTCTGATGTTGATGAAATCATAAGAAATTTTATATACTAATTTTTTTTTTTTGCATATTTATTTTGATAAATATTATTTAGGGGTTAAGCCACCTTCACGACCAAAAATCAATGCATATATTAGGGATTTTGTTAAATGAAAACCGAAGAATGTTGGGAAAATTCATTACAATAGTTTCAATAAGTATACAATATAGTATGTTTATTAGAAATTTCTCGAATTTTTTGATGGAAAAATATTGTCAGTATGGTTATTTGAACGAAGCCTCTCCAACATCTATGTTTCTGATTGTTCTAATTGTTATAACAAAAAATATTCCATCCAACGTAAAAATCCTACGTCAGGCACAAGCTGATATATTTACGAGAATTTTGGTATAAAAAACATCCAAATCGATCAAGTTCTGTTAGAGTAGCACTACACACCGTTTTAATTAACGTCGTTTTCAAAACCGGCTTTAAGTTTTCGAGCACGACTCGAACCTTTTAAAAGCGCATGGTGTCAAAAAATCGAATTGTTTTAAATTAATATACTTCGTGTATTCTTAAGACTATAAGGTAGCATTTCGACGAAAAAAAAAAAGGTTTTCCAAAAGTTCAAAGGTGGCGTAACCCCTTAAAGTTTCAATACATATATTATCTTCTGGATTGCTCTAAATTTGTCCAGAACCGCTGTTTCCTTGATACCCATACCAAATCGCTTTTAATTTTAATTTTAAAGCCCTTGTTCTTCTTTTCTTTTGAAATTTATTTGTGGCAAAGCTCCAGTGGAAAGGTTCGCATCCAAAGATATGACTTACATTTCTTAAATATGAAGCGACTGTAAGTTGGGCTTGTGGTTCGTGTAAAAGCTGAGAAAGTAGGATGTTCTCTTTTTATCATTGAAATTGCAGTGATTGCTTAAGTTTAGACTAGATCTAATCAAAATCAATACTAAAAGAAAATTTTTTTTGAACAGAAAAAATAACCAACGAAATATGTAGGTATTATCTCTCCCATTCTTTGAACAGCTGTTGCCAGACCCGCATGCCTTTAATAAGCGGCAACTTTAAAAAGTCTTAAGTCTGCCGCTGAAGTTTAAGGACTTCATGTAAAGAACCCGCATAAACGTGTTAACACATACACACAAGCACACACACACACACACACGCAAGCATATATATAAGTGAGCTTCCGTTTTCAGTTTTGTCACACTTTGCAGAAACCGTAGTGTTCACATGCCGTTATTTTTCATTTTCATTTTCCGTTCGATCTGAAACAAAAAACCAAAACCAAATAACAAGTAACGGTGAACGTTGAAAGACAAACGGTAAACGCAGTTAGTGGGTGGGGTAAGCTATGTGGCTCAAATGTCAAAACATTTTGCATATCCTGCTGCCGTGTCGCTGTCCTTGCCGCCATGCAGCCAAGAGTGGGTCAGAGGGGGTTGGTGCTGGGTGGTTCTTATATGTATAGCAGCCGCCGGTTTGGCAACGCACTTAAAATGTATCAAACGTTATTTACCGTTAGTGAAAACGGAATGAGCCAGCCGAGGATGATGATGATGC
The DNA here is from genome assembly GCA_037043745.1 of Chymomyza amoena. Lineage (NCBI taxonomy): Eukaryota > Metazoa > Arthropoda > Insecta > Diptera > Drosophilidae > Chymomyza > Chymomyza amoena. The sequence goes on along the minus strand of JBAMAX010001918.1, from coordinate 149,978 downwards.
TGCAGACATGAAGAGAGATGACAGACGAACGGAACGCAACGGAACGAGATGACGGACGTAGAGACTGACATCAGGCCGCTTGATACGAAAGTCAGACAGGCCTTTCCCCAAAATTTGCCGTGTGGCACATGATGTGCATAAAATTTTATGGCTATGTGGCTATAAAGTATGTGTATGTACCGTTAGTGCAACTACCAACAACAACAACAACAATAAGAGTCATGCCGCAATCTGCAACAATGTCGAGGCGAGGCGAGGCGTGGCATGTATCTGGAGTTTATGTTTCAAGTGCTTAAGTGTATGCGTGCACATAAAGCCACTTAAATAGTTTTACACATTAGCGCCACTAAAAAGTTTGTTGCCATCTGTTGGACTTGCGTCCCCCGGGGACTTACTGCCCTTTCCCCAAATTGGCTAGTTGGATGAATAATGTTACGGAGTGGCCAAGCGTAATCAAGCTGATTTGGAGCTGTATGTGTGTAAGGCTAATGAAAATCGCTGAATAAGTTGCATGTTAGAGGTTTGGATACTCTTTGAGGAGTAGCAAAGAAAATGGATCTCAAGGGGTAGCAGTATTATAAAATCGAGGAAAGTAATAGGATATTGATAATATAATATTGCAATATTATTTGTGAGATGTGACTGCAATCTTTTACAATATTACAAGATGATATTTTTTCTTTTTTTACAATGATTTTGATTTTGAAACGAATTTAAAAAAAGTCTCAATATTTTGTTCATATCTTTTTCCGTTAATCCTACTAAGTTTCAGTGGATGTCGTTGGAAAATATACGTATTACACCCTATTTTGATTGGAGGCAGAGAAAGGGGGTATTCCTTTCTGACCCGGAGTGTTCTCAGTGGTCCGGTGTATATACTTCCAAACAAAGTGATTAAAGCTAAAGATGTAATAGAGGTTTAGGTATATTTTCCAACCGGGCCTGTATTTTTTCTTTACGACTCTGATACTATACTGATTTTCACACTAAAATTTTGATTTACTTTTATTAAATTTTTTGTCAATATATTTAATTCAAAATTCGATGACGATATATGACCATTATTATTTATTATTCAGATCGGTATCAACTGAAATATGGTGAAATATATTAAAGCCAGTTCTAGGAAACTCTTCAAATAATAAACAGAATATAAAGGGAAGCTACAAATAAGTTGCCGCAATTTTTTAATTCAAATTGAGAATTTTTTGTAAAAAACCTTACATAACACTTCATTCAAAGTATTTCAAAAGTATTTTATTTGCATTGCTTTCAAATATCTTTACGCATTAACTCTTAATTTTTTTGAGTTTATTTTCGGATCGATTCAATTTTTAGTCTCTTCCTAAGACGTAAAGCGCTGCTCAAGCCGACCAAACCCAATCAAGATCGAAAGGGGCAAAATCATATTTTTATTTAAGGACCGTGCCATAAAGGTTTTTTTTCTAAGCCTTTGCTCTCATTTCTCAGATTTTTTTAATATTCATAGGCATCTCCGACTATTTTTTAATCCAATCTAAATGCTTATCAAATACCTCAAATTGGAAGACTTTAAAATAAGCTTTACTTTTTCAATTATTGTAACCATTTTTATTTTTGGAAGAAACAAAAATGACTTCTAAATTTAAAAAATATTAAAAAATGTGCAACAATAAAGAAATTATTTCTCTAGTTTCTTAAGTATTCTGTATATTTTATATAAAGTAAAAATAAATGAAACATTAGAAAGCTAACAGAGCTCATAGGTGGCGCCAGTTGTTTTAAAAACGTTTGTACAATCGGCCGGTCGAGGTCGCTGTATTTTAATTTCCGTAATAAGAAGAAGCTAGCTATGGAAGACGTTTCAATTTATTTTTGTTTCGATAGCAGCGATTCGAGAAGTTATCGTACTATCGTCTATCGACTGCCTACAATGATGCCACACATGTTTGACGGCATGCCTTTATTAAAAACAAATATAACACACGTTTTCTTAACTCAAAATGTTAATTACGTATGAGTGCTCTAACCTTCTACGTTTAGAATTAGAGATCGAATGTCAGTTCGATCCCAAAATATCTCAATATGCATATAATTATCCAACCCCTTACTTGTTCTACAAAAATTGCTTCTTAAGCCATAACTCCACAAAAGCTCTCTCCGCATGCTTTGTTACAAACTTTGTGACAAAATCGTGTGACTTGTTTACTACACATTGAGAGTATGCAATAAATTTTCCTGAGAAAAGCGACTTAACCCCTCAACAAATAGGCACCTATTACAATTCCGGCTTTGCTACAACTTGAGGCGGCCCCTCAAAGTATGCAATGCGAAACGTTTCGAAGCTTAACAATAGTCACATTTATCTTGCTGACCATGTTGCAAAGAGCTAAACAAACAGGCGGCCGTGATAGTTAAGAAGCCTTGGCCAAAAACATAAGTGTAATTTATGTACAACGCATATAATAGGTACAGTAGACACTTGCAAATTGCGCCATAGGGTATATAAATTTCTATATATAAAAAGGGTGAGGTATTAACTTGAATTGTGTTCGGTAAGAGTTCAAGGATTACCATTGAAATGAAACCTTAGGAACAACAATAGGTAAAAATAAGCTTGGAATAAGGTTTTGGGGTTCAATCAAATATATTCCAAGACTCTTTTGGGATTATTTGGAAACTTGCAATCTTCAATTTTGAATTAATTTCGCGTTAAAAGTCTTTTGAGTTTTTTTTATATTTATTTTTGGTCTTGCACTCCTCGTCTTAATTTTAAAAATTCAATTTTATGCCGTTTTTTCGAAAATTTTTTCTTATTTTGATAAAATGATTTTAGATCGAAACTCATTGAAGATATTTGTGTTTATTGATCTTTCATTGGAAAGTACATGTTCAAATTGTGTTCCTTTTGTGTTGATTTTGTGTTGTTGATTCAACCACTCAAATGTTTTTCGAGATTTTTTTTTGGTATTATTTTGATTCTTGATCAATTTTTAAATTTTTAATCAATTTCAAATTGAACATCTTCCGAGTCTTTTTGTTATTATTTTGAGTCTTGCGCTCTTTAATATTATATTAAAAATTCAATTTGATGCCGGTTTTTCGATTTTTTTTTTAAATTATTTTAGACCGAAACTCATTTTAAGCGAATTGCCGAAAATTCGAAGAGATTTCGGTTTATTCATCTTCCATTGAGAAGTTTTTGATTATATGGCGTATGTTTTTTGGTAAATTTTGAATAAAATGTGTTCCGAGGTTTTTTTGGTTATTATTTTCACGATTAATCAATTTCAAGTTTCAAATTAAGCATCTTCCGAGTCTTCTTTGGTATTATTTTGAGTCTTGCACTCTACAATGTAATTTTCAAGATTCAATTGAATGTTGTTGGATTTGTACTAAAATTCATTGGAAGCGAATTGTCGAAAATTCTAAGTTAATTTTCATGTTCATATGTCGAGATTAATGAACTTATTGAGTATGCTAATTGATGTTTAAAAAGCTAGGATTGATATCATTTGAAGGACCTTTTTTATATGTGAAAAGAAGTTTTTGACTGGGGCCAAAGTTGCTCGGGCAACGATCAAAAGAAATAAGAAAGTGTACATTTTTGTATCCCGTTTTCTTATGTTTAAAATATAGAAATTGATTTGCATTTGAATACATTTTTTGGTTATTTATGTGTAGATAGTATCATTGGAAACTATCAGTGGAGAACATATTTCGGAAACGCTGGTAAAAAATTAAGATTTCTTTACCAATTATTATGCTACAATACTTATATTTTACTCTGAGTCAGATACTATAAAGGGAAAACATGAAAACTCTTATAACTGAGACTTATACGAGATGATTGAGGGGAGGGACATTAAAGATCTAATTCCCCTTGAAGAAATTGTGAAACCGAAATTGAGGCGCTTGGAAGGATGGCCTAAAAAAATTCCAACCTTGCCATACGACCAGTTTCGTTAGATTTGATTGATTAGATTGCTCTATCAATTTAGTTCTTCTTGATATTTGGTGAGTTCCCATTAAACAAATTCAAAGCCAACAAGTATACAGAGTTCGGTTTTGAATACCGAATTTCAAAATCAATAATTTTACATTTGCAATAAGAAAATATTGAATTTCCAAAGTCATTTAGTCTTAGTCTTAAGTAGGAGCTTCTTTCAAATTTGGCCGAAAAGAAGGCGAAGCTTTGGGAATAATTTGTAGCATGATGAAAAGATATAGAAACTTCCTGTTTTGATTGTTCAAATGCGATTTTTATTGTACAATAATTGCACATTTTTATCTCGACGATATTCCAAATGGCGGCTATAGCTGAGTTTGCACCGAGAACATCGTCCCCATATTTCAGTTCTCCAGCAAAAACCCCCCGTGGATCCGCCACTGCCTATAACTTCCCTCAAAATCCACAGTTTCGGGGGTAGTTGTATTCCAGCAAAAATAAATTTTATATGGTAGCCTTCATGATGTAACTATACGATTCAGGAACATCATTTGGTAAAGCCGACATCTTTTGCCCGACAATTGAGAGTCAGAAAGAAGGGTTTATACCTCTATCTATGTGTGTTCGTATGTTCGCTCGTTACTACCAAGCCGCTTCTCGTCATTTGACAAATGATGATATCGTTGGAAGCGTGTTGATCGTCCACTAGTTATAGGCAATATTATATATATAGGTTCTCTAACTCCGGGTGGAGCATAGGGCCAAAATTACGATGCACTAAATTGAATCTGGCACCCTCAAGAGGACATAAGAGTCAGGCACAAAAAAATTGTTTTAATTATACAGTATGCAGTCAGTTCTGCGTAATGAAAAAAATACCTTAAAGGGAGGTTCTTTTGCGAAAATTGGAAAATATTTTTGGCATGATAAAAAGACATACAAACTTCCTGTTTGAATTAAATACTATTTTTATTGTAAACTAATTGCACATTTTTATCTCGACCGAATTTTAAATGGCGGCTCTTGTCTGCATTGTTTTTTTTTGTATTATTCAAATTAATGCAATTCTCTATGACTTAAAATAAATCAGAATGAAGTTTTGACAAAAAATTAATTAAAATGTGGACAATCGAAAATTTTTTATTTTTCTTCACTCTTTTTGTGGTCAAACCCTCGCATAAAAATTATCAATTTAATAATTTTTCATATATATTGCAAGACATGCAAAAAATGATATCCTGTCAAATATGCTTTAAATGAAGGGAATCGGAGCAATAAATCAAAACCTGTGCTTGAAATTACTGATGAAAAACATGGTTTTAAGACAAACGCGTTTAAATTTTTTAGAAAGTCCCTCAATGCACGCGACTTTGGTGCGATCAAGACTCTCTAATTCTATAAATATCGATTGCATCGAAAAATGCTTTCGCATACATATTCTATAAATATGCAATTTTCACTTGTTGTAAAAAAAAGATTGATTATCACGACCAAATTTGATAAGAACCTCACCTTCAAAAGACGATTGGAACACGCAAAATAATCTAACACATGAATCACTTTATCTTTACAAGTTTCTACTGTATATACCACCAAATACTTGGGTGTGCGTGTGTAGCAATGCGTATGTATTTGGTTATGTAAAAAGGACGACATTTTGTTTGTTGTGCTTGGCTGCAACATATTTCGCTCATATGTCTAGCTCTTGTGAATGTCTGACTGCCTGTCTGTGTGTGTGCATCAGTATGCGAGTGTGCGTGTGTGTGTGCGTATCTGTGGGTTTTTTGTGTGTGTGCGTTCGCCGTCTCAATGGCGGCGCACTTGTAACACTAATGAAAATTCCAATGAGCTGTCAGTTACACCAATGGCAACAAACAGTAAAGGCAAAAAGCAGTGTCCTTGGCATACTGCCAGTAAATTTTGTCCAAGTGGTCATAATTTGGACGATGACGATGTTATGGAAGACCTTCCCAAAAAATAAAGCAAACACGTTCACGCACACACACAATGAAACATAACGCGAAAGGAAAGCTTTCTAACGGAGATATCTCCGAGTCGAGACTGCAAATGTAGCCATTGTTGAGAATGACGCTTAAGAGTGTCTAACGGTCTGTCTTTCATTTGGTCTCTCTGTCTGTGTGTGTGTGACAGTATTAGTGTGTGCATGAATGAAAATATTGTCTTTGCCTGCATAGGATATATGTACAGCTCTATCAGCTGCTCGGAGTATCTATGTGTGCCATGATGTGTATCTGTATCTGTGTAAAATTGAGTTCGCTTTGAGTGCTGTGTTGCGGCATAGTTCAAATTGCTTTGGCATGTAACTCTCTGTCTGTGTGTGTGTGTATCTATGTGTGTGTTCGGGGTTAAAGGTTGGTTTGTTAATAACTTCTGACAGGTTGCCTGGCATTTTTGGACGCACCAAAAACAGCAAAATCCGCAGGAAATGTGGTAAAAATATGCTCCTGCTATTGTAGTTGTTGTTTTCTGGAAATGATTAATGTATTGGTTTTTGGCAGTTGGCCAAAAGTTGAAGGCTTAAGCAGCCCAAAATCTTGGCAGTTCTTAGCTATGCCTGGCCCTGGCTTTAAGCAAGGTTAATATTCTCTGCTCACAAATTTATGACTAGATATATATGTCCAGATATGATTGTTTTCAAATGACGCACAGATTGAGTGTAATACTTAGCTAATCTGTAGTACTTTTTATGTCTGGCCCAAAGCGCTTTCACTTTGCTTATAATCGGGTCATTTTACTTTCAACGCGTCTCTCATTTATTAGGCTAAATCCCAAACACGCGCAAACACTTAAATTTCCAATGGCTTTAGGTCATGCGCTGGCCTAGTCCTTAAACCGAACCAAAACAACTAAAGTGAATGCTCGCGAAGTAGGGAGCGGAATATTTCACTGCCAAGGCAGCAATGTTTTGCGATTTTACAGAAATTGTTTCTAGGAATTGGTTTTTGAGTCAGAATTTGATTTAATCAACACAAAAGTTGAGCATTTGTGGATTTGTTGTTGTGGCGTGGTAAACTTAATTAGATGAGGTTTGGTTTATGGAGGTTTATGCGGTCGCCAACTACAAAAACGCTTGACGTAATTATAGTATTGGCTGATTGGTAGTAGGTTTTAACTCTCAATACGAGCAACAAAAATGTCCTTTAAATTCTTCTACAATTCCAATACTCAGTCAAATTTTTACTAAATGTTCTCGAAATTTGATCAAATGCTTCAAAAAAAGGATTTTGTTCCCAAAAATTCTTAATTATTTGAAAAAAGGTTATTTTATTTCTGAATTATCTGTATCTTTAAAATTAAATGAAAGTTATGTTTTTATACATGATTTTAATTTTTACAAAATCTCTATTAAAAAATTCGATCTCAACATGCAAATGCTTTACCGTGCTGCGGAGTTGCCACCTAGTTGTAAGACCAAATAATTTAACATCAAAATATTTAATTTACCATATGTTTAAATAAGGCAAGAAAATTCGTAATCTTAATTCTTTATCTAAATTGATATCGATGTATGACAAATTGAATGTGCTAATAATAAAGTGTTGCCATTATTTTTCAAATAAGGTGGCAGCATGCAGCAAGTTAGTAAGGGAATGTCTATGGTCAAAATTAACATGCTCAACGTAATGGAACTGCAGTTTAAGTAAAAAAAAAGCTTAAGAACGTTTTAAAATAAATTTTAAAAATCCAAAGAAAATCTAAATTTAAAAGTAAATAAATGCACTTTCAAGTTCACAACGTAGGATTGTCATTTAAACTCATATGGTGTGAGAAATAAACATTCACCATTTGGATTTTCGGCAACACTCTCTCTTACCGCTTCAACAAGTTCATTGGCACGTCGCGGACGCGGTCGAATGGTTCGCGGGCGAGTAGCTACAGAAATTTCAAAGAAATTTTTCGCCAAAGTACGAATTGTCTTGGCGGAAGGCGCTGAATGTCTCCTATATTTCTTAAGATAAGCACGCACAGTTTTCACAATTGAACGATTATATTCAATGTACAGCGATACAATTTCAGCCCGCTCTTTTGCCGTAAATCGATCCATGACTAAAATTGACTAAAATGGCATAGACTGACGTTTCAGAATCTGGCCGATTTGTCAAAATCGGTTCAAAAATGGCGGAGTTATTCAACATTTAAATAGGTCCTGTCTAGATAGCGCACCCTGTATGCTACAAGTTATGGACTAAGTCAATCATAAATAAGCTTTCGCAAAAACATTTTTAAAATTATATACTGAAATTTGTTGAAATGCACCAAAAAAGCCTATTTTATTCAAAGGAATGTTTACATATTTGGAAATAATATCTGATTTATCTGTATCTTTATGTTTTGCTTAATATAATATTTTAATTAATGATTTTCATTTTAACAAAATCTTTATTCAAATCTTTTGTAAATATGCAATTCTGTGTCAACGATCTTTTCAAGCTATGGAGCTGCCACCTAGTTTTTGCACTAAATAATAATAATTCGGAGTTATATTATAATAATAAATGTTTTTGTTGTTAAATGAGAGTTAAAAAAAATGTTTTTTAAAAATAATTTGCTCTTTGCTATCAAATTTTTAAATGTAATCAAACGAATTTTGCCATTCACAACGCTGATGGCAGTTCTTGACCCGTAGGGTTGTCATACGGGGTCATTTATTGGGCGGGAGTGTTATTCAAATTTCATTCATATTTATTTTGTAGAAATGGAAAGTAAAAAGTTGCAAAACATGCTGATAATTATTGCTTAATTTAATAAAAAATTAACTTTCTTGGATCACTGTTAAAAAATATTTCTTTAAATTAATAATATATTTAGACACATGTTTTAAAATAATTGTAGGAAAGTGACAACCCTTTGCTGCCATTCTAGCGAAAGCGTAAGCATTCGGAATCATTTGTCCGAAAAACGACGTCTATTAGTTTTCTGTAGCACCTACGGATTTTTCAATTCTTTGCCAAATGCTTTCAAGATTTCTGTGGAACCCTCGATAATTAAATGAGTATATTAAAATAATTTTTGTTTCCGGCATAATAATTGAAATTTATTTGTCAGAAATCGGAAGCAAAAAGTCGCAAAATATGGCACAAATTATTGACTTATCCAATAATAAATTAATTTTTCAAAATCATTCTTATAAAATGTGGTTCAGTCGCTGCGGTGCCCAACAGTGGAATACCCTGTACCTTTTCTACCAAAAAATTTTTTTCTGCATATTCCTACTAAGAACTTTCCAATTGGAATATATTTTTTTTTTGGTGAAATTCGATGTTTATTCCTAAAAGTTCCGAAAATTTTTACCGATTGTGATGAAACTCGAAAGTTACGTCAAAGAAGCTATTTAAAAAACATAGGGTAAGTTTCAAGTTGATATATTGAGGGGTGTGACAGAAAACACGGTAAATTTATTGCGGGGGATGGAGGGTCAAAAATTGTGATTCGAGGTCATTTGTTCCCATAATTAGGTAGAGTCTAATATTGTCGCAGTGTGTATATTTTTGACTATAGATTTTGCTGTATTTGTCCGATTTTGTACATTTTTGATACACAGATGCGCGAAACCATAACACATCACTCTGTTAAATTTCATGAAAATATTAAATGATGTTGCCAAAAACCGCGAAAATCTACTGGGGGGGAATGGGTAAAGATATTGACATGATTCAACACACTTCATCTTTTCAGGAATCTCTTCAAGTCTCCGAGATCTAGGCACTCATTCGGACGGACGGACAGCCGGACGGACGGACTGAGGGACATGGCTCAATCCAGGCCCGAGGTTATGATAACCATTTTAATATAAAGGACTAGAGGTCTGCCACGCCTCCTTCTGTCCGTTATATACATTGCATAAATCTAGTATACCCTTTGTACTTTTAAGTACAGGGTATAATTAATATTATTAAATGAGTTTCTATTATAATATGTTACTATAACAATTTTTTTGAATAGTAGCAACTCTTTTTAGAAAGTTCTGTGGCACCTATTACTTTTATTATAAAGATTTAGTTTCAAACCGTACCCAAAATCTCTAGAGATTGCTTTTGCAACATGCTCATCTATCAACCAAAATATTATATATTTATAAAAATTAAAAATGAAATTAATTTAAACTAAAAATCATAATCCAGTTTAAAAATGTTAATCACACTTCATTTTAAAGTCAGCAAACAAATGTCCACCTAAATAATGCTGTCAAAGCAGCCCACGCTGCAATTTATTAAGCTTATCCTTAAGCTTCCCAATTTGCGAGTGTCCACTGTACATTTTTCAGCAGCCATTTATGTGGGCGGTGTGCGTGTCATTTGTTAGAGTTTGACTTTTCGAGGAATTCGGCTCAAAATTTCAAACGCATCGTCAGTTCAATTGCGCTAATTGACTTTTTTAATTATATTTGTTGTTGTTTATTCTCTGGTCACCGTCACCGGCCAAAACAAAATGCCACTCAAACAGCACCAAAATAAACTTTGTCAACACCATCGAAAAATAACAAAAAACATGGCGAAACTTTTTTTTTTTTTTGCATGCTGTCAAGTATTTGGCAGAGGGCGGGGGGCTAAGGGCATGAGCAAAAGTAAGCCAAATTAACAGCCAATAATCGAAGTGTGCTGTGAAAATCCAATTCAGGGAAAAAATCCCACAAGGCAAACTTCTAAGCACAAAACAAATTATGCAAAAGTTCTCAAAATTTTTTTGCTTTTAAACATGGCCTACATATATCTATGTCGAAGCGAGGGTGGGCTGAAACGTAAGCGGCGCAGGCAAAAAAAGCTAAGTTGGCAAGTTTTTTATATACTTTATTTAAGTATACATGGTCAGAAATAAGGAAAGCGGTTCCTGTTTTGAAGTCGTAAATATTATTAAAAAAAAAAAATAACCTATAAAGTTATCGATAACTGAATACTGAGTTAGACTCTTCTTTGACTAGCCATATCTTGTAGTTGAATATTTATTATTGAAATTTTTAAAGGAATAAAATTCAAATTTTAGTAATTTAAAATGAGAGAAGAGTAACAGAAAGTGCCTTTCTGACGCATTGATCTTCCCTAGATCAGATCTTATGATCACGGAATTATTTTATAACAAGAAATTGAGACAGAAGTTTCTATGAGGGGCATTACTTCCTCTCATCCAGAAGCCCTAGGACGCAGTGCACCGCTAAAACTCGCTTCACCCTCCTAGTCCTGCTCTTGTGGAATCGCAGGAGCTCGGCAGTTTCTGTTGTATCTTGTCCAGAGTGCACGAGAAATGTGAAAGACACAGTGTACCTTAGTCGTTCTGTCTTGGATCTGACTATTTTTGTAATCTCTGAAACTACATCTTGAAGAGGTCATGTTCTATCCGTAACAGATGAGTCGGTAGGTAGCGCTGATCGTTTTCTTGCACACTCGTTTCCCAGAATGACCCTGTGGTTCAGCACAGCCTCCGTGTTAAGAATAAGATTCTTCGATTTCTGTCGACAAAAATACTAAATATTTTACAACTCAACATCCCAAAAGCATTTGACTCAATCCTGGAATGAGTCATCGGTGATAGATGAAAGATCTTTCAGCTCGGCCTACCGCACTCATCAAACCAAAACTAGTTGAAGTAATGTGGTTTGGAGGCATAACCCTTAAGCAGTAAATATCTGGATTTAGGATTTTAGATCTTTCAGATGAAGATCTTCCAGTTCGGTCTTGGGAATTCAAATGCTATGTTGTTGGGTACCTGGACACTCAGGACTGGATGGTAACACGATCGCTGAAGATCTATCACGACAGGGTTCCCCCACACTGACTACATCTCCTGCGCTATTTTGGGGTATTGGTTGGTCCACAATCAAAACCATGATAAACAAATGGGAGCAGGAGAACATAGGAGATACTGGTTCTCCTTACCGGGGCTTCATCAAACAAATGTGCTTGTCAAACCTTTGGATGCGATCAAGACAAAAGGTCTTGGCAGAGCGGCCTTACAGCTCCCGGTAGCATTGTCTTGAAGACGGTGAAACCACCAGACATATTCTCGTTGACTGCCCAGCGCTGGTATGGGATAGAGCCTGTCACATGGGAAAGGAACGGACTAGTCCCTTCCATCTTAAGTCAATACCAACAAAATAACTACTGCTATTCATGCGGAAAGCGGAAACTCTTTTGCATTAATTTATGGGTATGGTACAAAACACCTTTTGGTCGCAGGGGGGTCCTCTTTGTAAGGAACCCTTTCTGGGGGAAAAAAAAAACAGAAAGTGCCGCCTAATGGACAGTAAAACCGTTGACAATTCGTCTCCTAAAAAACATCACCTGCTCTTTAATCAGATAGTACGAATTGGTTGACTACCATTTTACTATTTATATTTGATACAGAACCCAAAAAAATCATAGTTTTAAAAATGTACTTTATATACCAAAAATGGCGTACCACTCAAAAGCCATAAAATTCCACCTTCTTAACCAGACCGCTAACTTTTCAGCCTGCCCTCGCTTAGTATCAGTGTGTGCATATATATCTAGGGGCTGGCAAGTGAAATCATGAATGAGCAGCAAAAAATTAATCGAGAATCATAATAAATTGCAAAATATACGAAAATTGACTCGTCGAAAAATTATCCACAAGTGAGGGGAGAAGAAGCAGCAAAAGTAGAACTTTGGCCAACATGCAACAAGAGCAATGAAAACTTTCTGAATTGAAAAATTGAAAATAATGAATGAGCGTTTACAGCTCCTAACATACACACACACACACAGATACACACACACAAGCACACAAAATGTTTGCACGCAAAACGCTTAAAATTACAGCCACAAAATGAAATTTGCTGTAGCAATGGCGGCGCCCCCATTTTTTTTTTTTTGAGCCACGCCATGCCACAAATGCGTCTCACTCCAACGGCTGCTTGAGATGGATCCCTGCAGGCAACACCAGCAGCAGTTTTGAATGACAATTCCCAAAGTAAAAATGAAAAGGAGGCGGCGCGCGAAGATGCCAAAATGGGTGGGTCCTACCAAGCGGGCGGGCGCTTTCTGGGTTTGCTCTGTTGACGACTCTTTGGGAAAAACTTTATGTGTGTGTTGGTGCGGTTTGTTACTGCGGCCGCACATCTAGACGCCTTGCCTGCCCCAACCGCCCCTTTTTTTTAGGCATCCAAAGTCTTGTCGTACAGGTATTTAAATTCATTTCCTTGCCAAGGATACACATTTTGCACTCATTTTTGCCTGCCTTTCATTTCGTTTCGAATTTGTTATTTTTCTCGCCTGTTTTTATTTTTTTTTTGGTTGTGGTTGCTTTGCGGTTTACCTGCACGTCGTCTGCAAATTATATTTGCCTTTAAATTATAGCACCTAAATTAAAATAATATTTTTTATGATTGCCATAGCTCAGCAGATTTTTTTTTCTCCTAATTTTTGCCTTTTTGCGGTTTGGCTTTTGGGTCCTGGAAGCAAAAAACAAGATTCAACAGATTTTTTTTCGCAACGTTGCGTTTTGCTTTGATTGGTTTGTATTTCTTTGTGGAGTTGAAAATTTTAAGCTCCAGTTGGAGAACAGATCAATTAGAAACTTCTTAATTTTCTTTGACGTTGGGTTCAGTGGTTTGAACCATTTTGGCGGTTTTGTGACCAATTAAGAAAGTGACGAGCCATCCAAAGGATTATGCGTGATTTGTTTATTTTTTATAATAAGGTCAAAGCTTATATCAGTGATGCGTATAGAACTGACGTTTAGATAGATAGTATTTTAGAAGATATAGATCTTTATTTTTGATAGGCAAGAACGAGAAGAAAGTGCTTAGTCATTTGGTGGTTTTGAGTGCTGAAAACACGTTCTTGGGGACATCAGTTGGATAAGCTATCCTTCTTCTTCTATGGCGCGAAGAACCCGTATGTGGGTTTAGGCCTGTATCGCTTGCCTCCATATCCGAGGCTTTTTTAATATATTCGTTGTCATGGGGTTTGAAAAAGAAATGACGGCTGACTAGGCCTTCGACTCCATTTGCATTGTAATAGATGTCCACTTACGCTTCCATGCTAAACGTCCTCAAAAGCAGATCGTCCTGAGGGGTCGCCTTCTCACATTAGCTCACCTCTGGAAAGGGGTATCCAGGGGCTAACCAGAGGGTACATAGCGTAAAGCTGGAGGTTGTGAGCTACTTGGATCGGCCAGTTAGGGAATCGTCGCTGGTCACTCCCATGTGACAATCAGAGAAGCTTTCCGCGCAAGCGCACCTCAAAGACCGACGCAGCAATCTTTGGATATGCCCTGCAGGAAATAATTTTTTTAGGTTCACACCATTGTTTCAGCTGTTCTTTTGCACCTTTGGACTTTCATCTCAAGCAATCTTATCTATTACTTCGTTACTTTCAAAATTGAGACTTTTTTTTATAAATAAATGATTTCCTTAGAAGTGCTAGCGAGCCATGGCCATTAGCCGGATTAAATTTAAGAAAGCGATATCTTCGTTTCATTTTATTAGATTTCTAACGATCAAAGGAGAAGACTCCCAATATTATTAATCTATATTTAAAAGATGATAGCCTATAGGTACTATTAACGCTGCAGAGATAGGGTTTCCTTTTCGCGTGTTTAGTTCGTTAGCTTATACGATACCCAGTGCAAGGATTTTACTACCATGTTTCTTAATCAAAATATTAGTGGGGAATGCTGCACTGCAACCCGTAGTATCTATTTTACTTCCTTCTAGCCTTAGAGCTCCTCAACTAGCCCTATATCTGCAGCAAATGTATTTATTTGAGATGGGTCTAGTCTGATGATTTCATAAATTGATACTCTATGACGCCGAGGAAGGCTGGCCTTCTTCTGCAAGAAAGTGTGGATAGATTTCCTCCTCAATTTCATAAAACCTGCATAGGTTCGTGCACCCGATACCAATAGTACTCAGATGCTTTCTGAGTCTACAATGTCCCGTCAGTATTATTAATGATTCCTCTCTATCCTGTTCAACGTAACATTTTCAGACGTTCTTTAAAAATATTCCTATTAAAACGAAAATAGAATTGGATGAATTTAGCAAAGTTATGACGCATGCGGTCTTTTTTTATTAAATTATTTATAAAAAAGCTTTAAATAAACAAACGGATTGTTAAACAAAATCTTGGCATAGAAGATCAAATATTCGTATTTTGAATCAAGATTCATGAACTAGTTTCGATATATTATTTGGCTCTTAAGGTCATTGAACGAATTCTTCTGTTTCAATTCTTTTCTATTCTATGCTGCATATGCATACTTCCATTTTAAATGTTAATGCAGAACAGAAAAGAGAAGACTTGGGCTTTTAGAGAGCTATTTTCGACAAGTTTTAGCTAACTCCTTGAAACTTCTCAAAGTTACGATTTTAGGTTAGGTTAGGTTAGGGCGGCAGTTGGGAAGTTACGATTTTACTCTGAAAGAACTGATCATAAATTTGTTCTGAATGTAGCTTTGGCTTGTAATCCCATTTCAGAGCTTCATAGATTCTTCTATATGTGTTATCAAAATTTTTGTACCCATATGAATTTATTGTCAAGCTTAAATCTTTCATTAGAAAAGCTTTCGTGTAAGTAAAGTCATTGCTGAACATAAATAGCTTTGGTTACTTGTTTCTTAAACCTTATGATATAATGAACTATGAGAACTTGGCTCAATGCAATGTCGACATAAAAATTTATCAAAATTTCATAATCGAGAATTTACGTTCTTTTAAAGGGATTTCTCCAAGCAAAAAAAAGCAAAAGTTTTCGAATATTAAAATATCAAGCTCTGATTTCTATTTAATCCTTTATAGATCGTAATTAAAACGATATCGAATTTTATTCTTTTATTCGATATTTTTGATTGTATTCATTTGATTTCTAAAATTTTATGTCATAAGTTTTATAAATAAAAATAATTTTCAATAATTAAAATAATTTAATTTGATGAATTCGATTAGTTTTATTAATATAATTCAGTTTATATTTATTTTATAAATTTTATAAGCTTTATAAATTTTATAAATTTGATTAATAAAAATAGTTTTATTAAAATAAGTTATTTTGATAATTTCGATTAGTTTTATTAATTTTATTTTTCATGAATTTATTAATTATGTTCTTTTATTTATTTTTTATTTTTGATTTGATTTACTGTATTTATTAAAATTATTTGATCCTTTTTAGGTCGTAATTATAACGATTTCGAATTTTATTTTTTCATTCATATTATTACCTAAATTTTATAAGTCGTATAAATTTTATTAATTTTATCAATAAATATAATTTAGTTTGATGAATTTGATTAATTGTATTAGTTTAATAATTTTCATGATTTTATTACTTTTATTTATTTTATTCTTTTTTTGACTTTATTTATTCGATTCCTTAAAAAAAACACATGCTTCTTATAACAATATTTCTCAATTTTTTCAATCGAGCCTATGTAGGGCATATAAAAAATACCGCGAGTTTTTAGAATAAGGATAGTTGGGGTAAAAAAAAGTTTTCTTCACGTAAATAAAATTTTTTTAAATTTTTCGAACTATTATACGAGGGTGGATTGAAAAGTTTCCGGCCTGACCAAGAAAAACAACGTTTTTAAGAATTTTTTTTATTTCTCAACATAATCTCCTTCAAGGCTGATACATTTCTCATAGCGGTGTTCTAGTCTAGTAATGCCATCTCTATAGACTGATTCGTCAAGCTCCTCAAAATACCCATTTACAGCTTCGATTACTTCTTCATTGTCCGCAAATCTCTTACCGCCAAGCCATTTTTTGAGGTTAGGAAACAGATAATAGTCACTCGGGGCTAGGTCTGGAGAGTAGGGAGGGTGCGGCATCAATTCAAACTTCAGATCGTTGATTTTAGCCATCGCAACGATTGACTTGTGCGCTGGTGCGTTATCGTGATAAAACAAGATCTGCGTAGTATTGACCAGTGATAGTTTTACCCTTTTCAAGGTAATCAATGTATATAATACCTCTTGCATCCCAAAAAAAACAGTAGCCATAACCTTGTTCGCTGAAAAAATTGTTTTTGCCTTCTTTGGGGTTGGTTCCCCTGGTCCAATCCACTGTTTGGACTGTTCTTTGGTTTCAGGAGTGTAGTGGTGGACCCAAGTTTCGTCAACGGTTATAAATCGACGCAAAAATTCGCTTGGATTACGCTTATACAACGTCAAATTGGCGGTAGAAATGTTTTTTCGAATCAATTTTTTTCAAGAAAAACACAGAGGCGTCTTGTTCACTGTGCTCTCAAATCTAAGCTAACGGGCTGAATCTATAGCTACAAGCTATCTTAGGATGGTACTATAGAACGCCACCTCAAGGTAGGCCTAGTGGCGCCATTTCTTGTTCAGGCCGAAAACTTACCAATCCACCCTCGTATATTGAACTTACAATTAATAGATTCGGATGACTAGGACAATTACCCCAACTTATCATTAAAGGCAAGCGAATTTATGTGACTCAGATAATCGAAACAAAGTTGAGTTATAATTGGGACCAAAGCCATTTGTCCTGAAAGACAAGAATATATATTTTGTTTGGGGAAAAATTACTACAGATTCTTTTTGGTTAAGCTTTAAAATTTGAAATTTGTAACTTTTATAATTAGCTCATAATTAATAGATACTCCTAAAACAAGTTATATAAGCTTAGAGTAACTTGTTTACTAAAGTTAGTTTCGTTTTTGAAGCGCAAAAATAAATTAGTATTTTATTAAAACTATAATTAATTATAGAGTGGCGCAAATCATAAACTTATTAAACATGCAGAGCAGGAGTTTAGTTAGTTAGTTAGTTATTTTAGCTTACATAAGCCCCGCAACTTTGCCACAATTTCATAGTACATAAACAAAATAAATTTCAATTTAAACAAAATTTTAGAGTTTTACGAAGCGTAAAGCAAATATTTTATGACAAACTTGTTTGCATCAAAAATTTTGTCAGAAATTTTTTATATAATTGCAGTATGTACAAAAAAATTATGTAACGTAATGCCAGAAATTAATATTAGTCAAATTTTCGAGCTTAAAAATTTAGTTTAAAATAATGTCAACGCATAAAATGTGGCTTAAAATGGCGTCGTGTGTCAGTCCAGACAATTTGTCTATGGTCTTACCTGCTTTTTTGTGGCCTTAATAAGCTCGGCCATTTAATCAAAGCTACTTTATTACGTATGGTTTTAAATTAAAATCTTATAAGGCCAAAAAGCCAATGGAATTACTTCACATCCCACAGATAATCGTGTGACCTTTTCGTGCTAATTGTATTGCATACTTTTGTGGGCCAATGCAATTACTGCCAATTGCAATATGAGGCATTTGACGAGCAGCTGCCGTGCTGCCAACTTCCTTTAAGTTTTCGCCGCGCTGCGCCGGCTAATTAAGTTGAAATGGGTTTTCTTCGCTGTACTCTCTTGACAGCTATAACTCTTGACAACCTGGAAAGTCAATTTGCCTGATCTTAACGAATTACTCTGTATGTGTGTGTACCTTGCAGTTTTCAAAATGGCTGCCAATAACCAAGCTATTAGCAAGCCTGTCAGTTAGTTGCTTAGGATCTGTAAAATGAAGTCTCCCTAGAGCTGCCTAACATATTGGCATACCTCTTTTTAGATTTATTTTTTTTTTATGTTAATTTTGTGACTTAATTAGCCTTAAAATTTGAAAAAGAAACTTTATTAAAATTTAATCAACTGCAACAACGTGGGTTATGTAATATGAAACATGCAAGAAGCTAATGTTGCATGCTTGTGGTGCCTCACGCATGTACATAGACATGCACACATGTGCAGGGTACACCCCTAATACACTCACATAGCACGCACACACTCACACGCATCCCTAAATTCTCATGCACATGTTAATATGCAGTTGATTAGAATGTCACTTGAGTGAAAACCCAAAAGGCAAAATGCTCAAAATGGCTGAAGTTGGTTGACGAGGTGTGTTTGATAAGTAGTGCGAACTTTGGAATTTTTTTCGAATATGCTGGAATCGTTTTTTATTTCAAATTATAAGAGAAGGAAAGTTGAAATAAGTCTAAATATTTATTTGTAAGAACGTCTACATCTTGGAGATTAAAATGGCCCTTTTTTTTCTACAGTTTTGGAAGTTACTTCTTCAATTTGTATGGAAACTCAAACAATAGTAATTTACAGAAATAATGGCGATTATCAAACTAAAGAGACCAAGCTTGCCAATAGAGTAAAATTTAAGGATTAGTAAAGTCGGTCGCCTCCAAGCTATTTTTTGCCCGTATTTAGATGCTTTATCATAGAATTATTTAAATATATTTTTTGCGGATTGAGTTCAGAATAAGACTTAGCTTCATTTACGTCAGCCCATGTTTTTTTTGCCATTTACTTATTTATTACTAGGGTCCTTGCCCTCTGTTCCAACCCAGCCACGATCTTCTTTATTCAGTTCAGAAATCATTTTTTCCATATTGTTCATTCTATTCCGACTGTAGATCGGCCCAGCCCGGATTTAAAATTTCCTGATGAAGTCGACGGATAGATTATCCTTATTATTAAATTATATTATTATACCCCTTTTATGAACAAAAATCACAGACATGAGAAAATAAAAAATATTTATCCGTTCTATTTCGACAGTGTTGTCATTGGTTTTCTATATTTTTGTCCACATTTCGATTCCTGTATTTTTTTTGTGGTTCTTTCTTGATTACTTCTTTTAATGCGAGGATGAATTGAAAAAATCATAAATCATAAAAATCTGTCCAGCCATTCTTGAGTTAAGGGAATAATAAGTTCGTGCAAACACCCTTATTGAGAATACCTAACTGATAAAAAGGTGACTCTATACGCTTTCCTGGATATACAGGGCGTTTTTGATAACGCCTCCCAAGAGGCTGTCAAAGCATCACTGGTCAGAAGAGGCCTATAAGCCATAGCAACAATTGGGGAACAATCCATCACAGTAGTGACGACAAGAGACTGCCCTCAGGGCAGGGTATTACCATCCCTATTATGGAGCCTACTAGCCAGAAGGGGCCTATACGCAACCACCTGCAGATGGATTGTTTCACTGTTATCATCTAGGTAAGCCACAGCAACTATTGGGGAACAATCGTCCACAGTTGTCACCCTCACCTCTTATGGAGCCTACTAGTAGATGAGCTACTGGAGAGACTAACGAGCAGACGTATACTATGTCAAGGCTATGCTAATGACATCGTTATAATAACAAGAGGCAATAATGAGGAAACACTCTGCGGCATTGTCCAGCTGAGTCTCAAGGAAACTACTAACTGGTGTAAAAAGGCAGGCCTGACTCTCAACCCTGCTAAGACAGTCATAGTACCCTTAACAAGGAGGTATAAACTTGGAAAAATTAGGAGTATAGCCCAATCGGGATGTAGCATAGGAACAAGCAAAGAAATCAAGTAACTTGGAGTGACCTTTGATGTATGTAACGTGGAGAAGAAGGCGTGACAGACCCTTTAAAGTACTATATATAATCTTAATCACCATCATCGGTGTAGTCGATATTGCCATGCCTGTCAGTCCACATGAGTTAAAGGATCTCAGAGACTACGGAAGCTATGGAGCTAAAATTTTACCAAAAGAGGCGCATAGTGGTCACGCAGAAAAAGTTTTTCGATTTATGTCGATACGTGGCTCCCACCCCCTTAAGAGAATTTCGCGGTTTACTTCTTTTTATGTGAATTTTTACGATCCCGAATTTTTCCGACCAGGGCGGTGACGAATCCAGTCAACCATACATCATCAAAATCTATTTAGATTTTCTTGATTTTTAATTTCTGTAACTTGAACATCTTTGCTTTATATATAAAGATTATTACAGTAGCTTTGCAGATTTAAGAAAGCTTCCTCGGTTTTTTGCTTTTCTTTTGGAATATGTACAGGTGATATTATTAAAATTCATGATCACTATCATATAATTTTTTCTTAATTATTAAGAATTTGAGTTGATTTTTTGAATTTTTTTAGCGAATCTGATAGCTTTATCAGCAATTATTCTAAATTGCATTTGCACTCATTCCACTTTTTTTTACCCATCAACCTTTCTATCTATTTTTAAAATGTCCAAATGGATTATCTTGACACACATTATTATAGATTTTTTGAAAAAAAAAATTTGTTGTTTTTTATTCGGCCGTATTGTGTAAACAAGATTATATTCCGACAGTTCCGATTAAAGGAAAAATTGAACATGGCCTGTTCATGTTACGCCATTCGCAGTTTTTGCAGATATATATGTTCTAATGACTTCATCTGACGGTTTATTTTCGAAATATCTTCACTAAAAAGAGCTTTATGTATAAGTCTTCTCAAATTGGATTATCATTAAAAAATTATTATTAAAAAACTTCTTTTGATATGTAAACCCAACAAGGAAGACTTAGTCTCAAGAATAAAATTCAGCTGTATCATCCCTGTTTGTATCACAAGGCTGGCTAAAGAAGTGAGAACGTCACTGATAATTTAGGGTCCAGGAATAGGCTCACGATTCGATGGGTTCCAGGACATAACAAAATTCCTGGAATGAGCTGGCAGATAAGAACCGGTGCAGCAAACCGCTAATCGGTCCTGAACCACAATGTGGCATTGGTAACCACGTGGTACGGGACCTACTGAGAATAGAGGAGAGTAAAAAACGACTACTTCACTGGGCGCAGATACCAGGTCTTAAACAGCCAAAAACCCTCCTCTCCAACTACAACCGTAAGAGGTTCAAAGTCATGATAACGCACGGGAAGAAAACCGTGAGAATCCTGACGGGCCTTCTGACGGGACATTGTAGGCTCCGCAGCCACTTGAACAAAATTGGCATAGTGGATAGTAGACTATGTCGCTTTCGGAGGAAGAATGGAGGAAGAAACTTCTTCGCATGCATTATGTGAATGTATGACACTCGCCGGTAAAAGAAACAAGCTTCAGGGCATGTGCGTTCTCCCACCGGAGATCGTTGTTACTATAAGTCCAATCAAAATACTGCAATACATGCAGGCCTTAGGACTTTTGGTAGAGCTCTAAGTCATGAAGGGGGTACAATAGATCCATCTGGGTCGCAGTGCATTTTTACATCCAATAATAATAATAATCCATGGTCGTACTATATCTCAAATTCCCTAGACCTATTGAGTCAACCAAAAACCAGCTGCAACTTTTGGAGCACACCTCTTATTGCACACACACATATACCCACACACCAAATTTTTCAGCATGCATATTTGTGCAAAAAGCGCATGTAGTAGATAAGGGAGCAGCAAAAAAAATATATATAAAAAGGAGGCCACACGATAAGCAGCATGACAGATTATGTTTAAGCAAATGGATAAGCGCTTAAGCAAGCGAGCCGAAATGTAGCAAGTTTTTGCTGGATTGCGTGCAGCAGCCATAAGAACTAACCCGTTCAGTTCACAGCGTATTTTAACTTTTAGACACATGTGGCCAAAAAGGCATTAAAGAAACTTTCATAGCATGACATTTATTGTGTAAATCATTTTTACTGCACTCACACTCAAACACAACCCCAAACACACACAGTTGCACACAAACACACGCATACAGCAGCAACAAAGAGTAACGCTGAAAAGTATGCAATAAAGTATTGCTCGCAGCTAAGCTGGTAAAGCAAAGTGAAAAGCTGGTTATGTACTCGCATATGTATGTGTTGATATATGACATAATATATGCATGTACAATCTACATATTACGGGTCGTATCTTTGCATATATATTTAGCTATAGCAACGTATCAATGCATTTTTTTTTTATTATTGCTATGATTTGCATAAAAGCTTCTTTGACTGTGAGAAATCAATCTAAGAAATGTATTTCTTTTTTCTTCGAAAAGCATACAATAGAGTTGTACTTATAAGTTTCTTATATATGTTGGGTTCATAAACATAAGACTTTTCTATTAAGCATTTAAAGAACGAAATTCTGGATTTAACAGATTTTAACTTCTTTGGAAGCTAGGGGCGTTCAGAAAACAAAACGTTTTGGACGATACGGAGGCTAAGCATCTACTTCCTTATAAACTTGTAACAATTTCTCATGGTTTGACTGTCTTTCAAATTCGAAGCACTTCTTTTGAATCTTCTGGTTTTGCATTTAACAGATTTAAGCTCCTTTGGAAGTTTTGGAATGGGCATTCAGAAATTTTGTGTTTTTTGAAAAACTTGGAGGTTACACTCCAACTGGTTTGTTTCAGAAACTCTGCTTCTAGTTCTAATAATTTTCTAACCTTTTGTCAAGGCTTGACTACCACGCAAATTTGAAGTGTTTTTAGTAAATCTTCCCACTTCTTCCAGATACAAGAGGTTTTACTTAGTTTATATATTCAAATCATTACTTTCTTTTGTATTATGAACAAAAAAATCAATTAATTAATATTTTTTACAAAGAAGTATTTATTTGAAATCGAACTCATCTCCTTTTCTCCTGCTTGGGTTCTTCACAAAGAGGTGGGACACTGCGACCAGAAAAAATGTTAATCAATTTAATTAATTTGTGCAAGTCACAAAGCTTGGCTTTCATTTGTACAGAGCAAAGCTTCTGATTGCTGTCAACCTGTCGACTGCCAGAGCGATCTCTGTCTCAAATAGTCGCAAGTTGACACACAGCCTCCTCGTGGCGTCTCCTGGGTAGCTATCTTAGCATCCGCTAAATAGTGAGCTAATGTGTGCAGCGAATCACCCGGACGTTAAACGGTTGAGCGCAAGGTTTGGCACCCGCCTCGTTAAACAACAATCCAATGAAAACCACAACCAAAGCCTCGGATATGTTGACGACCACCGCAAAACGAAAACGGACAACGATTTGAGGATATGCACCTGGAATATCCGGATATATGACATAGGGAAGGTGCCTCTGTCCAGCTGGCGGATGCCCTCGAACAAATTAAAGCTGATATAACCGCCATCCAGTTAATAAGGTGGATAGGACAAGATTGCTCTAAGCAAACAAACTGCGGTAGCTGACATGCCGGGAGTCGCGAATTCGGATGTGAATTCGTAGTCAGCCGGAGACAACGTCACCACGTCTCCAGATTCACTTCTGTACGTGAACAGCCTAGATATTTCAACCTCAGCCTTTCTTTCCCTACTTAAGGAAAGGACGGCGCTTTTAAGGAAGCATTCTACCAACAAAACTAACACTTTACAAGACGATTATTTTGCCCGTGCTCTTATGCAGCGCAGAAGCGTGGGTTGTGTCACGGACAGGTGCATCTGCTCTTGGGGTGTTTGAGAGAAAAATTCTTCGTAAAATCTTCGATCCCATTCGTTTTGAGGACGACTTTCGCATACGGATGAACCACGAACAGTACGAGCTCTACGATGACATACATGTTGTCCAGCGCATCACAATACAACGTCTCCGCTAGCTCGGGCATGTTGTGCGTATGGATACGAAGCTTCAGCGAAAAAGGTATTCATAGAGAAAGCCAACGAAGGATGACGAGAGGAAGACCACGACTTCGATGGAAAGATCAAGTGGAGGGGAACCTATCCTCCCTTGGTATTTCTAATTGGAGAAGGCGCGCGGAAAGCAGAGGCGCCTGGCAAAAGCTGTTGAGGTCGGCCGTAACCCGAGAACGGGTTTTCATGACCACACTATGAATGAATGAAGCCAAAAATTTATGTAGGAGACGTCTAAAGTCCGATCAGGGTGTCTAGAGAAATCGGTATATACATGTCCATCTATCCCTCTGAATATAGTCAGATATATGTATATCTGTCTGCCAGAATGAACGCCAGGATCTTAGAACTGCTAAGAGCTATAGCAACCAAACTTTTTTTACTTTATATCCCTTATTATATCTTAAGTCCCCTTAGCAGTTTATCCACATTAAAAATCAAATCTTTGACTTACCGCGCAGTTGAGGAAAACGCCCTCTTCCTGTTTCGGCCAGCTTAGCCACCTTCAATCTTGGATGAGCTCCTCCACAATTTCCTTTTTAATCAAACATTCCTCTGCAAAACAAACGAAAATAGTAAATCATTATGGTGTTTAGGCAATATTCACTTTATTCCAGAAAATTCTTAAACGAGCAAAAGCAAAAAAAAAAGTAATTGACATAACAATTCGCATAACACATGTCGTATACGCAATTTTGGGCAAATTTATGCAACAAAGTCGATTGTTGTTTGCCCGTCAAATTGTCTTGGCATTATTTATGTTGGCCAAAATTGTATATCTTCTAAGCTGAGAAAATTGTTTCTTGCAACACAAACAAAAACAACAACAACAAACAGCTACAACAACTAAATCAAGTAAATAATAAAACTATAAGTGGCCGTTTTGGATGCCATTAGAAACATTCGATAAGAATGTGTCACACACACACAACAAAATGATGGAACACAATGGCGTGCAGCTTCCTTTACACACACACGCACTCCCACACACACATTGAAACTTACTTGGAACACATTCATCTTGGCAGTTATTTATGCGGCAGACGCGACAAGCATTCACATTGTTGTAGCCATAACGTAGTCCTGCCTGGGGCGTCCTTGATTCTACTGCCTTAGCAAACTTGTGTCAATATTTCAGTTCATTTGCTGCAAATTTCTTTTAAAGGGTGCTTTTTTTAGAGTTTTTATTTTGATAGAAATAATTGATGACTACTATTTGGAAATTTCTTTAAAAAAGGGATTTTTTAAAAGCATTTTTTTGCCCCCTATTAACACCTGCCCGAGACTCGACAATTTTGTATAGAGGGCGCCATCTTAGAAGTTTCTTTTTCTCGCAAGGCGCTTTCTTACAGCTGTTTGCCGTTCCTTAGCCTATTGTATTTTTAGGAAAATTTTTTTCTAATAGGATCATCTGATTACAACTTGGTTATTTTTTTTTATACAGAGCGCTTTTAAAAGCTTAATTTTTCAATAGGGCGCTTTTGTACAGCTGATTGCCATTTCTAAACTTCTGGCATTAGGTGATTTTTTAAAATAAATTTATAGCATAGGTATGCTTTCTACGAGCTGACTCTTATTCGAAAATTTCTTATATAGGGTGTTATTTTAAGCGCTTCTTTTTTTGCAAGTCGCTTTCCCTCAGCTGTCTGCTGTTTTTTAACTTATTGTATTAGTCGTTTTTAGTAGAAATTTTTTTCATATGGTCAGTTGACTACAGTTTAGTTATTTCTTATAAAGAGCGCCTTTAAAGAGTTTTGTTTTTGTATAGGGCGCTTTTTTACATCTGACTGTTATTCCCAACTTCTGGCATTAAGTGATTTTTTAGGAAACATTTTAGTTATAGAGCGCTTTCCACAAAATGACTCTCATTAGAAAATTTCTTATATAGGGTGTTATTTTAAGCGTTTATTTTTCTCGTAAGAAACTTTCTTCCAGTTGTTTGCCATTCCTTATCTTATTGTATTACGGGTTTTAGAAGTATTTTTTCTCTTAGAATCAGTTGACTACAATTTGGTTATTTCTTAAACTAAGCGCTTTCAAAAGTTTTATTTTTTTATAGGGGTCTTTTTTACATCTGATTGCCGCTACCAAACTTCTCCAATTAGATGATTTTTTAGAAGACATTTTTATCATAGAAATGCTTTCTATGCGTTGACTTCGATTCCTAAATTTTTTATATAGGCTGCTTTTTTAGGACTTCCTCCTTAATGAGCGCCTTCTTAAAACTATCTATCGTTCTTAAGGTTTTTTATTGGATAAATTAATAGCTAAAAGCCATTCGAGAATTTTTTATACAGGGTGCTTTGTTATAAGATTTTTTTTTGACATAGGGACGACTAAAAAGATTATGAAATTAGCCCTAAAGCCCATACGCAGCGCGCAAAATTTACGAAAAACAAATTTTTCATATGAGTTTTGCCATTCCATTCATAAACCAATTAAATTTTATACAAATCCAGGAAATTTTCTGAAAAAACTACTAAAATCCTGAACATTTGTACTCAAAATTGAGCCTTTTTTTAGAAAAAACTTTATTATTCAACTTACATTTATTGGATCGATTAGATTTTTAGATTAGTTTGCAGCGTCAACGTTCTGGGCAGTACGATTAGATTGACCATTGATTTGATTCGTTGTATTTCTTCCTAAAAACCTCCGTATTGACAACGTCTAACACATGCAAAAATTAGATTTTAAATTCATCGACGCGTTCATGAGAACAACCGTAACACGTAAAACATAAGACCTACCCAATAGGCAGACAAAATTTCATGAATCGGAGAATCGGTCCAGCCGTTTCGGAGGAGTATGGTAACTAACATTGAGACACGAGAATTTTATATATAAGACTAAGTGTCATAGATAATTTAAATTTATTTTTCTGTTTAATATCGTGCTTTGTGAGGATATTTGGTTAAACAATGTGGGATGTTCTTTAAAAAAATTGTAGAAGTCAACGCATTCGTAGTATTAAAATCCGTGCCATCAGGAGGCAGCGATGGGGACACAGGGACTTTTTTTCACCAACCGCAGGGTTTTTTCCGGGTTTTCAGGGCCAGTTGGTAACAACTTTACGTTAAAATATCAATTGATTCAAAACCACAATTGCAATTAACCGATATTACCGGTACTCCCGAACTTCTTGAAAAATTAAGACGAAGCGGGCAATCCTTCTCCTTCCAGAATGCTAAACTTACAAAGGCCTTAAAAAATATATTTATGCATATCTGCTTACTATATTTTTTTTTGATTTTAAGTTAAACAAAAAAAAAAAAAGTCCCCCTTAAAAAAATCACCCTCTATGCATATTATATCCCCTGTCAGTACTTTTTGCTGATGAATTTGCTGGCGCTCTTTGACCCCCCGGCCCAAAAAAAAAGCTGCTCAAGATGATGTTGTCGCCATTGTCAGTGTTGTCATCGTTCTCGTTGTCATTTTCGCCTATCGCCATCCAGAGTTGCCTGCCGCAAACGACGTGACTTTCTCGTCTTGTTATTATTTTGAAATTATCGCTTCAAGAGTCGAATTGTTTCACTGTCGCTGAGACGCGCTGTGGAAATTATTGTTGTCACTCTGTACAAAACCAGGACATCTATGTCTACACACATCACGGGGTGGCATCCTGAAGCTTCTGTTTGTATCGACTACATTCCCGGATGCGTGCGTGTGCAATTTGTAATTTGCTCATGTTTGTTCAAGCCACTGGCTCGCTGTCGGCATGACTCCTATACGATATTTTTTTTTTCTTCTTTTCTTTTCTATCATCTTTAGCTTCATCTTCTCTTCTTTTTCTGCTCTTGGTTCTTGCTCGTGCCCTCACATTATTATTATATTAGACGAGACGGGCAAACATTTTCATAAGCATGTGACTGGAATTAATTTGCCGTCGATATAATGCTCGAATCTCAAATAGTAGCGAAGATACGTGGCAAAGATTTCCATGCGCACTTACTAACAATGCATTTTTAATTTATTCTCGTCGCGACTTTAACGAATTTCATTGAGTTTGTTTTTTTCGGGGGAGGCAGAAAACTATCTTAGAGAAGTGCTGAATATGTTTAACCAGCTAGAAAAGCTAACTTTTTTGGTTAACCCACTTTGGTGGAGACAAAGAAAACTTTTGCTATGAAAGCTATTTCGAATTGGTTTTTATTGTTAGTTGTTTTTGCGATTTAGGTCTAAGAAATTAAGGGTTTTCTTTTTCTCTGGTCCCTAATTTAATTAATTTTGGCTACTGTCTGGCAGTCCTTAAGACAGTCTGGATATATGAAATGCAGCTCTGGGAGAAGGCGAGGACCTCAAACATTGAAATTCTTTAAAGGTATTAATCTGGCTTGTACGCAACAAAGAAATGTAGAAAGTCTTCTTCTGTCATGCTCGACTCCCAGTGGAGCATACGGTCTCTACCATCCTTTTGTAGCAAACTCTATTAAGGGATTCACGGCAGGTATCATTTCATAAGTAGCTGGCGGCTTGTAGTTCATGGTCAATAGATCTTCTCCATGCGACCACCACTCCCCTGAGAGTTCCAACAAAGTGCCTGTCGAGCGAGGTTCTCGTTTAATCTCCGAAGGGTATATCCCAATCTATCGCCACTTTTTCCGAAAAAGGGTTCCTCAAAAAGAGGTGGGGCACTGCGACCAAAAGGTCTTTTTTGCCATACCCTTAAATTAAAGCAATAGACTTTCCGCATTCCGCATGAATAGCAGTAGGTCTTTTGTTGGTATTGACCTGAGATGTAAGGGACTAATCCGTTCCTTTCCCATGTGACAGGCTCTATACCATACTAGCACTGGGCAGTCACAGAGAATATATCTGGAAGTTTCATCGTCTTCTAGACGGAGCCTGCCCTCTGAATAGTCCGATAGGCCAATTTTCTGTAGATGGTATCTAACAGTGTGGTGGACAGATAGTTGCTACCAGGCGCTTTAGGTCCACTTTGCCAGGACCTTTTCTCTTACTCGCATCCAGAGATTTGACAAGCACTCTCGCTTGACGAAGCGCCGGAAGGAGAACCAGTATCTCCTATGTTCTCCTGCAGCCCATTTGTTTGTAATGGTTTTGATTGTGGACCAACCAAAACCCCAAAACGGCACAGGAGATGTAGTCAGGGTGGAGGCACCCTGTCGTCCTAGATCGTCAGCGATAGTGTTGCCATCCACTCCCGAGTGTCCAGGCACCCAACATAGCATGATCTGTTCCGGCCGGACAGTGGTTGGAGGCAGTTATGGCATTCCTTATCCATCCTGGAGAAGATGCTCCAGGATGAAACTGCCCTAATATCATCTTAGCTATCTGAATAAATGCATAAGTTTGCTCCCCTTGTTTCCTTGAGAAGGATACTAAGGGCACAGATTTCTATGGCATGAATCTCCGCTTGAAAGACACTGGGCCAGATGCCCATTGCGGTAGAGATTCTGGTGTTGGGTCCAACGATTCCAACACCTACACCCTGCTCAGTTTTGGACCCATTCGTGAACCATTGTTGCCACCGGAGGTTTCCACAGGGCATCAGCCCAAGTCTCCCGACTTGGGAGAAGGGATCTAAATTTCTTGTTATGAAATAGATCCATGATCATAAGATCTGATCTAGAGCAGATCGATACGTCAGGAAGGGAATATACAAGTGCACTCCTAGGCTGGTGCGCAATAAAGAAATGTACAATGACTTGAATGTTCTTTAGGTCTTAGACGAAATAAACAAATCCTCGTAAAGATTTTGAGAGACTGTCTAATCTGACGCCTGAAAAAGATTTCACATTTTGGACCTTCAAGACTCTCTAATCTGACGTCTGAAAAGCCATCACATTTAGGACTTTCAAGATCGTTTTGTATAATTTACTAATAGTCATTAGACTCATGGCAAATAAAAATATACTACAAAAATATTGTGCTAAAGATTTCCGAGCTCTTCGACAAAATTTTTCGAAAATTTAATATAAGCATATCGAATTAATAAATGCTTTTTGGATATGCTACAGATGCCTTTTTACTCTACCTATATACAATATATATTGGCCTACATCTATCTATCAAAAAAGGCCATAACTTATGCGGCACAATTCATCTGCCTAAATGGCTCACACACATAATACACAAGCACATCAGGGAAATTGACAGACAAATAAGCGGGTTGAGTCGCCAAGGGAGTTAAGCCAAAGACAAGACCAGAGCAGAGCACCAGGCAGCCTCATGTCCAAGCTGATTGTGTACTTTTCTTATTTGTGCAAATATTTAATAATTAATAACGACACTCGAGGCGCACAAGGACACATGCATACAGAAATAAAACATGGACAGAAGAACATGCTTAAACACACACATACACACACATACGCACACATAGACGAAAGTGCGCGTGTATTATGCACACACACAGATACATTGACACGCAAACATATGCAGACAACATGTCGTATGAGCAATATGCCACTTAACGTAATGCCGCTCGATTGGCTCAGTGACAGCAAGCAGACGTTGATTGCTGCGCTGCTGCTGCGCTGTTGCCGCCGCCATCTTTGTTGCCGCCATGCTTGTTGGCTGTGCTGGTGGTGGTGGCAACGTTGTTGCCGTTGTTGTAGCCAAAAGTGTCCAAACATTATTCATTGCGTGACAAGAGCGTTAACTGTAGGTGTAAGTATATGTTTGCGTGCATGTATGTGTGACTTGCCAATAACTTTAACATGCTCAGCCAAAGGTATTTCCGCTTGATGCGCTCCCAGCACTACAACCAAAAAAAACCAAAAATAAAGCACAAAATATTGTCAACCCTGACACGCAAGCAACAAAAAAGAATAAAAACAACAACTATTACAATACATACAAATACTTATTATATACATTGTATATGTGAAGTGATATAAAACGGTAGAATGAAAACATTTTTATTGCGTTGCTGCTATTTCTGTCAACAGTGTCAACTTTTGGGCGCACACAAATGGTATAAATCGCAGCGATATCTCTTTGGCTCTTACTCTCACTCTCTCTCGAGATTACACGGAGAGAAATAATTGCAGGACATTGTAAATAAATTCGTTAATGATAATTGTGTTAAAAATAAGAAGGGAAGTTCTTAATTGTGACGAATGCACATGGCCAAGCACAGATGCATAGTAAAGATACATTGCACACTCTCTGTGCAGGAGACAGGACTCTTCCTTTCGAGATACTAGCAGGAGTCTGCGATCTAGTAGGGCAGCATAATAAAATGTGATAGCACAGATTAAGCCATAGTCAAAATTTTCTTGATAACAAGGACTTTAAAGAAACCCGTCCCATTTTTCCAGCGGCTATCATAAAGCTTCACCAAGCCAACATAAAATACAATACGGCCAATATGAAGGTGGTGCGATAAGACTAGTTTACAAATTTAAGGATTACCGAGCCAACCTTTGTATTAAAGTGGTTTTTGGGATAATTTTGGATCAAGGAGCACCGTTTTCGAGATTTTTCGAAAAACATGCTTTTGGATAATTTTTTCAGTTATTCTTTAGTATCTCGCTATCAAAATTTTGTAGTAACATTAGGGACGATTGGATCGAAAAGTATTTTAAGAATGCTCTTTACAGTGATATATAATATGAACAGATAAAGTAATAATTATTGGAGTTACAAGTAACCAAAGTCGAAAAAAGGTAATTTTTGACCTTTTTTTAAATCACAAATTTTGCGGTTGTCTTTTTATTAATGAAACATTTTTTTTAAAATTATGTTAAGCTTTAATCTGAAAGACAATTTTTAACGAGCATTTCAAGTTTAAGATTTTTAAAAATAGGTATGAACAGGCCCGATGAAAGGAGGGGATCCCGGGGACTTTTCCCCCGGGGCAGGAGCTCTCCCCCGGACTTGACAGTTATTCGGGAAGTTTTTTGCTGAAATATTTTTTTTTTATGTTGATCTCACAATTTCAAAAATTATGCGTATTTTCATGAATTCAGAAAAATTTATAGGGACCCGGATCCCAGATTTCCCCCGGGGCCCAGATATTATCTCTACAGTATGAATTATATATGCTATGAAATCATGTACGGAAGTTCCAACATTTATTCATCGAACTTTTGTATGAAAAAAATTCCACTCAATTATCTTTCACAACAATACCTGTCTAATTGTCTTTCAGGTCGATATAAAATTTTGTTATCTCATGAATAACAAAAGAAATGTTATTACTTTCGTATTTCTCGATCCAAAATCCATCTAAAAACACTTTTTTACGAAGGCTCATTGGTTTCAAAGTATTTTAAATGTTTTATCTATGATTTTGTTGGGGCCTTAGAACTCTTTTTTTTTAATCTATAATTCTTTTTTCAATAAAGTGAACTGAACTTGTAGCCCAAGAATGCAGCGTTTTGAAAAGTTCAAATCTTTGTGGTTTTTAGGAGCTCGAATTAAAATCCTCAAAATCATGTTAACTTTCATGGTTTTTTTGTATGTTCGAAAAATCTAATTAATCTTTAAAAACCTTGAGAAATAAAAAATAAAATATTTAAAAGTTTATTGGTAAGATTTCGAAGAGGTAAAAACGAATAATCTTAAAAAAAAAATCTGTCCAAAACTACAATTTAGCAAATGGCCAAGAAGTGCCCACGAAAGTCGTATGTCAGGATGTCCGAATTTTGGACCACTAAAGAAATGTCCGCTTTGATTTCGTAGTTGAACCTCTTTTTTAATAGACGCGATATTGCCTATTTCTTTTTGTGCTTGTTTTTTAAAGATTTTTCTTATAAGGTTGCTTGTTTTTATATTTTTCAATAAGGAATCATTGAGTTCAAGTAGTCCTGGTGAATATAATTACTATTAGAGGGATTTGCCAAAGGATAAAAGGAAATTTTTCTTGGCGAAATTTTGGAAGCGACTTGGTTTTTGTGCGGGGCGCTTTTAAAGACAGTTACACCCTCGACTCTCTATTAAACTCATCTAAATGAGCAGCGGCTAATACTAACATGCATTTCCGAGCGTTTTGATACCATTCCATTGTAAAAATTCGCCGAAATCCTATTATTTTAACAGGACAATTCCTAAATTCAAGTAGAGAAAATCTTCTTCAGGGCGACTCTTACGGTCAGAAATTCTGCTAATTTTCATTGACTTTATTTTTTTTTTTATTTCTCTAAGTTTTTAAATAAATTCCTAATATAATTATGTTATCGGTTTATATATTTTTCCATAAATATACATCATTCTCTGTCCCATGTCGTTTTTGGGACTCTCACTACCCTAAACTAATAGTTACACATTGTGTCGATTTATCAAAAAATGTTCAAAAAGTGATTTCAAATTGAAATCAAATGCCATCCATACACTTAATTTCCTTATAAAAGACTACTGTCCTATAGTTATGAAACGCATTGTAGTTGTATCCAATCGCGGACCCAGGGTTTGGTCTGACCAGATCATGTGCTACCAGCTTTTATAGGGTGGGTCACCTGTTGGTTTATTTGTTAAATGCATTTTATTCGTATATTTTCCAGACAAAATTGGCAAATGTTTATATCAGTTGCAAGTTTATCATTACTCATGTATGCAAAATAATAGCTACCATCCGTTAAACGAAAAATTAACAATGACCTGATCCGGAACCGAAAGCTGCCAAGCCGTGAATTCGTCACTGGCAGTATCGATTCCAAAAAAAAAATGTTGAGCAACTATTTCTCAAAGCTTTGAATAATGATACCTTAAAAAAAAAAATGATCATAAAATATGTGCAAAAAAATGTGTTAACAATTTTTGTTAAGAAAAACCACTGAAATATTCAAAGAACAGCATTCTCAAACGGATATGAGCTCAAAAATGCACTTTAATCGATATTTCAGATTAGCGAGCTTGAAGTAAAATATTCTAAAAATGTGAACTATTTTTGTGTCCATCAAATACTAAAAGTCTTTTCACCTGCAAAATTTAAAAGCGTTTCAAAAGTATTTAATGGACACAAAAATAGTTTATAATTTTAACTTAACTTTTTAGCAGTGGGAGTATTGATATTATCGGTTTAAAAACTGCCATACCAGCGGCGGCCACCCTAGTATACACCTACACCTACCTTATCTCTCCCCTCAAAATAGTTAGCACAAATTGTTTCTTTTTCTATTGAGTAAACTTTATTTTATCGCCTCAAATTGTGCACCATAAAAAATAAATGAGTCGTTTAAATGGCTTGAATTCAAATAACATTTAACTTAAAATACGTCTCAGTTTTCAATCGGTAACAAATTGCACTCACTTCAAGCATATTTGTCGCCCCTTTTTTGAGTACTCCGAAATTCCATTTCCTAACCCAATTTTCTCTCGGTGTACCCACTCTTTTCGCTACTACAAATTAATGCCCGCCATTATCAGGAAATCCACTTTGACAATGTGCCCGGCACCGACCGCTCAACTCAACCAACAAATCGTCAATGGCTCATCGGCTGCTCCTCTGCGGCTCCTCTGCACCAAAATTGTCTGATATGCTCTGGCCCACAAAAGCTGATGCGACTGTCATTCAGCCTAACAGCAATATACATTCAACATGCTACATGCCACATGCCACATTCCGGGCTATGTCATGGCATTGTTTCATTTGATTTTCGTTTGTTTGCTGATTATTTGCCGGTTTTTGCTGGTTAGCTGGCTTTTTATTTGTTTTTACTAGATTTCATTTCTCTTTAATACTCTTTACTCTTTAGTGCAAATGGGGTTATGTGCTTGTTAAGGGATTTGGTAATACTAAGAGGACTATAGAAAGCAAAGACGTTAAATGATGGAATAAAAAAGCGCTTTAAGCTTTCAAAATTAGACTGGAACTGAAAAAGTTGGAGCGTAAAAGTTAAACAACGAAACTTTTATTTTTCACAATAAATCCGATTTGGGAGAAATCAGGAATAAAACTAAACCTATTAAAAGTAAGCTCCAGCAATTGTTTGTAGAACGATTAGATGAAATAAAAAAATACGATTCAAAAACGAAAACCGGACTAGCGCCCAACATTTCAAGTTCAATTTTTATTTTATACAAATATTTTTTTCAAAGTTCACTTTAACGTCCTTCGAAATTTTTAACTATGTGCCTCCAAAATAAGTGACCTAAAAATTCTTAAAGTTATGGTTCTTGAATAAAAAATTTCTTCAAAGTTTTATAACTATAGCAGTGCTTCGAAATTCACAAAATTCAAATTTTATTCGATTCTGTGTTCTCAAAATTTTTAATTTTTTTCCTATCGATAACTACTTATGAATATTTCCCTTATTGATTTCCCTTAATGTTATTAAAACTTGGTAAATATTGCAATTATTAGTTTTCTCATTTATATGAAAATTTTGTGGTTCTTGCTTTAAAATATTTTCCTTTGGAAAAAACACGTAATAACCCTGAGAAGGTTAACTGGTAATGCAGGGAACTCTTCATTGAAAGTATCCCACATGACCATGACTTTGAAAATGGGAATTTGAAAGAAGAAAATTCGTTTTTAACTTATGGGCGTCAATATTGTTGGCAGAGCTCTGCCATTTTCGATTACTTCAAACATCACTTATATTTTATCCGTTTTCTGGTATAGCTGAATATATAAAAATAGTCGTCTATATAGATGTCGTTTTTATAAAATAATGGATCATATAGTTCGAGTTGGCCCATGGATTTATCTAAGCATTTCTCAGATGAATATATAGTGAGAGTTTATACACGCGAGCCACTTTGAGACTGTGAGTGACGCTATCTATCGTTGAATATAAGTGGCTTGTCTTCGCTCTATGGCTATGGGTTCATGAATGTATTCGAATTAAAATTTGTTTGTTGCAAAGCCATCTAACTTAATATATAGTATAGCCGTAAGGTAATTTGTATAAAGAAATTTAAAATACTAGTGAGACCGGCAGATGTTGTCCTGCCCGAACTTTTTGAATACTCTTAAAGTGAATAAACATTGTAAGATTCTCTAGTCTTATCTGGGAAAAAAAAAGATTTTTAAATTAGTCTGCAGCTCAATTCAAACTAGCACCATTATTAGTCGAATGTCGCTTCACGGGTCTGTCTTAAACGAATTTTTTCACGTTCATTGCGATCTTGACGTTCCTGGGCAGTACGATTAAATTGATAATTAATTTGATTAGTTGCATTTCTTCCAATTGAAATACATCATGCATTGATCGATTGAAGACGGCATTCCCTGTTGTCAATAATTGAAACGATGTTGGACCTCGAACATTGATTAGCAACAATACCAGTTTTTGTATATATGACAATATACACACAAAAACCGATATTCTCCAAATATATCACACACATCATAAGCTTAAATAGGCTTAAAACCTGCGTATTGACGACCTCAAACACACGCAAAAATCAGATTTGAAATTAATCGACTCGTTCAAGAGGACTCCCGTAACATGTAAAATATAAGTTTCTTTTATATATATATAGATAGATTGATTATAACAAAATGAATTTAGAGAGAAAAATATCATTTCGTTTAGTGTAATTCAATATTTCAAGTTAAAAATTATATATTCTGAATTTTGCATGAAAAATGAGATAGTTAATAAAACAGCTTACACAAAAAATTAGAATTAATCGTTGCATCCGAATTTAGGTCCACTTATATTTACCACATCAATTGTGCTGAAACTCCAAAAATTAGTAAG
Source organism: Chymomyza amoena (assembly GCA_037043745.1). NCBI lineage: Eukaryota > Metazoa > Arthropoda > Insecta > Diptera > Drosophilidae > Chymomyza > Chymomyza amoena. The sequence goes on along the minus strand of JBAMAX010001918.1, from coordinate 113,052 downwards.
CGGATATACAACCTGTGAAGAAACCCAACTTGTCTTAGCCGTATCTATTAAATATAATTTTTATAAAATATGTCTCATTTATTGGTTAAGATCTTTTGTAAATAGGCTGATTGTCAACACTTGTAAAAAAAGACCCAACAAACAAATTCGTAAAAAAAATAACATAGTTTTCAAAAATCTTAGCATACCTTCAGAACCTATAAATGCTTAGGGATTGAAAATGTCAAAAATTAATAAACCTGACGTAATGGAACTAAACGGACCTCGGATTCAGAATCAATGTCTAAAAAACCTGTTTTAAATATGATTTGGAATATAAATTAGCAACAACTACAGAAAATATAAGAAAGTCTGACCGAAAAGCTATATAAGCTTTTATAGATAATTATAAAAAACACGGAACTTTTACGGAATTAAGTGGGATTGTTGGATTATCTTTAAAATATGGTCTTAAAAGTGTTTATGGAGTAACATATCCAAGTACGCCAAATGAAAGGCCAAAAACATTTCTGCAATTATTATATGCTTCTCGTGAACGCCATTTAACAAGCGAGTGAAATAGAATAAAAGATACTCCAGATAAAGGTGGATATACTAATTACGCAAATTTTTAATGAGAAGCAAAACTCGCCAAACAAATATATAGATTATGTAACCTAGATGAAGATTATTACGAGAGATTACGACGAGATTTTAATGCCAATAATTCTATTAGAGAACCACCAACAGAATCTGGCCCCGGAGCCAATGACGAACCCAACTCCGAACGACCAAGAACAGATATTGGAACAGATACAGATAGTCAGCCTTATCCTATCGTAGGGAAAAACTCCCGCCTATAACCAAATCCAGGAACAGCTGCTGACCTACATAAGCAACAGACCTAAGGACCGAACGATTTTAGTACGGCTTAAACTTTTGAAACTTTTTCCAACTCTCCTCGGAATCCTTCAATGCCAGCATTTTAACCATCAAAGTCTGTATAGTCTATGATACTTTATGTTACTTGTTTGGAATCCCCATAAGTTCGCTGGTTTCGCTTCTTAAACTGTTACTTAATACAAAGACTCCGATATGGATATTCAAAACTCCAAACAGCAACCCAAAATAGTCTTTTTCGCTCTCAAATTCAAAGTGCCCCACTTAATTTACAGAGTATACAGCCCTTTCGTATTCTTATTTTATTATTTGCTTGCAGCACGCAGCACTCGAAGAAGGGTCGTCGGTGGCTTGGCCCATTTGGACTGGCCCCCGCTTGCGTGTCCTAGGTCTATGCTTTTGGTGTAAATATTTGTAACATAATTAAGCAAAAGTTCCGACAGCGTTTTGGGCGCTGCTTTTACTTATCAGTGGCAGTTACCAAATCGGAAAAGGGACAAATCCGAGACTCGGAAAATAAACCAAACAATGTGACGTAGTAGTGGCAGAAAGAGAGTGTTGGAGTTGGAGGCAGAAAGAGCGGCGTTGAGCTGTAAGCGGCGCGTGATTAAATTTCATTTGTAGACGACACACAAAAAACAACAAACAATAACTGAGACGCGTTAGGAACTAAGTGAACCTTTTTGGGCCATGTTTTTTTTTTTTTTGGCCAAGGTATTTACCGTCGTTTTTAATGCCGGCTAACGTCTTGCTGGGACTAGCTGCCTTTGGGGTTGGTTATTGTGTGCTTCCGTCGCATTAAGATTGTCGAGATTTGTGCGCTGGCAAGGCACCGTGGGAAGCCACTTTTTGGCTTTGTGTTTAGAAACGAAAGAAAAGCAACAACTTTTTAACCAAGCAAATCTCGTCAACCTAACCAAGTTGGCACTTCTTAGTTCGTTCGTTTACTTGAAAACGTTACGGGAGCAATTTGAAAGATTTTAGACAAGGATTTATCGCCAGCTGGCTGCGTGGCAAAAAGCAAAAAGTGCTTCAAGCCTAACAAAAACTCGATTATGCGAGAGCAAAAAGGTACCTGGGAAAAAAATTTCGGGCACCTTATCAGCCAAGTCAAGTGCGTGCGTGTGTGTTTGTGTGAGTTGTTGAATGTGTGCGTGTGGCATTGATGAGCACTGATAGCAAGCACTACCTTCCACCGAACTCCTTGGCCTCCATTTTGATCAGCTTCATGCAAAAGGTAATTTGAATAGGAAAATCACTTGAGGTGCACGCCATGTTCGAAACAAATTTATGGCATCTAAAACCGAAAAGGTTCCTCAATGTCCTTGCCATTAGCGTAGGCGTAGGCGTATGTGTGCTTGGTCTCATATACTGGTAGTAAATGTGTATTCCTTGTTGAACACATTGTCCTTGGGGCCACTATCTGGAAGCATACCTGCCGGCAAATTCCTGTCTCTTGCGTGATTTTAATGTCTTGATAGTGCTTCCTGCCTGCAATGAATACTTGCCTAGGGACCTATGCTCCTGCTCTGACTTTTGTGTTAATAAATTTGGGATTTAAGCGTTATGGCAAGCGTGTTGCCTACACATTGAATGAACACTTTTTGTTCCAAGTTTCTATAGTCAATTGAATCGGTAGCACAGTTTGGGAATCAATTTCTTTAGAAATAGAAATACAATGCACAGAAATATTTATGTTTGATGTCAGGAGATGACTTTAATACTAAAATATTGCAGATATCAGTATAATTAATATATACACCTCAGTTCGAAAGGTATTAAAAAAATGTTCTTGCTAATATCTTTTAAGTGACAAAAATAAAATTCTCTTGAGCATAAAGCCTAACCTTTAAACACCAAAGCAAATGTATACAAAAAGCGTTACGGTATTTAATATACCGATATCTACCAGGGTCTCTATATAATATCTATATGCAATAACATTATGATGGATGTACGACAAATCTTATCCAAATAGGAAAATCAGCTCGATTTCGATGTATGAACCGTTTCATATCAGACAGCAGACCAGCTAGCAACATCGAAATTTACATAATGATACGCTCAATCGTGTCATAGAATTATGTATATATTTTGCTCTGTTTTAAGATAAAAGATCCTCTAAGGACTATGCAGTCTATGTGTGAGTCCCCCCAGGGGTCAACCGGCGTAACCTAACCGAAGATGAAAAATTTCAGCGCCTATAGCCAAATAAAGCCAACAAAATTTTAATATGTAAATTTAAAACCTTTCCAAAAAAATATGCCTGAACTGGTCTAAACAAATTTGCCGATCTATCAGGCGAACATGAACTAGTAGCACAGTATTTGTTGACATAAAGTAATAAAATAAAATTTGTATAACAGCTGCGATCTCTTTGTATAACAATTAAAAGAAGAACTACATAAAAGCTTAAATTTGTCAAAGCTTTTTTATCTAAGCTGCCTTTGGCGTAGCGTTTTTTTTCTTAAAGCTTTGTGCCTACGATTTCTGTTCGCCTGGTACGTCTTCGAACATTTGTTGTTGTTTTTTGTTCGAAAATTTTTAATGGGGAAGTTGAAAGAAAGCTCCCCAAGGGAAGTCGACAGAAGCTCCCTGAAACTGCGCCTTTTAATATTGAGTAAACTTATTTATCTATGTTTGGATAGAGTTGACTTTTCACCAGAAAAGTATAAATGAATTTGAAAAATTATTGCTTTCACCGTATCGTAGTTATATATAAATTTTGCTTTGTTCTAAGAAGAAAAATTTCGGTGCCTATAAGCAACAAAGCTTTCAAAAAATATATGTCTGAACTGGTCTAAACAAATTTGCCGATCTATCAGGCGAACATAAACTAGTAGCACAGTATTTGTTTACATAAAGTAATAAAATAAAATTGTTATAACAGTTGTGATCTCTTTGCATAACAATTAAAAGAACAACTGCAGAAGCTTTCATCTTTAAAGCTTAGATTGCATAAAAGCTTTAATTTGTCAAAGCTTTTTATCTAAGCTGCATTTTGCGCAGCGTTATTGTTCTTAAAGCTTTGTGGCTTCGATTTCTGTTCATCTGGTACGTCTTCGAACATTTGCTGTTTGTTGTTCGAAAATTTTTAATGGGAAAGTCGAAAGAAAGCTCCCTAAGGGAAGTCGACAGAAAGCTCCCTGTAACTGCGCTTTGTAATTTTGAGCAAACTGTGCATTTATCTATATTTCAATAGAGTTGACTTTCCACCAGAAATGTATTATTGAATTTGGAAAATTATATGTTTCAGCGTATCGTAGAGTTATGTATAAACTTAGCTTTGTTCTAAGAATAAAAATTTCGGTACTTATAGCCAAACTAAGCCAAAATCTCTTAATATCGAAAGCTTTTCAAAAAAAATATGCCTACACTGGTCTAAACAACTTTGCCGAGCTATCAGGCGATCATAGCACAGTATTTGTTTACATAAAGTAATAAAATAAAATTTGTATAACAGCTGCGATCTCTTTGTATAACAATCATCAAATGACAGCTGCACAAGCTTACGTCATTAAAGTTTAGCTTGTATTAAAGCTTAAATACGTAAAAGCTTTTGTTCAATCTAAACTGCATTTTGCGCAGCGTTATTGTTCTAAAAGCTTTGCTGCTACAATTTTTGTTCGCCTGGTACGTCGTCGAACATTTGCTATTGTTTGTTGTTCGAAAATTATTAAATCGAAAAATGGGGAAGTCGAAAGAAAGCTCTCTGGGGGAAATCGACATTAACATAAACATATATTTATTCATAAAATATGTAAGGTCTTTAATATTTGAAAGTGTCGTAAAGTAAAAGAACTTCACATAAAATAATAGCTGAGTATCTTTTTTGTTCATCATATATGAATTATAATCTGTTTGTTATTCGACAATAAGTAAATGTATTAAATAAGAAAAAAGTATAAATATAACACCAAGCCTCCATAAAATACTTACTTGTAAGCTTCGGTTGAAATAAAACAGAATGAACAGAGTTCAGATCCTATAAGTTGTTCCCATGTTGGAATACAGTAAAAAACATATTAGTGCATTTTTTTTAGATAAATAAAAATACCTGTTCATCTTATAGTTTGTGGAACACTTTGGAAAGGATTTACAGGATCGAAGCGAGAGCGTTGAATGTGCTGGGGTGATGAGCCTCAAAATGCCGACTCGATGCAACAAATTAACGACTGCATGAATAGTTATTGGGTAAAAGTGATTAGTTAATATCCGAGAATTTCCCGACTGTTGGTTTTTTCGGGGGGGTGTCACACCCGCCAACCACCCAAATTATCCGTTCGTTTTAAGACAATTTCTCGTAATATTATGCCCAGATTAGAAAATGTTAGTTTCAAAATTATAAATTTTAACAACTTTTAGTCATTGCGTGGCCTCGATAGCTTAGCGTCAGTGCATTAGACTATCATCGCAGAGGTTGTGGGTTCGAATCCCACGTAAAGCATGGTTCTGTAATATCCACTTGTCCTATTTCCCTATTTTTTCCTGCCTATTCCATATCCTTATCACTTATTCGCATTATCGATGTCTTCCTACTTTAAGTCATTGCGAACGAAGACTAATCGTTGAAAAATTTTCCATTCACCCCTAGGCAACTGAATTATTTGCGTACATAAATAAATAGCACAGTATTTGTTTATAGAACATATGAAATCGTAAATAAAACAAACTATGCAAATTTATATAACAGTTACGATCAGTTTGCAAAACAAATTGATTTGTTAAGTAAACAAATCAAAGACTGTTATATAGTAGCTACATACTATGTTTATAGTTTGGAATATGGCGAAGCTTTTTAAGCAACAAAAGCTTCAGTTAGTTGGAAGCTTTTTTTTTCGTTATTGTTCTTCACTTAATATGCATTCTGTTTGCCTGTTAGAATATTCAAGCTGGTTTTAATAAGGAACCTTATTAAAATTGGAATCAAAAAAAGTTTTGGGAATGAAAAAAAAATATTTATTGTGAAACAAAATTGGTTTTGATTACTGAATAAGCAGAAATGTTAATGTTATATAGCCGGAATAATTCAAACAATTTTATCTTAACATTGGTTAAAATATTGACGAAATATATTTACAAAAATTATTATTTATTTCAAGTATAGGCAACTATTGCTAGTATTCTAGTTCGGAAACATATTATAAATATAATTAATTTAAATTAATAAATAAATGTGGCGTATTAATTTGTTATGAAAAATTTAAAAATATTATTTTACTGGATGCGCAGATAAAATATTTTTGAATTATTAATTTTGTATTCAACATATAAACTTACATCTCGAGCAACAAGAAAATTTAATTTAAATTTTAATGAAAATCGTGACCTTCTTTCTTGGATCTATCTTTCTTTGACTATGTAACAATTGATTTTGAATCTTTTGTAAAAAAGATAAATAATCTGACTTTTAATTTCAATGACTAGCTTTAAGCAAAACTTAAAAATTATAACAATAAAACAAACTTGCTTACTAACAAGCTGAAATGTTATTGTAACATTACAAAACAAAATTTATGTAATGTTTGAATTTTCAATTAATTAACAATATTCGGGCGGATTGAACAAGGTTTGTCTTTTTTTCATGTTATAAATATTTGTTGTTGTTTAGGTGCTAAAGATTTAACATTTATGTTCTTTAATTAGCCAAAAATACATCAATGTAAATTGCTACATAAGTCCACTTTTAATATTGTTGAAAACAAAAATTTCTGTTATTAATAGACAAAGTTATTTATTAAAATTGATTATTTATATACAGTTTTGTCTAAAAATAAACTTTATATAAATATTAAGCCCTTTAACAAGACAAATAAACGACTGCAAGCTCGTTTGGAATTATGGGAAATTCCGATCAAGTATTGCACATCAATCAATTCAAATCCTAAAATTTTTCGCATAACATTTTCCTTAGTATTCTTTGACACTGTGGCAAAGAAATGCTTTTAATTGGCTTTACAAGACTAGTACACATGTTAGAAATTGGAATAATTGGCTTACTTCCAGACTGTGGAGTACTCTATAATCATTATCATTAAAAAAAAAGTAATTCATTTCTTCTGAATTTCGATTTCGATACTGAGTCATCGATTTAACTATTCTTTTTAGGTCGATGAATGAATATGAATAACTAAGATCATTAGAAAGAGGGTAATCCATTCTGAATGCAGAATCCTGACTATTTAAGTATTGGACCCATCGAACGAAAACAAGAATTTTCATTTTAACTTATTATTCCTGGATATGGAGGTCATTATCGTGATCCGTACATTGGTTTGCTTTGTATTAGCAGGAGAAGCAATTTGATTCAAAATTTCGATAAAACAAATGGAATATATATTGCGATTGATACTTGTAATTTCCAATATTACGTCCTACAGAAGTTTTTCTATAACGTAACTGCGAGAATTGATACTACCGCTGATCCTCTCCTTGTGAGCCGCCAAGTTACTAGGAATGCCAGAATGAACTTAAGTTAGGTTAGCTTGGCACAAGGCTAAGGTATTCCGCAGACAGGAGAGGTAAAAGAGAATAGAATGGTAGGGGGAAGAAATAGAGATTCAGTTTAACCATATTGCTACATCCATTTATTTTGCCAAGAGTGCCCGGAAGACGTGACGACTGGACGCAGTGTCCTATTGTCGTTAGGCATAAGGCTTAAATGGCCCGCCGAACTTGCGGCTCATTATGACGCCTTTTTAAGAGACAGGAGTAGTAAATAGGAAGAGAAATGCACGGGGAAGAAAGAGAGATTCCGCTCAACCATCCTGGTACAAAACTTGGGGTTGTATTTTGGCCAGAGTGCGCGGAAGGTGAGACGACTGGACGCAGTGCTCCATTGTCGTTCTGCCTCGGATCTAATTATCTTAGTGGTCTCTAATTCTACATCTTGCAGAGGTCGTACTTAATCTGGTACCGCAAAGGTCTTCCCTAGCACATCCATTCCGCTCCCTTATTACAAGGTACACTATAGTGACTAAAGTACAAAAAGCAATTTATCAGGCAACCCAAAATCAATCGAACATGGTCATTCTGTTTTTTTTTTGCGACTGTGTAGTTGATTAGTCGTTAAAATAAATTTTTAAATTAATTTAGTGTGACCTTAGCGGCCTCTATAGCCTAGCGACAGTGCACTAGACTATCATCCCAGAGGTTGTGGGATCGAGTCCCACGTTAAGCGTGGTCCTGCACTTTATACTTTTTCAATTTACCTAAATTTTCCTGTCTGTTCAAAACCCTTATCCCTTATTCCCATTATCGGTATCACAAAGGGCTTGGTCTAAGTGATTTGGGACGGTAGGGTAGCCTACCAACCTACCTAGCGTGACCCTGTATTTTGAAGTACTTTAAAGTACAAAAGTCATAATAAATTTATTCTACTTACGTTTTTCCACCCCAAGATATAAGTAGACCGTACAAAACCTGAGTAAAGTCTACCAACTGTCTGTCATATTTTAATTTCAATAATTCATAGAAAATTCAGCAGTCAACAAAAGCCAAAAAGTTGACCAAATCCTTTCCACATAATTACCACCACTCGTAGCTGCTTCTTCTTTTTTTTAAGCCACTCACATATTAAACATGACAGCAAATCCGGTAATAAAAAAAAATTTGTAAAGCAGACCAAAATGGAAATCAACTGAAGCTAATGGAATGCCAGATATTGTTATGGCCAGTTGTTTGTAATCTGGACTATGTTACCCGTCCGTCCTTGGTGCCTCTTCTCGAATAGAACGCACATTTACATTCAAAGATTGTTATTGCAGCTGACGTTGTCATACACAACAAACACACAATCCGACACACACACATCCAAACACACATAAAACAAGAACATGCCCAATGGCTGAATCTAAAATGTAATGCCATTTGGCTCTGATTTTATGCCAATCTGTAGTGGAGTAACTGATTCCGATTTGGATGCCCGATGTTCTGTTGCTATTTCTGTTCGTTCAGCTCTTCGTTTGGCTGCCCATGAATCAATTTCAATCGATTTTGTAAAGTAGAAAAGAGAGACTTGATTACATTTGCAGTGAATTAATTTAAAGCGGCGAGAAATTGCAGGCTATAAGCTTTAAACAAACATTCCGAATCATTCGAAAAATTGAAGATTGAGTAGAGGAGCAGCCCAGCCCAGTTTAACCAATCAGTGCAATTGAATGCCGATGTTAACGTGCGTCCTGGTTGAGAAATGGAATTGGATGCTGCATTCATTTCGTTTAACTTTCATAGAGATTCATTCAATGACTTAACAATTTGTGGGTCCGACGACCCAACACGCATATAACGAGCCGGAACTGCTGTGCTTTTGGTTTTTCTTCTTTTTTTTGAGTAGTATATACATCAGTGTGTGTACACTGAGAGAAAAGTTGTTACAAAAATTGAAATAGATGGGTTGCGCAGAGGTATCAGAAAGGAACTCTTGCCATGGGTCTCAGGGGACATAGGAGATACAAGCAAGTGCTTGTCAAACCTCTGGAGGCGATCAAGACAAAAAGTCTTGGCAGAGCGGACCTAAGGCTCCTGGTAGCATACCTATCTGGCCACCACTATGTTAGATGGCATCTACAAAAATTGGAGTATCGGATTCTTCAGAGTGCAGACTCTGTCTAGAAGACGATGAAACCACCAGACATATTCTCTGTGACGACCCAGCCTGTCACATGGGAAAGGAACGGGTTAGTCCCTTCCATCTCAGGTCAACACCAACAAAAGATCTACTGCTATTCATGCGGAAAGCGGAAAGTCTTTTGCTGTAACTTAAGGGTATGGTACAAAAGACCTTTTGGTCGCAGTGCCCCACCAATCTGTGAGGAACCCTTTTTCGGAAAAAAAATTCTTGAACCTGCTATATTTCATTTTAATACCTTTACCCTAGAGTCAACTTCGGGTAACGATCCATGAACAGCTTCACAAAAAAATTCTTACCAACAAATATGCAAAACTCTTTTCGGTTGAAATTGAATCGGTTTTTTCAAAAACCTCATAAGTCACATTTTTTTGCAACATGCTTTTTTTGCTGAAAATGGTTCCTTAAAGGTAGATACGTATTCTGGCTTAAAATTACATAAGTCAATACAATCCTTCCTCTTCAAAAATACCGTGAAAAAGACGTTCGTTGCAAAAACAACATAAGTCCAGTGACTTATGAGGTATTTACATGACGTTTGATGTTTAAAATTGAATCGGTTTTTTCAAAAACCTCATAAGTCCATAAATTCAAATTTTTCAGAAATCAATAAAAACTGTTTCGTACACAAACAAATGAGTTTTAACGGACTTTTTTATGCTTAATTTAGTATTTAAAAGATAAAAAATTTTAATTTAAATAACCTTAACAGTTGTTTTGGTTAAAATTTATACCACTAATCCTATTTCTTGCTAAAACAACATAAGTCCAAAATAGTTTTTAGGGATTTTTTCATTATTTTCATTAATAAACTGTTAAGGTTATTTACAATTCTAATTTTATATCACTCAAATACTAAATTAAGCATAAAAAAGTCCGTTAATACTCATTTGTTTGTGTATGAAACAGTTTTTATTGATTCCTGAAAAATTTGAATTTATGGACTTATGAGGTTTTTGAAAAAACCGATTCAATTGTTTTGAGCTGACTATATACTTTTCAACCGTATCCATCACCACTAAAAAATCCTCTGCTGGCTTCCGGGTCACTCAGGCGTCTCTGGTAACGAAGCGCTGGCAGCTAACCTTACGGTTACGGACATAAAAAGAACATTACAGGACGTCGTTTCGCAAATCAGGGAGGCGGCTTGAGCTCTGGCGGAAAGAGAATGGAACATGGTGCACGGTTGTCGCATCTCCCAAGCCCTCTGGCCGCGATATGATCCAAAGCGAACATCTGAGCTCCTGTACTTCCATAAAAACAAGACTAGGATGGTGGTAGGCGTTGTAACGGGGCACTGAACCACAGCAAATACGGCTGAGAGGTGGTTGCACGTTCCCCATCACGGTTATTGCCACAGCTGCAGAGACAAGGAAGAGACAGAAAGCTTCCAACGCCTGTGGTATGCGACTGCCTGGCTCTTCTTAGTAAGCTAACCAAGTTTTTGGGCAAACAATTCTTTAAGGATCTGGGTAGCCTAGCCTATGTGCCCATAGCGGATCTGGGTGCTTTCGTTGAATCCTCAATATGGTTGAGCAACATGAGAGACTTAGGCAATTAGGGATGTACAGTTTTTGATCCTCCTCCACAATCCTTTCCTTTTTTCAATTCCTTTCCTCCACCTCTTTAATTAGGCTACAAAGTGGACCTCATGGTCTCTGAATGATTTCAGTCACTATCTGAGCTGCCTATATAACCTAACCTATATACTGATGACTCTGTACTCGTTTACATAGTGGATCAAGGGGATCAACCCCAAATGGGATTACTTTCGTATAAAAATAAATTTGTCCAATTAATTTTGTACAAAACTAGTGAGCCCGGCAGACGTCGTCCTGCCCAAACTTTTGGAGTACTCTAAAAGTGTATGAAAATCGTAAGATTCTCTAGTTAGCTCATCTAGACAATCATCAGATTTTTGGATTAGTTGACTTTCATGACTCTCGAAAAAGCCGTATGGACAAACTTAAGTATTCTTAAGAGAGGTCGCATCTCTAATAAATTCATGCCCCACAGAAACTACATTTCAACCCCTTTGCGACTACGCTTCTATCTGCACTTTATGTCCAATGTTGAACAATTTTGTACTATGCTATATTCACGATATTTACAAAAATGCGTTTATCCCACGAACCAATACACACAAACACATCGAAATAGGCTTAAAGCTTCCGTATTGACAACCTCTAACACACACAAAAATCAGATTTGAAATTTATAGATGCGCTCATGACAACACCTGTAACACGTAAAACATAAGTTTATTTTATATATATAGATAACAAGTTTATTTCCCTATCGAAAAAAAACTATCTACGCCATTGTAAAACTATTTTTACAGACTTTCATTTTAATTATCTTTTATTTATATTTTGATTGCTCGATTCAACAATAAAATGCTCTTAGCCAAGTGGAAATCCAAATCGACAACATGGCCTAATTAATAACAAAAGTTTTTAGACCAATATAAATAAACTTTTAGTTTTGACTTGTGACTAATTTAGTGCCATCGATTTGCTCAGTGTAATTGAGTGTGTGTGCTTGTGTGTGTGAAGGGTTGTCCAAAAAGGGCTTTGACTAACACATGTACACATACACAAATACAAATTGGTGCTACAATGCCAACAAAAATGGCCATAGACATTTGCATAAAGCCGAGCCAAGCAAAAAATAAAGAGCAAAGCAAAAATGGCTGCGTTTGGGGCGCTCTCAAGTTTAGGCCAAATGGCAGGCGACCTTTAAGGTTGCTTCAATTAAACTTTTGGGGGACGTTGCCAGACGCAAACTATTCGGGTAAGTGAGTCACTATGAGCCCGGCATACGCACATACATTTTCTCGTTTTTTTTTTTTTTTGTGTTTTCATTTGCCGTTTTGTTGCTTTTTTTTATGTTTTCAGCCTTTTGAGAGATGGTTTGAGCCAAGAAATGGCAGCTTTGAACAGTCAACACATTTTGCTTTTGTCCTGGCCTTGTGCCGTCTAATATGCGAGCTTATAAAATCTGACAGCCCACACGCACACACACACACGCACACACACTTACACATTATACCTATATACAACTACAAAGGAGGCTTATATTTTGACTTACTGCAAAGGCAGCCATCAACGGCCTTAAGTGAAAAAAATGTCTATGTGTATTTTACTTGGCATTTCTTCCTCATTTTTGTTTGTTTTTTGTGCGCTGCTATGCTTTGCTTATGAGTGAGAAATGTGCCAGGAAATTGTACTCAAAACAGCCAAAAGAAAAAAAAATAAAGCTGATGAAGTATGCTGCACTGAAATACTCACACACACACACGCACTAACACAAACACATTTACCATGTTCTCGCAGATAAGCTACAGCATCCAGCAGGCAACATTTTATGGCATGCATGCGACGCGCCGGAAATGAGTCAAAAAAAATATAAAAATGGCGGCGACGCCAACAACAAACCTTAACTAACTACAGTATTCGCCAAGAACTACAACAACAACAACAGCTGCGTAGCTCATATTGCAGCGCAACGCTCAATCTCATTGCCAAAAAGCTAATCACATTGGCCTCAACATGGCTAGGTGTGTGTGTGTGTGGGGGAGTGTGAGTGTGTGCGTGTGAGAGAGAGCGAGTGTATGTGTGTGTGGGAGTGTATTTTTTGTTTGCCTTGCGTGTTGCTTGATTACAAGTTTGATTATTATACAAATAAGTATATATACAATGAGTGGCAAAAGTATTCGGACACGGTTATTTTTGCTTTGGTGAATATAGAATTTTTCAAGCTATATTTTACAGACGAGTTGGTGGGCGAAATCGTTTTAGAGACAAATAAATACGCCACCAACAAATTTTGAAAAAAAACTCTGATTCAAAATTAAATATGGCATTGATTGCATGACACTAACAAGGAGGAATTTCGGGCCTTTATCAGAGTAATCTTGAATATGGGTACCATGGTTTTGCCAAATTTGCAAGATTACTGGTCAACTAGTGTGTTCACTAGAGAAAGATTACTGCAATTGTTCTGGATTCTGCAGTTGAAACCCGTAGAACAGCAAATAAGAGATATAAGAACTAGGATTCCTTCAAATGGTGGAAGAAAATGTTTATTTGGGGCATTGAGATGTTCTGTATAAATTCATTTATTTTATATACAATAAATGTATAAAAAAGGACAAAAATGAAAAACCCATGTCCCATTTGAAGTTTGTCAAGCGCTTAGTCGATCAACTCGTGGGCGAATTTCGAGAAGATCGATCAAGACAATCCACCTCAAATCAAAAAGCTAGGCTTCACAAAAGACTTCGCATGTTGCGGAAGGGCAAAAATGGGATTGTGTAGTTTCTTTTGAACAGGCAATAACGAGGTCAGAGACGGGAATCTGTGAAATTTTGGGATTCTTGTCCCGATAAACCACGAATGCATATGGGTGATTGCTTTGAAAAATACTACACTTTGAGAAGTTTTAAGCCTTAAGTTTCTTCTTTTAGTCTTGAATATAATTACAATATGCTTTATTACAATATATGTAAAAATAAATTGATTTGTTTGACTGCAGCGACCGCATTTTTCTTAAACATTAATGCATGCACTTTTTACAAAAATAGCTCTCGAGTTGCTGGCTGCTGCTATTGTTTATTAGGCTCGAGTGCAAAGGGTGGATGAGCAGTATTAGCAGCATCTTCTAAAATTTGATCCCAGTGAAAATCATTTTCCAACAAATTCAATTTTTGGCATGCCTCTCGATACGTTGCACACAAAATGCCTTTCACTGTTCTCAATGCTTGAAACGATGTTGGACCTCTAACATTGATAAAAAACAATGCCAGTTTTTCAATATATGACAATCAACACACAAATACCGATATTCACAAAAATGCGTATTTCTCACGAACCAATTTGTGAGTATTGATCACATCGAAATAGGCTTAAATCCTCCGTATTGACCACGTCTAAGAGTCCAGTTCTCCAGTTTTGAAATTCATTGACGCGTTCATGAGAACACCCGTAACACGTAAAACATAAGTTTCTTTTATATATATAGAAGATTTCTGAGATTTAAAGCTGCAGTTGACTTCTTGGTCAAACATCGTTCTTCTGCTTGATATATCTTAACTGCCTTTTTAAAAATAACTAATTGATTATTAAATGCCACAAAAACAATTTTTATTCTATTAATAACTTCCCAAAAAATTTAATAAAAAGAGTTTCCAGAGATAGTTATAAAAATATTTTGTAAGCAGCGTATTAATGAGGGTGAGGCGAGGTTCTATTTTAAAATTAAAAAATGAAGCAAAAAATGGTGAAAAACAACTAAAAATCAGGAAGAAAAGAAAGGTCGAAAATATTATAATCGTTTTCTCAATAATTCTGCCCATTGTATTGTAATTGATAATGAAACATAAAAAAAAATGAACTCAAAACAATGCCAGGGTAACAATTTTACTAGAAATTTACAGACAATATTGTCAACCAGAAAAAAAAATTAAAACATTCTTCGATAGCCGCATATTTGTTAATGCGGCCTAAGGAAAATTCTGAAAGTTTTATTTTAAAAATTATATTAGAAAATTATTGATTTTACGTAAAACATTTTTAATTTTGACCAAATCTGGCATCTGCCCTCAATACTGTCATTTCAAGAATATTAAATTCATAAAAGAAAGAAAATCCAAAAACCAAAACAAGAAAGGAGATCCAAAAACCCTAAATAAAACCTGTTTGCGTATTGAAAAGTGTCACTTAGGATCAGGAGTTAAAATTCTCAAAATAAGCCTTAATGTCATATTTAAGTTCTGATGCGGTCTCAAAAAAGTATTGACGAAAATATTTTTTTAGTTGCTCTTATTGGCAAAAGAAGCTAAATTTATTTCTTGATCGATTTGATAGTATTATATTTACTACCCAGAGGTTTGAAAGTCTTTTGCGAGCTCAGATATACTTACTCTCGAAGTGAAGAACCCCCCGAAGACCAATTCCTAGAACCGCACCTTTTATTTCCCATAGACAGACTATACAAATTAGAATGTTTTTACGCATTGCAATCTTTTGTCGTCTTATAAATCATTAAAAATAATACTATATTACAAATAGTTATTAAATAATTAAGCAATTATATCCTCATTCTTTGGATAAGGGTTATAAATATTTTGACCAAAAAATTAACACATCCCAGCTACGAGGTAAAAACGAGGACTTAATTTACACACTTTTGATTTGCGAACAATTTCCTCTCCAAAAATGTTCGAATGCTCTTAGACTTTGGATGCAAGTTATTAGGATCCTCGCAAAAAAAAGGAGCACATTTATTAGTCAACTTATTGTTGAAATTTCGCATTAATTTCTTTCCAAACTATTTCGCTATTATAAGATGGACTATTTATTGTTGTAGTCCAATTCAACTTTGCCCTTAAGAATCGCATGACCATTAAAAAATTACTTTTAAACCAAACATATTCCCAAATACAGATCGCGCCACTTTATTTTACCTTTATCCAATTTTTTTTTAAATCCCCTTCAGAGAACTGCATTTATTTTATAACTTCTCCAAACTTAGTTTTCAGTCATATCTATATCAAACTTTTCTCTTGTTCATAACAAAAAAAAAATTTTGTCACTAGACTTTTGGGCACAACTGAAAATGTGCGTTTACTTCCTTGGCAGCTCAGATTAGACCTTGCCTCAAATAAAACTTTCAAACTTCCTCAGAATTTCTAAGCAATGTTGGCCAACAGTTCATTACCGAATAAGGCTTCGTTGCTTGGCCAAATTTACTGAGCCGCAATCATCAATGGCCAACGGAGCAAGTGACCCATGACCCTGCTTAACTTGTAGAATGTGCCGCTTGCTCTGCCTTTTATGCAAATCCTTTTGCCCCTGCAGACAAAGTCTGAGTTGGTCAATCATTCATTAAGTCATTCAGTCAATATCGCTTACTCAGCTGGTCAATTGGTTAACCCGTAGCCTGTTATAGCCTGTTATCACTGACCGAATAGTGTTGCCGTCATTCTGGTTAAGAGAGGAATGACATTTACATGTGTTTAAGGTAAAAGCTGTCATTCCATAAAAGTGGTCAAAATAGGCCAAGTTGATATTTTATTTTCAACATCATTATTTTGAAGATCTGCTGCATGGTGAGAAAGTTTTTTTTTTGTTTTTTATAAAATTTTCAAAAAATAGATATCCCAATTATTTTCCAAAATTGTTCAAGTTCAGCTACATTAAGTTGGCTTTTCTGCCTTTCTGCTTCGCAGTGATTGCTAATTTGTCATTCACATGTAAACGTTTGCAGCTTCAAAGCTTTTTATAAACAAAAGTACTTACAATGATGAATGATGCGAATGTCATTTCAGTGTAATCGCTCTATTAGCCAACTAAATTCGAGGCAACTTGAACCCATCCACCCCCTAGTGGGCCACGGCGGCTGTTTACATTAACTGCAGAATTTAGAAATCAGTTGGAAGTTGGTTCAAAGCAGGCGACAACTCTTGAGTAATATGTTGACTTGACGACCCTGACGACAGCGCGACCTCTGCCTACGACAACTTCGTCAGTCAAGTTGTTGACAAAGGCGGCATTGGAGACGCTTCAAGTGTTGCTGCCTCTGCTGCTGCCTCTAAGCTTGCCACATCTGCCACAGTTGGCTCAGTTGGTTGCACGCTCGACTTGGTTCTGACGTTGACTGTGGCACTTGGTCGCACTTGAAATGTAATTTAATTTGTTTATTTATGAGGCAGTGGGCCATAGCCGTACGGAGTTATACCCGGGGCAGTTTGTTTCTGTACTTGTTGTTGTTGTTGTGAGCGTTGCCCCTTGTCTGGATGCCAATTAATGGGCGCGAGCGCACCTTTTGGCGATGTACGAGGGCAGGCGGAAAAGTAATTGGCCCAGCTACAAAAACTACCTAAGCAAATATTTGAAATAGTTTGTTTTGCATTTTCTTTGGGTTGTTTGATATTAAGGAGTTGACTGGGAACAACCTTTACTCTTTTGTATAAAAATTTAAGTAAGGTCCTTTGATTCCAGTCTATTTTTTAAACGAACAAAATCTGCGGCTTGAGCATGAAAATTTTTAATTGCATTCGGGTCGAGAGCTGATTCGACTTCCATAATGTCTTTCGGGATCGATGTCTGAGGATCCGCCGTCCTTGGTTATCTTCTATTGGGTGTACAAATAAAAGACCGCCATTTTCCCATAGGTGGCGCCAGCATTGTAAATCGGTCGATAAGTAAGAACAGAATTGTTACATTGCCAGCTAAAAAATCGGTTAACGACTCCACAGAATGTCGCTTGTCTATTTTTACTGTGCTTTGTTTTGTTCGTGTGGCAAAATGTCTAAATTTGAGCCGAACAAGGTATCTCAAACGCGTCGAATGACTGTAGAAACTTAAGGTGGAAGTTGTATTAGTCAAGACAAGGATCGTCCCAGACCCGTGAAAAAGTTCAAGCAAACAGAATTAGAGTGTACTATGAACTCTTGCATCCAGGCGAAAACATTACAGGAGCCCTGTATAGGACGCAACTAATACGCCTGAGTCAAGCGTTGAAGGAAAAACGACCGCAATACTCGGAAAGACACGATAGAGTCATACTTCTACATGACAACGCTTGGCCACATGTTTCCAAGGTAGTGAAAACATACCTGGAAACTTTGAAGTGGGACATCCAACCCTACCCGCCATACTATCCTGATATCGCCGCTTCTGATTTTTACTTATTCCGATTGATGACGCATGACCTTTCCGAAAAGCACTTTCGTTCTTTCTAAGAAGCAAAAAAATCGGATAGATTCGTGGATCGTGCCAAAAGAAGAACAATTTTTCCGACGAGGAATTTAGAAGCTGCCAAAAAGATGGGTTGTAGCTAACAATGGAAATTATTTGGAAGAATGAGTATGTAAAGAGTTTTTACAGTAAAGCCTCAAATCATGGGAAAAAACAGCGGTTTTCCATTTATACACCCAATAGGACCTCATAGTTGACCATGAACGGGCTACCATTATTAGCCAGTAACCGTATAACCTTAGATTTGGGACCATTGATTTTAAACCCTTACAGTCGCTCATTCTTATTAGCGCTATTATTCGCTCTCAACTCGAACGAAATTCAAAATTATTGACTCAAATATAATGTCGATTAGTTTATACGTATGCGAAACATGGAAAGCTAACACTTGCTTCTAACAACTCCTTCAAGACTTTATCAATCGATGTCTACGCAAAATACTTCGCATCTTCTGGCCACAAACTATTACAAATGACGTACTAAGAGCGCGTACCAAACTATTTCCAATATACGATGTAATTAAAAAACCTGGGCATGGATAGGCCACTCACTGAGAAAGCCTGAGTCGAACCCAACTCGACCCGCAATTGCAGGGAATCCTCAATGACAAAGAAAACGCAGAGGCAGCCCAGCTCACACATGGCGCTGACAAGTTTGTCTAGAACTTGAAGGTCTAAGAATGAGCTGGCACCAAATTAAGCGAATGTCTGGCGATAGCCAACAGTAAAGGAGATTTGTAGCGACCCTCTAGTCCTTGAAGGATTAATAGGAACTTATGCAAGAATGAGCGATAATACTGATTCATCTTACGTTCCCGTGGGGTGGCGGGATTAGAATATCCTCCTCAGTGTTCCCCTGCTTGTCGCAAGAGGCGGCTTAATGGGGATCTCTGGAAATGGGCGCGTGGCGCAATTCTCTAAGTAGGACCCACATGATTATATCGAGCAGTTTGGGATTAGCCGTCGAAGACAGCGACAATGTTGGCCATATTCCACTGGAGAGTGGATGCTCGCAGCATTTGCTGGAATCGTATTTATGCGGCGTCGGCGGATGATTGGACCAAAGATGGCAGATGGGTGACCAGTCCCAAATGCCAAAACTGGCAGGGCTCCCCAAATCCAAGTCTGTCGGGAGGGCAAACCGAGCCTTTAATTTCGGTACCACGAGTTGAGTATACGTCCAAGCGTACTCATTGAGGTCTATTGAGGAATATCGTGGTGACCGTGGTTTTAATCCTGCAAGGATGCCACTTTAAATAAAATCCGGAAAGATCCGAAAGATCTTGATTCATCTTACGCTTAAAAGATGCTTGGTTAATATTTTATTAATTCCAATTAAATTTCTGAGGCCTTTTAAGATTTATCAACAATTTACAAAATTTTGGGCTCGGAGAGGAATAAGAAGAGCACGGAAGGCGACGATCCTTTATTCAGGTGTCTTTGAAAAATGGTGTGGATTCAATTTTTCGATTCATTCTATAATTTTATCATAATAATATTCTATTCTTCTTAAATTCTATCATTCATTCATTTATGCATTCATTCATTCATTCATCCATTTATTTATTTCATTCTATCATTCATACACTCTTTCATTTATCCATTCATTTATTTCATTCTATCATTCATCCACTCTTTCATTCATCCATTCATTCATCTTTTCATTCATTCATTTCATTTCATTCATTCGTTCATTCACTTATTAGTTCATTCATTTAAGATTTAAGACTCAAGACTTTGAGGGTTAGAATTTCACTTCGAGTTCCATTTTGTGGTTTAGGTGAGCACCAAGATTTAAGAAAATTCCGCCTACAAGTGGATGAAGTGGCGGTTAAACTTTGGTCTAATAAGGACTATTCGCAAAGCGAGAGTATTCGTTTGGGTTGAAATTTGAGTTGAAGCTACCCATGTCTGCCAGCTAAAAGAGTAATTCCTTCTTTTATAGGCTGACTGACTACTTCTCAGCCCATCCTCGTTTCAGGGCAAGGTGTAAAAGTGTATGTGTGTGTGTTGATTTTTTGGCGCAGTAAAAAAAAAACAACCCCTCCCAAAACGACAAAAACAAGACGAGCGAAAATGTTGCCCTAATTAATGTGTTTGTTTAGCTTTTGAGCTTTGAAAATTTGTTTGACTTTGTAGCCGTCGGCAGCGGCAAAAAGCAGTAAAGGATGAGTAAGTATGCCAGGACATAGATAGCAGTCAACATTTTAATTGAATGAAATTTATAGCCGTATAATAAGTAGCTGCGATTATTGTGCGACTTGACTTTATAAGTAACATTTTCTTTTTCTCTTACTCTCTTTGCAGCAGCTGCCACACAATAGCAGCGAAAATGCGCTTCATTAATTTTGCTGCAAGCAGCGGCAGCAGCAACGGCGTGACCGAGACAACAATAGCCGCACTGCATTGAGTTCACAGTTTGTCAGAGCGAGCAGAGCAGCATGGCTGACGACAGTGCATTAGATGACGACAGTCTGCAGCCACAATTTGTGCCTCAGTCGTCAGGCTCCTCATCCTCTGCAGCGTCAACGGAAACGGAAGCAGCTGCAGCGGAGCCATTTTTGGCATTGTTGCGCGCTGCAGCGCTTAATCAGACAGCCGATGTGGGTTTAGTCTCTACACAGCGCCCGCCTTTCTACAGCAGCTTCAACATCTCGGAGGATATATACTACTATTTCAATGGCTTTAATGTGGCGGCAACAGAGCCAGCGCCTACCAGCACGGAGCTGGCGTTAAATGCACTCAATACCAGCACACTGACGCCGGGCACAACGACGCGTGAGCCGGATCTGTCCGAGTTTCTGGAGGCTTTGCCCAATGATCGTGTCAGTTTGTTGGCTTTTCTATTTCTGTTTTCCTTTGCCACGGTTTTTGGCAACTCGCTGGTCATCTTGGCTGTCATACGCGAGCGTTACTTGCACACGGCTACCAACTATTTTATAACCAGCTTGGCCGTGGCGGATTGTCTAGTGGGTCTGGTGGTCATGCCCTTCTCGGCGCTGTACGAGGTGCTGGAGAATACTTGGTTTTTTGGCACAGACTGGTGCGACATTTGGCGTTCACTAGATGTGCTGTTCAGCACGGCTTCCATACTGAATCTTTGCGTTATATCGCTGGATCGCTACTGGGCCATAACAGATCCTTTTAGCTATCCCATGCGCATGACAGTAAAGCGTGCCGCAGGCTTGATAGCTGCTGTCTGGATTTGTTCCAGCGCCATAAGCTTTCCGGCCATTGTTTGGTGGCGTGCTGCGCGGGATGGTGAAATGCCCGCTTACAAATGCACCTTTACCGAGCATCTGGGTTATTTGGTGTTCTCCTCGACGATTTCGTTTTATCTGCCGCTGCTGGTCATGGTATTTACCTATTGTCGCATTTATCGCGCGGCTGTTATACAGACGCGTTCGCTCAAGATTGGCACCAAGCAGGTGCTAATGGCCTCCGGGGAGCTGCAGCTAACGTTGCGCATACATAGAGGTGGCACTACCCGCGAGCCCACGACGAACACACATCAAACACAGGGTGGCGGCGGCGGTGGGGGTGGTTCGCTCAGCCACTCACATTCGCACTCGCATCATCACCATCATAATCACAGTGGTGGCACGACAACGTCAACGCCGGAGGAGCCGGATGATGAGCCACTATCAGCGCTGCACAACAATGGACTGGCAAGGCATCGTGGGCATATGGGCAAAAACTTTTCACTATCACGCAAGTTGGCCAAGTTTGCCAAGGAGAAGAAGGCGGCTAAGACGCTGGGCATAGTCATGGGTGTGTTCATCATATGCTGGTTGCCATTTTTTGTGGTAAATCTGTTATCGGGCTTCTGCATTGAGTGCATTGAGCATGAAGAGATTGTATCGGCAATTGTTACCTGGCTGGGCTGGATTAATTCCTGCATGAATCCTGTGATTTATGCCTGCTGGAGCAGGGACTTTCGCAGGTGAGCAAAAGGACAGCGTGCAATGGCTTAGGTTACATATATATGTGATTTTTTTATTGCCTACTTTTCAGGGCCTTTGTGCGTTTACTATGCATGTGCTGTCCGCGCAAGATACGCCGCAAATATCAGCCCACCATGCGCTCCAAGTCACAGGTGAGCTATCAAGTTTATTGCTCCATCAACTGTTTTTCTTCTGCGTCTTTTTCTACATCTTCTTTTTTCCAACTAGCGGTATTTTTGTTTTTCATTTTCGTTACGTATGGCTCGAAAATGCATTCGTTTAACTTTCTTTCTCTCCATTTTACGTAGTCGCTATATATATCTCTGTCGCTCTTATGCTCTTTGGCTATCCCTAACGCGCATTTCCGTAAATTGCGCGAATTTCACGTAGAAAACTAAGTAAATTTGTTTATTTCATGGGAAAGTTTTTGTTTTCACAACACAGCGTCTGGCCAACTCAATGGAGAGTTGTCTGAAAAGTGAGGACAGCAAACCGTCAGCGACTACAAAACAAAAAAAAAAAGAAGAAGAAAACAAAAAGCAATAAAAGTTAGGGATATACCATCTACAGAGTAGTGGAAACTGTTTATGAATTATGCAAGCAGCTCGCCACTTTTGTATGCTCCAAAAACGAAACTCAACGAACGACAAAATTAATTTACAAATTTAATGAATATGGAAAAAACCGCGAACCCATACACATACACACACATGGATATACATATATAACCCCCTTAGGCTACACACTATCTCCGAGATACATCTGACCCCAGCCCACACACTATCTCCTCCACATATGCTTCGCATACATAAACAGCAGCGTGCGCATCCGTCAACGTCAGCAGAGACAGTTTCCTCGACTTGTTTTGCAGACTGTACTGATTTTTAATGAATAATTTTCTAATGTTCGACAGCTTTCAATTTTCGATACCCTAACTGTTATTGTAAAAAGCTTTCGTGATGCCTCAATGATCTTTTTCAAATGTCCGTCTGACTGGGGCTTGTTGTATCATGACGTTGAAGGAGTAGAAGATTATGCAGTTCTTCGTAGTTACAGAATTTTCCGGGAATTATACTAGAACATGTAGGAAACGAGAATCGATAGTATCGAAGTCTTAATCGATTGTTTGCTTGCAATTCCAGTCAAACCGAAAAGCTCTATGGCAGCTCTGATGATAAGAAAAAACTGTTAGATACAGCTCCAAAATTAAAAAAATCTATAATATTTTGAAAGTGCAATCAATAGTTTTCATCGGAAGAAATTATGCTAGACATCTTGATTTAAGATAATTAGAGTATTCAAATTATGATTGAGGGTAACAACATTTTCCAAAAATTTTTAAGCTAGAATTCCCGCAAGATGAAATAAGAAGCACTTACAGTCAATGTACAGGGTGGGCCAACTGTTAGTTTGGTTGTTAAACACTCATAAATCGAATCACACCCGTCCAAAGTGGGTTCTCTTCGACATATGACAAGTTCAAAACTACTTAATTTTAGTCAGGGATCGTACAACGCGTTCAAGTGTACAGTCGTACTATGGAATTGAGAGTTCTATGAAGAATATATTTTGCAAACTTTTAGGCCAGTCTAATCGGCATTCCGAGCCTGGAATCAAGAAAATTATTGATCGGCTCGAGTCTACTAATTCAATGCTTGGAACTACACAATCGCCACAATTTCTTAATGAGACGAAATAAAGCGGCAATAAGCTAAATTCATGATCACCTTAACTCCGAAAAATTTTAACGGCCATAGCCTCTAAATTAGACGGAATATAGCGAAAATAACCGAAATCACAATCGCTGTAAATCTGACATTTTTAGACTTATCGTGAAAGTACGCCAAATTCAATATCACTTCAACTACGAAAAATTTTAAAATTTCAACTTGCAATGGCCATAATCTCTAAAGGAGACGAAAATAATCAAAATCACGATCAATACAAATGGGAACAAATTGTTCATCTCAACTTTAAATGGCCATAACTTTTAAATTAGACTACTTAGTGCGAAAAAAGCCACATTCATAATCATTTCAACTCCGAAACATTTAACCGTCTTAACATAAACTGGCCATAACCTCTATATGAGACAAAATATAGCAAAACTAATCAAAATCACGATCATTACAAATCGGAGTAAATTTTAAACTTTATAGTTATGACCATAACTTCCAAACTTGACGAACTAGCGCAAAAATATGCGAATATTCAAATTCGTAATCACTTCAAGTCCGAAAAAATGTACCTCTCCAACTTTCAATAGTCATAACCTCTAAAGGACACGAAAATAATCGAATTCACGATCACTATAAATCGGATCAAGTTTTTTTGTCTCAACTTAAAAAAAAGTTAGCGCGAAAATAAACCAAATTCGTGATCACCTTCAATTTGGAAAAAAATTTTTATTATAGATTGAAAATTTGGTTAACTTCGATGCTCAGATATGAGCCTGTGAATCAGCCAACTCTGCCACTTGGGCATACATAAACGAGTAGTTTCAAAATATATGAATAAAATGCAATTAACAAATAAACCAACAGATGGACCACCCTATATTAGGATTGTAAGCACACTTATTTAATACATTCTTTAGTGCTATCCGCAGTCTAAGCAAAATAGGAAATATTTGTGCTGGGAGATTACATTTCGAGGCATTTAGAGTTGGTTAGGTTTGGTACCAAGTTTCATAAAGAAACTAAGGTTAGGTTTGATTGTATAGGCAGCACAGATAGTGTCTGAGATCATCCAGAGACCATGTGGTCCATTGTGTTGCCTTATTAAAAGAGAGAGGGATTATGGAGGAGGATCAAAAACTGTAGGAAATCCCTAATCGCCGAAGTCTCCCATGTTGCAGAACCATTTTGAAGATTCGACTAAAGCAGCCAGATCCGCTATGGGCACTTCTCGGATCCTTAAAGAATGGCTTACTCAGAAACTAGGCTCGTCTTCTTCGTCGCATAACAGGTGCTGGATGCTTTCTGTCTGCCTCATCTCTGCAGCTGCGGCAAAAATCGTGATGGGGAACGTGAAGCCTCCCAGCCATATTGCCTATGGTGCAGTGCCCCATTACATCGCCTCTCACATACCCAGTCCTGTTTCTAAGGAAGCGCAGTAGTTAATGTTCGCTCTGCATCATATCTCGGCCAGAGTGCTCGGAAGACTCGACAACCGGACGCGATGTCCCATATTCTTTCCACCAGAGCTCTAGCCGTATCCCTAAACGGCGAAACTAAAGCTTTCAGCGAATCTTTTTTTAAAGTAATATTTTACTTTTTTAGGGAATTTGTTAAAAAATAATTTATACAAAAAACAAGTTTTTGTAGAAATGATAGGATGCGGATGTTGCACTTCTTAGAGAAAATAGAAAGCAACCTTGTTGCTTTAAAAATCTTACACAAACCCAACCCAATGTACACTACACATTCCACATGATACCAAAACAAAAACTTCACAAAGCTGATTTTTTTCAGCTGCAAGGGTATCCAAGATTTGGCTAGCCAAAGTTTGCCTGCCCTTCCGGATTCATTTCTTTTTTTTTTTGCCGAGTAATGCAACCGGCAAAGTGGGTCAGCTGGCGGTTTGAAGTGCAGAGTGACAGCTGTTAAAACATTTACTCTAGCCGCTCGTGGGCGGGAATTTTTGGCCTTTGCTTTCACTTAACATTCAAAACCCACCTGAGACTTAGCGAAACTGCGGTGAATGATGACGTTGATGATGTTTTTAATGCAGATGATGATGAGTTTGAACAAGATGATGATGTGTTTGATGAAGATGATGATGGTTCATGATAAAAGATGATGAGATTTTGATGACTACCGCGAATTTTGTTGCTGCTGTTGTTGTTACTACCTACTGCTGCCTGTTGTTGTTATTATTATAAAAATTTATTTTTTGCAGAGATTTGCGACGCGACGCTGTTACTCAACGTGCTCGCTGCACGGCATTCAGCATGTGCGGCACAATTCCTGCGAGCAAACTTATATCTAGTTTTAGAGCGACTCTAACCCAAAAAACATAGTTTTAGGCGCGTTTTGGCGAGTTACAAAAACAAAAACAAACTTCAAATGACAAGTCATTTGTAAGCCAATGGCAAGGTAAGCGACCAAAAAGCAATTCAATGTGGATAAGGATACATTAAAAAAACACACAAACTGTGTAAGGACACTGCACCAAATGCACCAAGTCGCCACTCGCCACTCGCCTCTCTCGTTGTTTGTTGTACGCCATGCCAAACATGTTCGTTCTTGTTCTTGTTCTCTAACGTTCTGTCTTACTCGCTCTCTTTCACTCATTTTGATGTGTCTGTATCTCTCGCTCACACATACGCCTGTACAGCTCGTTTGTTGGTTATCTCGGTTCCTGACATTGTTGTTTGTATATGTTGCAAAAAAAAAAACTGAAACAAAAACAAAAACTGAACTCTGTTCAGTTCAGCACCTGTTGAATGTTGCACCTATACACACTAACATACACACACACACATAGATAAAGCAACTCAACTTGGTTCAGGGTTGCCTACATTGCTGCTGTTTGCACAACTCGCATGGTGCTAGGGTTGCCTTTGGAACTCATGTTATTTCTCTATATACGCTGTGTGTTTTGTTGTTTTTATTATTGTTGCTGTTTGTTGTTGATGTTTAATGTCCGTAAAAAAGTTTTAACAAAATCCCGACGAGTTGGACACACACACAAGCAAGGACACATTTTCCTTGTCAACGTTCTTGTTCTTGTTGTAACTCCATGTTCTTGTTCTTGTTGTTGTTGCTGTTTCCACACGCCCCCCCGCCTCCAATGCCATTCACTATCAAAGCCTGTCTGTCTCTGTATACTTCATGTTGCTTATTGAGCTTTATCAACATTGACAAACCAACACCACCAACCAACAACAACAACAGCAACACTCACACACTCTCACGCACTCGTACACACACAGACAACCACCATTCACACATACACTTAAACCTCTTGTCAAGCTTAATATTTATCTTACTTTGGTTTTTTGGATTTTTCTTAAACTTTCATTTGTGTTTTTTTGTTTTTGTTTTTGTTGAGTTCATGTTTGAATTTTTACTTGTGAATGTTGTTAACGTTGCTCTTGTTGTTACTACAGCTTTTCCCTACAAAAAGTATGTATATATATAGTACATAGATATATAAGTATACCTATATATGTTGCATTCCCTTTACTCTTCATTTAAAACAAGGAAGTAGCTATATTAAGTATATCCCTGTATGTAAGTAACTGCCAGCAGAAAGCAATTTCGAGATGATCTAGAGATGTGCGTTGTTCGATCTTCCTAATAGCGAGAAAAACGAAAATATGATCTCTAAGCAAATAAAGTTCTTTGCTTCTATTTCATATCTGCAAGAACTGCTTTTATGCAGATGTTGCAAAAATTATTCAAGTATTATTTTAAGTCGACAAATAAGAAACAAAAACTCGAAAATACAGTACACCCATACCTCGCTATACGGCCGCTCTTTATACGGCATTCGCTATAACGGCCCTCTTCAAATAAGGCACGGATTCGATTTACGGCCTAAAATGTTTCGATATAACGGCCAGAAAAACTTTTTCAATTTTTTTTGTTTCATTTGCATTGAACGTTTTCTGCCGATGTGACGTATTTTGACGTTAACCTCGAAACACAACAATACGAAACTACTTGATCGACTTTTAAAAAAATGGAAGAGCTTTTCATTATATGGATTGAGGACAATAACAAACGTAAAATCCCAATGAGTTAAATGACTATCCAGGAAAAAGCTTTAAGTATTTTTGAAAATTTAAAGATTGGATATATCGATGAATCTGCTGAACATGACACATTCTAAGCAAGCCGAGAATGGTTTGAAAAATTTTAAAATAGATTTAATTTGCGTAATTTGAAAATTAAATGTGAAGAAACTAGCGCCGATGAGACCTCATCTAAGGAATATCCCAACATTTTAAAAGAAATTATTGAAAGATGTGGTTATTAACCTGAACAAGTGTTTAACGTAGACGAAACAGGGCTTTATTGGAAGCGAATGCATGATCGCACGTACATATCAAAAACCGAAAAATCTGCGCCTGGCTATAAGGTGTCTAAGGAACGATTAACTTTGCTACTTGATGCAAATGCCGCGGTTGATTTTAAGCTAAAACCACTTTTGATATAGTTGTCCGAAAATTCAAGGCCTCTTAAAGGACTAAATAAAAATCAATTACCCGAGATCCAACAGAAACCTTGGATGACTAAAGCTACTTTTGAAGATTGGTTCAAAAATCACTTTTGTACAGAAGTATATCAGGGATCAATAGCCACTTTTTTAAGGCATATTACCTACGCCGAACTTTCCGACAACTTATAAGGGAAACCTGTGGTAAATCTTCAATTAAAACATTTTGGAAAAACTTTAACATCAAGAATGCTGTTGACAGCAGCAGTGAATCAAGGAAAGAATTTGGAAAAAATATGTATAAAAGTACTGAAGCCTGAAATTAGGCAAAAAAATTTTGGATCTAGCACATGATCTCGGCTTTGAAGGTGATTATTGATTTACTTAAAGCTGATAAGGAACCTCTTTCATATGAGGAACTCATTCGGTTGCAAGCACCGGTATTTGATGAAGAGCCTGTTGTATCTATAACAACTCATATCAAAAAATTTGTCGAAAGTTATTTCGAAGAAGGAATAAACATCCTCCTTGAAAACAATACTGACGTGGAATGCAGCGCTAAAATTTGTCGGGCAATTAAGTCACATCAATGAAGAGCGAAATAAACAAGAAGGCAAAACAAACAACTTTGGACAATTTTTTTTATCCATCAAATTATGACAGTGATCTGAATGTTACAATTTCTTCATCATCTTCATACATATTTAACAAATTTGGAACCGATCGCATTGAATTTGTATGAATTTGTATTAGAATAATTGATTCGTTACTACGGCTTTTCGCTTTACGGCCAAGTTTCGTGGAACGTCATCTAGGCCGTAAAGCGAGGTATGGGTGTTTTATCAAATACTTAATAGTTTTGGACTGTTCCCAATGATCTAAGAAAATTGTAAGACGTAATAATCTCTATAAAATCGGTATACTGGATAATCTTCTGCAGTTAATCGATCCTGAGATATACCTTGGAATGCTGGGGCGTGCTTTGATGTGTAAATTCCATAAAAATACGTCTTGCACATGCGTTGCACTCGTGATCGGTCAGTTGTACTAAATAATGACCTACAGCGGTTTTGTAGAAAATTTCACGTCTAGCAATTTTTTAGAACATTGGGAAACATTTAAAAGCATCGGTAAAATGTTATTTGCAAAACACCGATTTTTGTGACCTTAGACCGAAAAAATCTGGGGACGGGGTCAAGATACTCATCGTTAATTTTAAAGTTGATTTTAAATTTTCAAAACGACGAATCATGTAAAGTGTGAACTTACTATCGATTAATTCGGAAGAGTTATGCTTATGTGTAATTTTTCGATGACTGTTTACTATGGCAGAAAATGCGATGTCTCATCACAAAAATAAGCATAACTTCATATATAATTTGAAGAGTTACGTACTTTTCTTTTTTTCGTCTTTTTCAGTGAATTTCTACAGATTAAAAGACTTAAAAGTCATCAGAATTAAAATTAATTTGAATTAAAAAATACTAACTTAAAAAAAATTGTATTTATGTTTAAAGATTTTTTTAATTAAATGATGTTATCTGTCATGGTCAAAAAATTGGCGTCATATATCTTTATTTGTTTAGAAGATATGGCTTATCCAAAAATAGTCTTAAAAATGAAAAACCCCATATTCAGTTATCGATAACTCGATGAGAAATCGGAATTGTGCAATAAAATTTGACGTAGTTACTATTGACAAGTAACAGAGTTCGCTACAAAAGGATGGTCAAGGCCTTATACTCCACTGGGAGTCTAGGATGATAGAAGAAGAAGAGTAGCTCCACTAATGAACTATGTAAAAATCATCAAAATCTTGAAGAGCTCCTGAAAAAAATGGCCCGCTTCATTGTTTTCTTGAAATACCTACTTCTAAATACTATTCGTAGAGAGTTTATCAGAATCAATGATCAATTCGTACTCGCCTAGTGTAATAAATGTAAATAAACTAAAAAACACTCAAAAAAAAATATATAATTCACTTCTCATTTTTTAATTTTTTTCTTAAATTTTTTTTTATATATAACGTAATATGCAAATTTGGGAATAATAAAAAATTACCGACCCAATTCCTCAAAAATCGAATAAACTGAGAACCACTAAAATAAAAGTATAATTTAACTTCTTATTTTTTATTCCTTTTCTTACTATTTTTTAATACGTAATAATAAACAAAAATTTTTGGTAGACACAGAAATTTCGGAAAAATTAAAAATTTCCACCCAATTCTTACAAAAATCGATAAATTGAAAAAACCTTCAAAAACAAATTTATAATTCATTTCTCAGTTATTTATTCATTTTAGTATGTAAATTTCGTAAAATTAAAAATGTTCGACCATTACCCACAAAAATCGATAAACTACAAATACACTCAAAACAAAATATTAAAATTCACCTTCTCATTGTGTATTCTTTTTCCTACATTTTTTTAATGCGTAATATGTAAATTTCGGAATAATATAAAAATTTCCACCCAATCCCCACAAATATCGATAAACTGAAAAACACTCAAAAAAGATATGTCTAATTCACTTCTCATTTTTTATTCCTTTTCTTCTATTTTTTAATACGTAATAACTAAACAATAATTTTTGAAAGTCGCAAAAATTTCGGACAAATTACAAATTTTCAACCAATTCCTCACAAAAATCGATAGACTGAAAAGCACTCAAAAAAAATTTATAATTCACTTCTCATTTTGTATTCTTTTTCTTACATTTTTTTAATGCGTAATATGTAAATTTCGGAATAATAGAAAATTTCCGCTCAATTCCCACAAAAATCGATAAACTCAAAAACACTCTTAAAAAATTTATAATTTAATTTCTTATTTTTTATTCCTTTTCTTACATTTTTTTAGTAAGTAAAAATAAACAATAATTTCTGGAATACGCTGAAATTTCGGAATAATTTAAGATATTCCGCCCAATTCCAACTTTACCTGTTAAATTGATTTTTTCGGGACAAAGCGAGATGGTCCGTCTCTATCCCAGCTGGTTTAATTAGAATGTTATGAGCTTAACAATGAAAACTTTGTCGACATTTTGACCTTTGATTTAGCGTGTCTCAGTTTATATAAACCATGGCACCATTTTTTTTACGCTTAATATTAGAAGCAACTAATATTATAATCTTGTTATGAATTAATTATAATCAATATAAACATCAAATTAAATCGCAAAAAATGTCATTAAATCCAATAAAATGATACTAGCAAAAAAATTATGATGTTAACTTTTTATTTACTAAAAAATATAAATGAGAACGGTTTTTTGTGTAAAAATCGTTTTTTTTTATATTTGTGAGTCGAAAAAATACGTAAATTATTTTTTTCTCGGTTTTGTTGCACTCGGAAAGTTTTGATTCAGATATAAACTATATTAGCAAGGAGTTAAAGGAAAAATTGCTAGCGAAAAATGTATATTAAAAAATCACACATATTTTTCCATCGCATAAAAAAAAGTGGTACAAAAACATTAAATAATTTAGCCGCAATTGATAATTAAGAGTGAAAAACTGGTTTTCTTTTTTTTGAAGCTTTGACGCATTATCATGATTATAATAATAAAATTTCCAATTAGAACTAATTATTAGTTTGCATTTAATCAGGCGCAATTAATAAAGTAAGTATACGCAATGGTGTTCAGCTTATTTTGTCCCTAACAAGAATCGTTTGTTAAAGCCTATAAAATGGTACTCCTCTGGCATTAAAGGTTAAAGGGTATGCCTTTGTCGAGCACCGCCTCCACTTACCAGTATATATATATATTATATATATGTATATCGGCGTCTGTAACATCAGAGCTTATGTGTATTGTAAAGCAAGTCAATAACCAATTCACTACAACAACTTAACGATAAAGAACGCCCACTGCCAATTTATCGCAATATCTGCAAAAAAACACACACAAACACTCATTCATACAGACCCTCACGTACGCACACAAAACACACTCACACTTACACACACACACACACACAAAGCATACAAACACATTTCGACCGATACCAATATAAGCACTTGTAAAATGTTATCAAGTGAACCATAAATACTTTTTACACTTAAAAATTTTCCAACTCAATTTTCAGTAGTATGTGTGATATGTAATTTTATTGATGAAAATGTTATTTGCAGCCAGTCAACACTGCAAATGTGTGCGTGAATGTGTGTGAGGATCCTTTTTTTTTGGTTTGGCTATAATTTGGTAGGGTTAGTTGGCTTGGCTTGGCTTGTTGTACGATATGCGTTACAAGTGCTGGCAATGATGATATCAATTACACCCAAGAGCATGCCAATTTATTTTGAAAAGTGTTTTTCACTTGTCACTTATATTCAAACAAACAGTCAATGGCAAGCGTACGATTTAGCTGAAAAGTGTAGCATACTTTTTGGGGCAGCTCATGTGGAAGTTTGCTTAAAGTTTAGGAATACAAAACCAAAGAGGAGTTGAAAAAAACCCAACTAAAGCTTTCATTTTGTGCTTCAACAACGCAGACAATGTTTCCGCTGCAGTTTCCGGACCCAGTTAGTTAGACAAAGCAAATAGTAAGCCATATATAGGGAGTTTTTTTTTGCTTTGAAGAAAAAGCTTATCATTAGTGGTTCGCTTGATAAGCCAACTAGCCGGGTCGGCTGTATAGATTGAGGTGTGAATGATTGTATTTAATGTAATTGATTCTCGGAAATTATGCGGTATAAGGTTATTTGGGATCTATATTGAATAAGATGCTGAATGAAATGAGAGAGAAATGTCTTGAGATGGGATAGTAAAAATATTTTTAACAAATTGTGAGGATATTTTTTAGAGATACAAATTGTAAAAGTGTTTATAAACGAATATAGACTTATATGATTTCTTGTACTCAATAATTAGAGATGCAAATTGTTAGTGTTTTTAGAAGAATATAGACATAAGTGTTTTTTTGTCCTCATTCAGACAATCATAAAAAAAATTCGTTCCTTTTTCTTAATCTCATTTATAACTTAACATTGGCTTCTTCCTTGATGGATTTCAAAATATCAGTAACTTTTTAAATGATTAGTGCAATTTGAGATGCTCCGACATCCAAGGAACGCTGCTTGTAGCAGCTCCGATCGCTCCAAACATTTTTAGAGTACTAAGTAGGGATTACGTGACGTATACGCGATTTCGTATAGCGCTATCAAAGTCGATTAAGTAAAGGCCAAGTGGAGAAAGTCTTTTATATATTGGGTGTACAAATAGAAAACCGCCGTTTTCCCATAGGTGGCGCAAGCATTGCAAATCGGTCGATAAGCACGAACTGAATCAATATATTGCCAGCTGAGGCATCGGTCAAGAACTACACAGAATCTCGCTTGTCTATTTTTACTGTGCTTTGATTTGTTCGTGTGCGAAAATGTCAAAATTTTTGCCGCACAAGGGTCATTTGCGGGAAGTATTGCTTTTTGCATTTCATTCAAAAGACTTATTGGAGAAACTTATGGTGAAAGTTATATTAGTAAAGGACGTGTCGGGAATGGTTTCAAGGATCGTCCCGGACCCGTGAAAAAGTTCAAGGATACAGAATTAGAGACTTTACTGGATGAAGATGGTTGTAGAACGCAACAGGAACTTGCAAATTTATTGAGTGTGATACAGCATGCCATTTCTCATCACCTAAAAAGCTTAAGACTGATTCAGAAACTGGGACATTGGGTGCCGTACGATTTGAAGCCGGAGGACCTCGAACGCGCCTTTGCACGTGCGAACAACTCCTCCAACGGCAAAGCAAAAAGTTTTTTTCGTATCGAATCCTGACAGGCGATGAAAAGTGGATACACTATTACAACCCGAAGCGGGAAAAATCGTGGGGGCTTCCCGGCCATGCAACAACTTCAACAGCAAAACCGAACATTCAAGGCTCGAAGCTGATGCTCTGTATTTAGTGGGACCAGCTCGGCGTAGTGTACTATGAACTCTTGCATCCAGGCGAAACCGTTATAGGAGCCCTGTATCGGAAGCAACTAATACACCTGAGACGAGCGTTGAAGGAAAAACGCCCGCAATACTCGGTAAGACACGATAGGATAATACTTCTAAATGACAACGCTCGGCCACATGTTTCCAAGGTAGTGAAAACATACCTGGAAACTTTCAAATGGGACATCCTACCCCACCCGCCGTACTCTCCTGACATCACCTCTTCTGATATTTACTTATTCCGATTGATGACGCATTACCTAGCCGTTTCGTTCTTTCGAAGAAGCCAAAAATTGGATCGATTCGTGGATCGCGTCAAAAGAAGAACAATTTTTCCGACGAGGAATTCAGAAGCTGCAAAAAGATGTGGTTAACAATGGAAATTATTTTGAAAAATGAGTATGCAACGAGTTTTTTACAACAAAGCCTTAAATCATGAGGAAATAAAGCGGTTTTCTATTTGTACACCCAATATCTTAACTATTATCATATAAAACCTTAGTACAACCTTATAAAAACACGATATTTTTTTAATACTGACCAAACTTCTTGAGAATGGGTCAAGAGGCATTGAAGTACCAAATATCGCCAATTCTGTATTATACTTATAATCCGCTCTCACCAGGCCTGCTGTTGTTGGGCCGCCTTATTTCCGCTATAACCCTAATGTTAAAACTGTACTCTATTAATAACCTCATCCTCCTCATCTTTGAAGAACGATGCCCCAGACGTCAGATCTTACTTTAGAAAAGTCTACTAGCAACCCAATTGTTTTTGCCTATCTTCAGCTCCTCTCGCTCAAAAAATTTCTTTATAACTTTTTTGATATTCTGAATAAGATATTAATTATTAAATAATGAATAAACAATTCATTCTCAAAGATTTTTTTAAGGCAGTTATTGCAAAATCGGATATCTTTGCAATGGTAGTCAAATAATGTTTGTCAAATTTTTATTTCCTTAAAGGCCCATACGCAACATGCAAAATTTGCGAATGTAATAAAGTTTTTCAGAAAACGTCGAGTCTGCCCAGAAGAGTTAAAAGCACCCAAGGATCTTACCTTATACATAATCCAGTCAGGGCACAATAAATATGGAAAAAAAGGGTCCTAAAGTATCTTTTCTTAACATGTCTATATTTTTGCAGTTTTCGAGAATCTTTGCCAACCTTTTCTATTCGATGCCTCAAAGTTTATGTTAAACTACTTTCGGAAATCTACAAAGTTTTCCACACGAAGCAGTTTCTTGTAGAAACATTCTTACTAACAGTTTGGGAAAATCTGCGAGTCCCTTTACTCGTAAATGCTTACCATTAATTGCCTTGATTTCAAGAGCAGTCTTACCAAACACCCTATATGCAACATATTATTAGCAGTTCTACCCTGGCGCAAAGTCTATAAAAATAGACTATATAACTTCCGGCAGTTGTTTAAATTAGCGACAAATGAGTCAACTTCCTGCCAGTGGCAGTAGTTCGCTCTGCGGTCTTGCCTCGATTTCATTTTATTACAAGATTTTTCACTGTCCCAGACAAGACTTCGAGCAGCAATGGCTGGCTAACTGTGTCACGGGCTCCTGGCCAGGACAGGCAGCTGAGTTTGTTGCTCGGTGGATTGGCTACTACTTCACGGCATGGCTGTTGTTGTAACAGCTTTTATCTCAAGCACATTGTGGTCAATGTGGTCAGTGTGTGTGTGTATCTGTGTGCCTCCACTTGAAAATTAACTTCATTGACTTTTTGTATTGCTTACTGTTGTGCTTTTTGTCAACCTCACACAGATACAAAAACACACAAAAACACACGCACACATTGACTGAGAGCACTTCGTTTAAATTGTATATGACGCTTACATTGTTGTTGCAGCAGGTCCTGTTGGGTTCCTTGTTGTTGTTGTTATTGCTTTGCTTGTTTTGTGATTTCCTGTCATTCATTGCGCACAAAACCACAAAACTCTCTCACACAGATTTACGCACATACACACACTCACACACATTTATTCACACACGCACACTAATTAAATGTACGCCGTGTAACCACTTCTTGACTTCTTGACATTCCATTCCCCCCCAGTCAAATTATATGTCGTCCACCCAACCCTTACGAAAATGTTGCAGTTCTTGCAAAATTTCAATTAACACAGCTTTGGTTCAAGGCTATGCGGCGTATGCGTAATATCCGCCTTAGAATTGGGCATGTGAGTGCTTTTTTTTTAATTATACGATATGATGGGACAAACTATTGCAATAGACTATACGAATTTTATGGATTTAACGATTTCTAAACCCTACAAATAAGAAGTTAATAAAAATATTACTCTTAGGCTCCATAGTTCACTTAGGAGTCAAGAATATATTTATATTACGAAAATACTTTAAATACTTATTTAATAGTAGTAAAAATATTACCACGGAACGATTTTGTAGAGGTTTTACGCTTTTAATCTAAAAAAAACTTTTTTTATTACGGCCTAATTCATATCAACCATAAGTGAGTTAACAGAAAGAGTTCTGCGTAAGCTAGAAAGGTGGGCCACCAGGAGTGGCCTAAACGTCAACCCAAGCAAAACGCAACTAATGTTATTCACCACAAAAACAAAAATAGCTCAGTTTAGACTCCCTTCTCTTAATGGAGTAGAGATCCCGTTGTCCGACAGAGCGACGTACCTAGGAGTGGTACTAGATCCAAAGCTCAACTGGAAGGATAATGTGAAAAAAAGGATAGAGAAAGCGTACATAGCATATTACACCAGTAAAAGAATCATCAGCAGGAACTGGGATCTGAACCCTAAGATTGCCCTATGGATGTATACAGCCATCATACGACCCATCATCACATATGGTGCGCTTGTATGGTGGCCAGCATTGAGCAGGCAATACAACATCAGGAGACTAAGTACACTGCAACGAGCGGCCTGTGCAAGTGTTACGGGCGTAATTAGATCATGCCCAGCAGAAGCGTTAAATGTGATCCTGAATATGATTCCGATTGACATCTGATTAAAGCTAACTGCAGCAAACACGGCCACCAGAATCAAAGAAACTGGACTTGTACCTTCGGACATGGCAGCATTCTGAAGGCTCAAGAAACTAGCAAATCAACAGATTACATAACATCAGTACTGGACTTCAAGAAGAGGTTCGACGTCAGATTCCCGACGCGAAAGGAGTGGGACATAAACAGGGTAATGAGAGCTGACGCAGCTGCAATCTATACTGACGGATCATAGATGGATCGCGGTGTAGGAGCAGGGGTCTACTCGGACGAACTCGAAGTATCTCTCTTCTATCGCCTAGGCAGCAGAAACAGCATCTTCCAGGCGAAAGTCTTTGGCATCAGAGAAGCATGTAAGGTGTTGAATAATCATCCGAATCAGCTGGCGGAGGTGTGTATATTCTCCGACAGTCAAGCAGCTTTGCTCGCGATCAAATCGCCAACCGTGAACTCAGAAATCATCAGACAATGCAAAGAAGATCTCAATGCTCTTGCAAGCAGAATGAACATCGCTCTCGTATGGGTTCCCGAACATAGGAACGTATACAGGAATTTAAAAGCTGATGAACTGGCGAGAAAAGCAGCATCAGATGGCGAAGCAGCGGAGGTAGCTGTCAAATACCCACTCAGCGCTATCAAGAGAGAACTTCTTCTGCGAGCTCAGAACAAGCCTGAAACCAGATGGAAAAATATTGGCACTTGCAAGATTGCAAAGGAAATTTGGCCGCGATACGACAAGCGTAGAACGGCCGAACTGCTAAGCAAGCCAAGAACAATGATCTTCAGAATAGCATCGACAATAACCGGATATTGGCCGTTAGGAGACCATGCAAAGAAAATGGGCTGGCCCTAGAACGTCAGATGCCGAAGCTGTGACCAGGAGAACACAGAAGAGACAGTTTATCATTATTTATGTGAGTGCCCACGATGGGGGTCCTTACGCCACAGAGCACTAGGAAGCTTCGCGTTAGGAAGCCTACGTGAAAAAAGAACTACGCAGAAAAGAACATAGACAACATCAGCAGGTTTATTATCGGATCGAGATGGTTTGAGTAAACCGAGCAGCAGTGGTTCCCATAAGTGGTGTAACAAAATGGCGCATTAGCGCTAATTGAGTTTGAATATGTTGTCATACCAACCAACCAACCAACGGCCTCATCATTATTATAATTCTTAGTATCTTAAATAAGTAAAGTAAATTAATTCTAGAAATAAATTCTTTAAACAGGGCAGATTTTGTAAAAATCGTAGCATACTTTCAGGAGCTAAATAGATATTGTACGTATTTTCGAATGTATATAAACTTAAAATGACCTCGGTTTTGGATTCAAAAATAATTAAAGATGTTGAAATCGGCAGAAACATTTTTGGAACATATATGTAAAGATTGAGAAGATCGATTTTCCAAGTATTCCGAAGGGAGATCGAAAATTTTACTTTCTTAAATTCATTTTAATACTTTATTTCCAATATCAATCGATTTCTAATAAAGTGGCCCGCTTCACATATTTCTACCCAAAACATAACTATACACACAATTACACAAACTTACACACACACACACACTTACACACATACACACAGCTTTGCATATTTAGCCACAAATTTGAAACTGTAATTGTAATTAGCATTTAGCTCAATTTGTATTTCTAAATGTTTACAGAGAAAATCAATGGCGGCCAGCATAAGGCAGGTGCCAGTTTCCGGCTATCCAGTCTCGACGGAGCTGCTACGCTTCGGCGCCTTTGAATAAGTACTCTCCTCTCTTCCACTTGAAATAATTGCTTTTGTATGCGCTTGGAATGGGCTTTGAGTAAATCTTTGGGATTAGCTCAAGCCTAACATATCATTCATTGTTTTGGCCAAGCCGCTGCTTAACTTAACTGCTTCAATTGCCTGAGTTATTGTTGCTAACTGCATTAATTATTATACTGCTTGCCTTCTATTTATCATAACAAATAGGTTAAACAATTAATCAGTGTAAATATGTGAACATTTTGGTCAGGTTGTGTCATATAATCGACAGCCAAATTAAATGAAAATCAAGTTTAGATTGACATTTTGTTGTGGGCCGCCATTATTGATTTAGTGTCCTGTGCGAAGAAGGGTCAAGAGTTCAACACAATTAGTGCGGACAGAAATATTTGGGTTTTTTTTTAAGAGCAGTTGTAAGTGTGCGGCTATTATTAAGTTTATGATAGGGATATTGCGATTTCAACTCTGACAAAATAAAATGGAACCTTTTTATACAACAACTTTTAAATTGGCTTTCAATATGTTTAGGTTACTGTTTAACGATAAACGTTAAAAAAAACGCCGAAAATTCTTTGACTAAAAAATAAAAAAATTAATTCGGTTCTTAAAAAGTCGATCTAATAAAAAAAATTATATAGTTTCTACGATTTACAATCACCAACTGAGGGTATATGCAGAATATATACAGAATTTTGCGAATCTACCAAGCAAAATAAAGCTCTCCTTTTAAATGCCGATGCAAAAAAAATATAGGAATATTTTTAAAAACAGAATTAAAACAGAAATAAAAAAAATTTTTGAATATTTTTTAAATAGATTTTTAAAAGCAGAATTTAAGCCTTATCGGAAATACTATTATTTGAAGTTTGTGAGTCGTTTGTATATTCCTTTAGCTGGATTAGATAAATACTACGAAAAAATAAATAAAAATTTTTACCAAACTTATCTTCAATCCGTTAATTATTTATTGGCAATCCACCGATAAATTCAAAAGGTTTTTGTTCATTATTGACTAAATAAACTTAGTTTGTGATTGGGGTTTTCAAAAAAATCCACCTACGAGTTTTCCAGGATTAAATAGGAAATAAAAAAATTTCACCAAATAAATCTTTCACACTAAGGTGAAATTGTTACAAAAAATTTGAAATAATTCTTATTCCAATAATTTCTCAATTAAAAAAAAAATTCCACAATAAAACTTCAGATTCAATAATGGATCTATAAATTATGACTTTCAAGATATTCCGCTATGAGTTGGTTATCAAAAAATTTAAGTATGTCGTTCAAAATTTAAAAAAAAGTCCTTAAAAATTAAAAAAAATCCACATAAAATATTTCAAAAATTACTAGGTACATACCGATTTTGGCTCGAGAAATTTCATTTATTTTTTAACTTAAAGTTGACCAACACAAGAAAAAAATTTTAAGGTGCTCGATATAATCTCCACCCAAATGTTGTAAATAAAATCTGTAAAATATAAAGTTAAATTTAACACAATCTCAAAGCATACTAATAAAAAGTTTTAACATTTTTACTAACAAAATAAAAGCATTAATAACCAAAAAAAAAATTGTTTATTTTTATTCATATTAGTTAAATTTATTTGATAACCCAAATTAATATGATTTTTATTTTATACAAACTATAATACAAAATTAATTTGTAAATAAAATCAGTAAAATAAAGAAATATTAACAAAATCACAGCGCAGACCAAAAAAAATATTGTTTTTTTTTATTTCATTTAAGTTAATTTAGCCAAAGGATCTAATGATATAAAATAAAAATCTTGAAAAAAATGACATTTAAAAAAATAAATAATTTATCTATAACAAAAAGTAAAAATTACATTTAAGTCTCGAAGCATGATAAAAATAAATAATAAACTTTTAAGGGAATGGTTCCATAAACAAAAAATTAAATGGTTAAAAACATAAAATAAAAAAAAATGTTATAAAAAAAGTATTTGTATAGATCAAAAGTATAAATATAAAATAAAAATTTTAAAAATCTTGAAAAATAATTAACATTTAAAAAAATTAATAATTTTTCTATAAAGAAAATATAAAAATTAATTTTAAATCTCGAAGTATGATAAAAATAAATAAAAAACTTTAAGGCGAGGAATAATGGTTCCATAAACAAAAAATAAAATGATTAAAAACATAAAATAAAAAAATGTTCTTAAAACAAGTATTTGTATAAATAAAAATTGCGTACGTAAAGTCGGGCGCGGACGACTTTAGGATACCCTGTACCACTAGCTTGTAATAAAGTCAGATTTCTTCACAAAAAACCAAAAACAGAAAAATTTTTAGCAAAAATTTTTTTTTTGACCGATCGTTCCTATGGGAGCTATATGATATAGTCAACCGATTTCAATCAAATTTGACGCAGTGCTTAACTACCTTAAAAAGGATCTGAATGCCGAATTTAGTTCAAATATCTTTAGAAACAAACGAAACACATCGAATTTTGTATAAAAAACGTGTTTTTTGACCGATTGGTCCTATGGGAGCTATATGAACTAGTCAACCGATTTGAATTAAATGTAGTATAGTGCTTAGGAACTATAAAATACTAAAGAATGTCAATTTTGGTCTCAATATCTTAACAAACAAACGAAACAAAACAAATTTTGTTAAAAAATCGATTTTTTGGAAGATCGGACCAATGGGAGCTATATGATATAGTCAAACGATTTTGTTCAAATTTGGCACATTGCTTAAGTGGTCTAAAAAATTTCCAAACACCAAATCTGGTTAGGATATCTGTATTAAAAAACGAAATATAGCGAATTTTTCTTTAAAAAAGTTATTTTGGCCGATCGGTCCTATGGGAGCTATATGATATAGTCAACCGATTTCGATCAAATTTGGTACAGTGATTGGGAACTATAAAAAACTTTCGAATACCAAATTTCGTTACGATATCTTCATAAACAAACGAATTATTCATCTAAAACGTTTTTTTTTGTCGAGGTCGTCTCAAACACCCCATGGGAGCTATATAATTTATCCCCGATATCAAAAAAATAAAATAAACTTGCCTCCTATGGAATAATATGGGATCTAATGTGAAAGTTTGGTAACTCTAGCTCTTACCATCTCTGAGATCTAGGCGTTCACACGGACGGACGGACAGACGGACATGGATATATCGACTTCTCTATTCACCCTGATCATATTTTATGTAACTTTGGGGTGTCTCCGACGTCTCCTTCTATATGTTACATACATTTTCGGCTTGCACAAACTTAATATACCCTTGGTACCATACAGGTACAGGGTATAAAAATATATAATTGCTCTATAAACAAAAAATAAAAATTTAATTTAAATCTTGCAGTATGATAAAAATAAATAAAAAACTTTTAGGCGAAGAATAATGGTTCCATAAACAAAAAATAAAAATTAATTTAAAAAAAAAAATTTTTAAACGAAGATTAATGGTTTCACAAATAAAAATGAATTTTAAATAGAATATTTTTATTTTTTTTATAATAAAAGTACAACGATATAAAAAAAAATGAAAAAAAATTAGATTAATAACAAAATTCATAAAAAAGTTTTAGAAATTTTTGAAAATAATTTTAAAAACTGTTGTCCATAGGTGTGAGATTTTATTTTCAAAGTCCATTTTTGGAATTCTTTAAAAATGTCATCGAATATCGTAAAAAAAATCTTGACCAAAACTCATAGTGCTGGGATTACGTTTTGAGCAGTCCCAACACTAGATTGGTTTTTGCAACTCTATAAATCTTTAAAACGATATCACCGTCTTACTCTCGTGAGTTTATCCAATTCTTGGTTATGGCGCTTCCGCACGATTTGTCCGCTTAATTTGCGAAATCGTCCTACCATAAACGCAGTGTGTGTGTGGGAGCCTTTTTTTGTTTTTAGCTCGAACAACATCAAAATGTAATTTACCACAAATGCTTCGAAAACATCAATTATCCTTAATGGACTGTGAACGTGAAATTAACGTTTATAATTATGTGACAAGGGCGGTGGCGGCGGCATCGGCGGCATCGACTGAACTGGACTCAACTCCAACTGGGTAAAGCAGCCCACCCGTCACCCCCAACCTCCCAACCAAATCCCCAGCTTCATTATTGTTATGAAGCTACGCCCGAAGCACATTAAAAAGTTACGCTGCCGTTTTTCGGCCGTCATTTTCACTGGCATATTGAGTGTTTGAGTCATAAATTAAAAAAAGGGCTTGCTGTGCGCCTTGGGCGTGGTTCGGTGGTTCGAAGAACCCACAAAAACAATTCAGTGTTGGGCGCGGCGGGAGTCAACGTCTTTGCAAATAAAAAAAAATACTAAAAATACTAAAATGCCCAAAATGCCTTGGCAAGCCTCTTAAAAGCCAAAGTCAACGGGTTCATGGTAAGCCGCGTGTTCTTTGGCATGCCAACTCAAACACACATAAAACAGAGATTACTCAAGTGTCGAATGTGGTTCCTATGCCAGCGAGAAGTTCTATGCCTGCTCCTAGCTCCTATTCACGGAGTCTACAGATGGGCGTGTTTGCGTGCCCTTTAAGTGGCTGCTTAAGTTCGGGTTGGGCGACAAATAAAGCCATTCAAGGGCCAAACAGTTAAGCTAATTGTGGCGGCACACACACACACACAAACACAAAGCCAGCGAAACATTCTATATCTGGCTAACACACACACTGCGTATGCGTAATAAATGCGGAAAAGCAAAAGCGAAGGAGCTCTTTGGCTGTGAAAGTGAAAGGAAAACTGCTGTGCAATGTAATTGAATTGAAATCCTCGAAAAAGAATAGCATTTGCAATATGCAAAGTCAACAACAACAACAAATACGAATCTACAACAAAACACTCAAAGTTGGAGCCCACTCACACAGCCACACACTCACAGACACACACACGAAAATTGCTCTATGTACATATATTACGTATACGCCACAGCTGCTTATGGCAATGGAATTAGTAGAAGTATAACCTATATTCGTAATGTTTGTTGTAGATTATGG
The DNA here is from genome assembly GCA_037043745.1 of Chymomyza amoena. Classification (NCBI taxonomy): domain Eukaryota; kingdom Metazoa; phylum Arthropoda; class Insecta; order Diptera; family Drosophilidae; genus Chymomyza; species Chymomyza amoena. The sequence continues at coordinate 68,980 of JBAMAX010001918.1, read as the reverse complement.
CTAATAAGATGCTAATAGTCATGTTGCTGAAGATGATGATGATGATAACGTTTACAATTGAGCATAATGCTACAGTGGAACCTCGTAACAAAGGTTAGCGTGCTTGAACTAATACTGTTAAGAAGAATCGTCAGCAATCCTTTCTACAGCCAAAAAAAATTGGTTCGATTTATAAACGATAACCCGTGCCGACTTGGATTGCCTAGCTACCAAATAAATGGTGCAAGAACAGCTTTTGAATTCTGAACTCATCTTACCGGACGTTCCCTGCCTTGAACAAAGTTCAAAAAGTGGTAGAAAGAATCTCAAAACACCTAAACTAGTTCCACAACTAGATCGGTGCTAGTTAAGCATTAGAGATTCCTTTTACATTCTTAATGCGGTGGTAGAAGCTCTTGGTCTGAGCAGCGATGATTTCTCTATTAACAAATCCTCGATTAAGCGAATTCGTACTGAAACTAGAAAACCAAGGGCAGAAGCAATAAAATCTAAATTCCAAAACAATGTACCTGACGTAGTTACATTCCATTGGGATGGAATACTATATCATGGGTTGGATGTACCGAGTTCAAAAGAAGAACGCTTGCCAGTTATTGCTTCATTTGACGATAGAGAACAGCTTCTTGCAGAGCCGAAACAAGAAAGTTCTTCTGGAAAACATCAAGCTAAGGCTGTCTCAATAGCTCTCTTTGACTGGAAACTTCAAGAAAAAGTATAAATAATGTGCTGCGACACAACAGCTTCCAATACGGCCGCTATTTTGGAGCAAACTTTAGGAAGAGAATTGTTGCTTTTCGCCTGTCATCATCATGTTTATGAATTGGTCCCAAAAGCCGTCTTTGAAACCAAGATTAAGCAAATTACTAGTAGCCCAGATATTCCGATGTTCAAAAAGTTCAGAGAAAATTGGAAAAACATCGATTCTAGTAAAACTGAACCATCTGGTGGAACTGTGCGTAATATATTTAGGAAAAGACACAGAGCTATGCATCAGGCTCGCTGGATGGCGAGAGCGATCTATTCTTTAAAAATATGTTGACTGCGAAGGAAAAAATGGCTCTACAAGAGCCAAGTGGCGACCAAAGCACCTAACCAAGATTTACGCTTATTGATGATATTAAAAGAGTACGAAAAAGTTGACGCAACAATTTCTAAATCTTCTATAGGCAAGTTTAGCCATCACTTGTGGTATTTATGTAAAGAGACAGTCATTCTATCGCTATTTGATGATGAAGTTGATAACCAAACTAAGAAGAAAATGATTGCCAACTTCAACAGGGACAAAGCCTAAGATTTTAGCAAACGCTATGACCCGTGGAAGGAAGAACTGTCTTAAAATTGACTTTACTTTTATTCACTTAATTCATAGCATTTATAGTGATTTTATAGCAGACCGAAATTTCAGGACCAAACACGTTTTTTACGAAACTTTGAAGCAAGGTCGGCACGGGTGTCAATTATGCTAGATTGATATAATTTTATATTTAAGTATCTTATAGCATTCCAATAGTTGTTTGTAATATCTTCAAAATATTATTAAATTATATAATCCCTAAATCACTTGGAAATTTTCTTTGTTTTGTTTTTTCGTTATTTTTTAAATGATGAGATTGGTAGAGCTTCAGACATTAAGACATTTTTGTTTTTAAAATTTCTGGTAACATCGCAGGTAAAAAGGAAATTAGTAAGATGGGCATTAGGGTGTCCCTTATATGACAAAAAAAATATTGTTTATAAATATGAATTTCGAAATGTATATTTTATTATTTCCAAGTGATTTAGGGATTATATAATTTAATAATATTTTGAAGATATTACAAACAACTATTGGAACCTTAAATTAATTTCTGGACTCCAAGAATAGATGTCGCCATTGACATATACACTGGGAAAATATCAATAACACATACTTCATTTGAAAGATACATTCAATAACTATCAGAATCAGCTAAAATTATTTCGTTTGTTTGTGCATATCAAATTTTTGAAATTTTTTGAAAGTTTTGACACTTGGCGAAAAAAACAGCATTTGTAGGAAGTTTTGTTGGGACACTTTTTCGCAATGAAATCCGCTCCCGAAAGTCATCGTTTGCTCGTGTAAGTTTATGGGGAATATTCTCTATCAAGAACACAGTGTTTTGACTGGTTTCAATGCTTTAAAATAAGTGATTTTGATATAAAAGACAAAGAGCGTCAGGGGAATCCGAAAAAGTTTGAGAATGAAGAATTGGAGACATTACTCGATGGAGATTCGTGTCAAACGCTCAAAATGTTGGCAAAAACATTGAATGTCGATGAATCAACCTTTTCCAAACGTTTTAAGGCCTTGGGAATGATACAAAAGCAAGGAAATTGGATTTTATATGAGATGAAGTTCAGCGCCGTTTTTTCTCATGTGAACAGCTGCTTCAACGACAGAAAAGGAAAGGTTTTTTTGCATCGTATTGTTACTGGCAATGAAAAATGGATCCATTACGACAGTCCCAGGCCTGCCATCAACAGTAACGGCGAAGCCAAATATTCATGGATCTAAGCTCGTGCCTTGTATTTGGTGGGACCAACGTGGTGTTATCTATATATTATGCATTGTTGAAACCGAATGATACGATCACAGGAGACCGTTACCGACTCCAATTGATTCGTTTGAGGCATGCACTCATAGAAAAATGCCAGAATATGAGCAAAGACATGATAAAGTTATTTTGCAACATGACAATGCCCGTCCCCTTGTCACGAAAGTCGTGAAAAGATACTTGGAAATGTTAAAGTGGGAGTTACTACCTCACCCGACGTACTCTCCGGACATGGCATCATCCGATTATCACCAATTTTGATCGATGGCACTTGCATTGACTGACCAGCGGTTCACTTCTTATGAAAGTACCAAAAATTGGCCTCAAAAGACGAGTCGTTCTTCCGAGCCGGAATCCGAAAATTAGCAGAAAGATGGGAAAAAGTAGTGGCTAGCGATGGATTAAACTTTGAACATTAAATTTTGTATCCATTTTTCCAGAATAAATAGTTGAAAATTGAAACAAATAAATAAGCTCAAAATATGTATATATGTATATAGATAGATAGCTCTATCAATCACATCATTTAAAAAAAATAACGAAACAACAAATCAAACAAAATTTCCAAGTGATTTAGCGATTATATAATTCAATAATATTTTGAAGATATTACGAACAACTATTATTTTGGCTCCTTTTTGTAAATAATTGCTTTGTGTTTTTGATTTTATGCGTGATACGATTTCCCACGAAAAAATATAAATAAAATATAAATTCTAAAATCCTACATATCACTGCAAATGTACAAAATGTCCATAATGATAAATATAATTTTCTGGCTTTAGCTGTAGAAAGATAAACTTATAAGTGTATTGTGCTAAATTTCGTAATTTTAATTCAAAGCGTGGGCCACCCTAATGTAAATAATGCTGCTTTTAATAATATGTTCATATATTCATTTTTATCAATTTCCTATTTTGTTAATAACTTTAATCTTTACTAGAAAATTGTACTACTGAAATTTATTCATGCGAAAGTTCGGTTCCTTGCACAGTGGCTAAAATAGCCCAAATTATGCGCATTAATTAGAGGAATATATTTCAAATGAAAAAACATTGTAACTTTTTATAAAATATCTGGACCATCCGACTTTGCCACTACTATAGTCAAACAAAAGCTATATTAACATTCAGTACACTTTATATACAAAGTTTATTCCGAATTTCAGCTGTTCAGCCCACTTGTGCATTATGCGGCTCAAAGTGTATATTATTTATACCTCTAACTTTAACGTACCCTGAGCATATATGCTGTGACCCGAAAGATGGTGAACTATACTTGATCAGGTTGAAGTCAGGGGAAACCCTGATGGAAGACCGAAACAGTTCTGACGTGCAAATCGATTGTCAGAATTGAGTATAGGGGCGAAAGACCAATCGAACCATCTAGTAGCTGGTTCCTTCCGAAGTTTCCCTCAGGATAGCTGGTGCATTAAAATATTATATAAAATAATCTTATCTGGTAAAGCGAATGATTAGAGGCCTTAGGGTCGAAACGATCTTAACCTATTCTCAAACTTTAAATGGGTAAGAGCCTTAACTTTCTTGATATGAAGTTTAAGGTTATGATATAATGTGCCCAGTGGGCCACTACTAATAAATAATAACACTGTCCTACAAAATTGAAAAAAATCAAAGAACTTTTCAAGTGACCTAGTGTACGTTGTAGGTCTTGACGAGTAGATCACGATAGTGTTTTTCAAAATTGTCTAACACCCCCAAAATCGGAAGTTATCGCTTAAAAACCGTTTTTCGGGTACTGCGATCACTCCCACTATCACAACGTCGCCATTTTTCAACCGATTTCCGATTGCTTTACGGCTTTGGAAAGAAGAAGATTCAAGCTTTAAGCTTTTTTATGATATACACTTGTTTATACTTTATACAAAGCAACTACGAGATTTTTTAAAAGTTATCTAAGATTTACACTTTTTTTATTCGATTTTCACACTTTGAAGTCATTTTTATATAACATTTTGTTAAAACACCTTTACTTTTTTACATTTAATCTTAAAGAAATATTAATTCCGAGTAAGAAAAGTTATGGTTTATTAAAATCAGTCGATAAATGTTTAAGTTACGACGCTTATTGTAAACAAGAAAATTAAAATTCCATCGACAAAAAAAAGTTTTAGATGGATAATTCGTTTGTTCATGAAGATACCGTAACCAAATTTGGAATAATGCTTAAGAACAATAAAAAACTTACAAATGCTAAATTTGGTCGCAATATTTTAAAAAACAAACGAAATACAACAAATTTTGTTAAAAAATCGATTTTTTGACCGATCGTTCCTATGGGAGCTATATGATATAGTCAACCGATTTTGTTCAAATTTGACGATTTGAAATTTTTTAGAGCACTTAAGCAATGTGCCAAATTTCAACAAAATCGGTTAACTATATCATATAGCTCCCATAGGAACGATCGGTCAAAAAATCGATTTTTTAAAAATCGAAAATCGGTTGAAAAATGGCGACGTTGTGATAGTGGGAGTGATCGCAGTACCCGAAAAACGGTTTTTAAGCGATAACTTCCGATTTTGGGGGTGTTAGACAATTTTGAAAAACACTATCGTGATCTACTCGTCAAGACCTACAACGTACACTAGGTCGCTTGAAAAGTTCTAAATCACTGTTGGACAGTGTAATTATTTATTTATTTAATAAGTAACATTTTTAGATAATGCCGTAGAAAAGAGGAGGGGGAATAAAGGGATCAAATCCCTATGATATCGGTTTTGCATGAAAAATAAAATTATGAAATATAATTTGCAGAAAAATGTTTAATTTTTAGGTAGTAGTAATGGAAGCCATTAATATCTTTTCCTCCCAATATACCATTTGATACCTTAAGGTAATGAGTAAAAAAATCTGAAAGTAGCAAAATTTGATAATATGAACCATTAAGCAAATATAATAAATATAAGTCAAAAAAACTATTATAGCAAAACGTTTGCTTCGTTTTCCGTTCTCTATACAAAAATAAACAAAAATCCAGAGTCGAATCAATTCGTTTTAATCCTCGCTTTGTATAAATTTCGCCAAAACCACTTGTGAATTTTAAGCTGCATTGCTTAAAAATTATAACTTTACAGCAAACAAATCATCTTTATCAACATCTCTTTTGTACATATATTTGTGATCATAAAAAAATTGTTGTTGAGCGTTTACTGTACTCATCTGTGTTTACCGTTGCAACGGTGTAATTTCAGCCTTTCCGCTCTCTTCAGTCAGCTCGTAAATTTTTGTTTTTGGTGTTGTTATTTGTTGTTGCCCCGACGCTTTTGCTATTTATACGCTATTTTTGTTGCTTTGTTTTGTTGTTGCTGTTCTTGGTGTTTCTGTTTTTGGTATTTTTTTTTACTTCTTTTTTGTTATTGTTCTTGTTACTGTTGTTGTTTTTTCAATCATGCATTTCGCTTTGACTGCACCGAAAAACACACACACACACATATAAATAACACTTGCATTTACACAAAGAATTCACACATACACACTTACAACCCACACACACACATACACAAGCTGCAAAGCCGCAAACTGTTTTTTACTATTATTGCTATTTGTTGTTGCTTTTGTTGTGCCACATCTATGTTGCCACAGCCACGTTTAAATGGAAATTTGTTACAGCCATCAAAATATATATACACACACACGTTACACATATACAGGCTCAGCTTGGCCTAAACACTGCCTGCAATTTGTAAGCGCCTTCATGCATATGCAACATATATTACAACATTCCTCATGTGCTTCTTTTTCCCTTTCTCTCTCTCTTTTCTCTCCATCTCTTTGCAGTGTCATGTGGCCGCTGCCATGGTAGCCGCCTCCACCTCCTTTGGCTACCATTCGGTTAACCAGCTGGACCGCACCATCATGTGACGGCAGCTAAGCAGTTGCAGCACCTGCAGCGGTAGCAGCAACTGCGGTGGCACACGCAATCATCAGCATCATCATCCCTCCACCGCCGGCACGCCTTCTTCCTCGCAACGCTCCTGCACGCGTTGCCAGAGCTTCCATAGGCATCATCATCGTGCACGGCGTCGCAGCTCGGGCATGCAATTGCGCGGTGACTTCAGCTCCACCTCAGCGGTTAACAATGCGGCCAAAACCTTGGTCACCATCACTGCACCACCGGCAGCTGCTGCCTCTGCCAGCGCGCTGCATTTAGGTAGCAGCCATGCACGACCATCATCGGTTTCCACGCTCACCATTGCTTCGGTGCCGCCTTCGCTGCTGCTGGAGCCAACGCTGGGTGCTGCAGCGGCCATTGCGGCGGGTTCGGTAAGTGCAGCCTCTTCGCCCATGGCGCCACCTGGCATGGGCAGCGCCAAACACACAACCTTTGCGCTATCGCCCACTACAATGGGACCCTCCACATCTTCGGGTCATCATGTCAGCTTTATGCCCACTACGGGCGTGAGGACGCTACAGCGAGGTCGCTCCTCCAACTCCTCATTGAGCTCACCCACAACAGCAACGGCCACGGCTTCGGCACCATCGCTGTTCGAGCCCAACGAGCAGCCGCCGCCGCAATCAAAGCAGTCGTCGCATCGTGCCTTGGAGTTTCGCCAGAGTGTGCAGAGTCAGATCACTACGCTGGAGGATGTGGACGATGTAGATGATAGTGACAGCGACAGTGTGGGTCTAGCTGTGGTAGAGACTACGCCGCAGTTGGAAACCCATGTAGCTTCGAGTTCCTCAAGCTCCTCGGTTAAGTAAACTCGCTCACTCAACCACATACTCACACAAATTTATAGAAAGGAGCATTTATAGATAGAAACTCAATTTCGAGATGGGTTTTATCCAAGAAGCGGTGTTTGTATAAATAAATTGGAAGTAAGTAAGAATATTGGGGGGATTGAAAATAAGCAAGTTTATACGATAGGTGCAAGCTTTTCGGAAAGTACCTTTATGTTACAGTGGAACTCCGTCAAATTGTTCCGAACTTGTGGAATTAATATCCTATATATATTCTTATATACAATAAAACAGTTCCTTTCTTCAAATTTGCTTTGAAGCTTCGAAACAGAGCTTTTCAGAAACAAAGTAAAAAGGTTCTTGTAATGAAGTTGGTTTCTTTAATTAGAAAGTACAAAAAATTCGTTAAATCGGCATTATATTTTTCAATTTCTAATTCGAGTTCCCTTCAGTCCTACCGTTTAATCGAAAGAATTAATTCCTATCTTTAAATTCGTTTTCACTCGAATAATCGGAATTGATTGAGCTGTGGAATCAAGATTTATTGAGAAAAAGAAAAGCAATATCATACTATGGAGGCTCTACGTTCCAATTGGATAGAAGGACGACAGTACCGACCTAGCAGCTATAGACGATGTAGAATCCATTAAACCAGTCATTATAAGATATCGATATCTTTCCGAGAAATCAGTTGCCATTAAGGAATAATTATTGCCTTTTGGGGTCCATTTAGCACAATCAATTTATTTTGAAAGAATTCTCTAAATGCGTTCTTTACATGCGAATATTTGATTCCGATTAAGGAATTGATTGAACTGTGGAATGAAGATTTATTACGAAAAAGAAAAGCTATATCATAGTATCATTGTATCGAAGGCCCTATGCTCACACTATGTAGAGAAGGACGACAGCCAGCAAGACCGATGCATGTCTATAGAGAATATAGATACCCATTAAGCCGGATAGTTTTCGACTTTAGGACCCGATCAGAATAATCGACATCTATATCCAAGAAATCAGTTGCCAATCAGGAATATATTTTCCTGCGAATAATTGGGGTCCATTTAGCACAACTCAATTGAGTTTGCAAGAATCACTTCCTTTCTTTGAAATACGTGTTTACTCGAATATTTGATTCCGATTAAGGAATTGATTTGAACTGTGGAATGAAGATTTATTGAGAAAAGCTATATTAAAGTTGAATCGACTTCTAACATTTATAGAGTATATAGAATCCATACAACTGGTTAGTATAAGATATCGATCATATCCAAGAAACAAGTTGCCATTAAAGAATAATTTTCCCTTTGGGGTCCCTTTAGCTCAATCGATTTATTCTGAAGGAATTACTTATTTTTTTTAAATGCGTTTTTATGGAAATAATTGATTCCGATTAAGGAATTAATTGAGCTCTCAAAATCGGTTCATAAGAAATAGAGAGGATATGGAATCATTTAAGTCAGTCATTGCAAGATATCGATTTCAATCCAAGAAAACACTTGTTCTGTCAATAAATTATTTTCAAGTCGAGGTCGCTTAAGCTTAACACGCATTAATCTATAACAGTCAGTTCCTTTCTTCCAATCTTTTTTTAGTTCGATTAAACTTTTCAAGAAGCGATGTTCAAGGAATAGAGTGGCCACTGCCAAAGTGTTTCTCATTGAAGAACTGATTCCCTTCTGAGAAAAAGTACGCACTGTAAATTCAGTTTTAATTAAGTAATTGGGTCTTATTTCAAAATACGATTTAATAGCTAGAAACCTGTTGTGAGACCCGAAGAGAGGAGGAGTTAAAATATAATATAAATATATTATATATAAGAGTTTGATTCTCAGCTGTAGGTGTAATAGAGAGGCAGATACATTTCTGCGCACCGAGCCCGGTATATACGGTCATTGCTTCTTATCTCGATGCTCTTTATATTGAATCGATTTAGCGAAACTCCTTCTATAATAATTGAACTTGACTGAAGAGGGATTGCAGATGGACTGCAAGCTAATACACAGATGTCCGGAAAACATCGTATTTGAGATAGTTAGAAGCATCAAGAATCTTTCTTTTAAGTGGGCCCCCTAGTCGCTTCCGGCGATGGAGTGAGGCCGTAGCGAGTAGTGAGACTCCTTAGCTATTATATATATATTATTTGCAAAGGAGTAATTGCAGATGGCACTGCTTACTACACAGTATCCGAAAAACTGCCCTGTTCGCAGGTATATGGTATGGTATTCCCTCTTATCAGAGTTCTTTCTCTTAATCGACGTTCGCCCTATAGGCCTAGCATAGTAAGACTCCTTCTGTAATAAGATTTGCAGAAGGGTTGCAGATAGACTGCCTACTACACAGTGTCTGGAAAACTGTCTTTGAGATAGTTGCCTCAAATTGTTGCGATCTGTAAGAGTTTAACTAGGATATATCCTAGCTCTTAAACTACCGTATTCATGGTTGGGAAATTCAAATTCGACCCCGTAAAATAGTGACCTCTTGAGACTGATGAGCAAAGATATTTTAACTGAAAACTGTTTTCCAATAACAATAGAGTTCGTAGCCCCTGCTGTACTGTCATTAGTCAATACTGCGGCAGATCCTAGCTATACTATATACTCCTCAAAGTATCAAACCAAACAAGTATAATATATTGTTTTTCGAGAATGGGGGTAAAATTCCATTTAGCAGGTTTCTTCCATAGATTTATTCTTAACTCTGAAACTAATGCTAAGCACAAAGCCGGCATTTCTAAGTCTTTAACACCAACTCATATACATCCAAAGAATTGAGTTTCTATCTATGAGCTAGTCTCCAGTACCAACTAAGTTAGAACTTAGATCTAGTTGTATATAGAAGCATATCTTCGTATCGGTTAAACTCATGTTAGCAGCACATTCGATCGGTGATAATTAGTTATTATAGTTAGTTCTCATATCTTAGCTCTTCCATATAGAGAAAATATATGTTTAAGAATGTTATTGTTATTTTCAAAATCACATTGTAACATGTGTAAAAAAATGCTTGCATCGGTTAATCACAATTCTGTTTTACTTATAAGCAATTGAAAGCTACGTCTTCAACCTGTCCACGTACCTGACTTTGGCTAATTTATCACTTAATTGTTAACTAACTCTTTAAACTGTCTTTTTGCTTCACTTCTATAACTATCTATATAAATATTTGCTTAAAATAAAATACGGGTGCAACAGAATTTAAATAAACAAGAACAACAAACTAATAAACAATCAATATAGTAAACTTAAGTACATACTAAAGGGCATCAATACATCCAGTCAAGTTAACCAAACCATAAAAGATCCCAATAGAAACCTCTATATAGAGTATACCTATAAATGTCATGTTTAAGTATTGCTTTAAGCAATTCAAGTGTGAAAGTACAAAAACAAAAACTAGAACGAAAGTTGTGCATAAATCCATAGAGGCAAAAGATACGATAACTTATTTGTGTTTTCTGATATATATATAGATATTTTATGGCCATTTTGAGAGATAAGTTGATACAAGTTTTTATGTTGTTTCTTAAATGAAAAAAACAAAATAAAATATATACATATGTGCATAAAAAGGTCAAGCTAAATGTATTGAAGATTTCATGAAATGAAAAAGTTTTCAATAAATGCTAATATTCAAGGCCATAAAGGACAAGCTTTTTGTTTATAAGCATTCATGCATAATTCTCAAGAACTTTTTAAATGCTGTCAATTCGCAAGATATGATAAAAACGAGTTTGGACTCGAAAGTGGTTTGACCGACTTTGAGCACTCACTTATAATAAAAACACTCATAGCTCAGAGACTACAGCAAAAACAACAAGAACAACAACAACAGCAAAAAAAAAAGAACAAATATGGCGACGTATTATTATTAGTGAAGGGCACTCTCTCTATTCCCTGGATAGAGACAAGAGAAAATACTAATACAAAATGGCGAAACGTCATGCAGCCAGCCGTGATATGAGCGATGAAAAAGCCAAGTAGAAAAGATAGCTCAAGGTTTAACTTCGGTATGCCGAAGCTTAAATGCTCTTCAGCTGGCACAATATTTAAAAAAAAGGAATCCTATTTTGTTAGAAACTCTTAGAATTGAAACAGTTGTCCTTTTAGGTTAGGTTAGGGTGGCAGTTGGGACTGACATCCCAACTCACTTAGGCCAAGGATACGCCCGTTGTGATACCGCTTGAGTGAGCTAGCTCACCACTTTTCCCCACTTGAGAGGTCCCTTGTAACAGGCTTCCTAGCCATTCGAATTCCTGAATAAACCTTTAAAGGCATTTTGAACTCTGTTCAGAGAGCTGAGATAAATCGTCAAGAAAGTGTGACTTTAGGAACCAAAATCTTTTACTGCCCAGTCCAGGCCAATTACAAAAAAAGTGTTCTACCCTCTCAAGCTCCTCCTCATCGGTATAGCTTCTACAGAAGTTATGGTGGGGAGCATTTGACCATGATGCGTGGTTTCCTGCCCACCAGTGTCCCGCGATAGCCCGGATAACAGATAAGCACTGGGCTCTATTCCGACAGCAGAGTTCTTTGGTTCTTTTACTTCAGTATGTCGGCCAAGTTTGCCACGATATTTTACATGTGTTCGATATCCGATTCCACGTTTTATTTGCACAGATAGCGATAAAATTTCGTGTTCTCTGTTTACATTTGGACACGGGTATTCCCCTAACCTTTTTGTCTTGAAGGAGGATGCTGGTAGTTCCTTGTCTAGCCAGTTCATCCGCAATACACTTTCCCTCAAAGCCCTTATGTCCTGGAACCCATATGAGGTGAATTGAAAACTGCTCAACCATCTCCTCTAGAGACAAGCGGCAGTTATTCACTGACTTCATTCACTGCTGGACTGTCCTAGTAAATATAAATAAATGTTCTTATTTCGAACTTGTAGGTTTCTTATTGTTATTAAAGCCTCCCGGATTGCAGTGACCTCTGCCTGAAAAACACTGCAGTGGTCCGGGAATCGAAAAGCAGTTCTAACATTGAAATCCTCAACATAGACGCCTCCGCCTACACGGTTGTCTAGCTTGGAACCGTCGGAGTATACCTTTATCGAGACTGCTGGGCCTGCTACACCTGTATTCCACTCCTCCCTGGTTGGAATAAAGGTTCTGAATTTGGTTATGAAGGTTCTTGCGGTATGCAGTAGCCTGTGCTTTCGGGGATAAGTGGGTTCCCCTTAAGAATCTTGGCAGCAAGCGTCAGTTATTCACTGACTTTATACACGAAGTCATCGAAACTAGGGTCTTACAAAAAAAGTGTTCTACCCTCTCAAGCTCCTCCTCATCGGTATAGCTTCTACAGAAGTTATGGTGGGGAGCATTTAACCATGATGCGTGGTTTCCTGCCCACCAGTGTCCCGCGATAGCCCGGATAACAATTAAGCACTGGGCTCTATTCTATCTAGGGTCTTAATAGCCGCTTGGCTGTCCGAATAGATATAAATGCCCATTTACTTTGCATAAATTCTTGATGTGAAATTTATTATTACATTTCTGAAAATTCCAATTAAAATATTGCAAGAACTCATTAAATGCAAGTCGTATAATAAAAAAATCCTGTCCCACTGGTCCCTTATGAGCAGAATTTTGTAGCAGCCGCATAATATATTCTAATATACAAAATTCCCGGAACTTGTATAAAACGTTGCAACCTGAATATTTTATAGCATGCTTACAAAGTTGCAGGTCAAAAAAAGTGAATTCATTCGAAAAAAATTAGGATGGATATTAAATACTTTTTAATACTTTTTCTACGAAAATTAAAAAGTCCAGGCATCTAAAGAATTTGTATTGAAGGTGTCTTCTTTTTGCAATTTGTATAAAAGGCAAAAATGTTTAACGCTCTAAAATGTTGCTGATGACGTCAGCGCGTCAGCGGCCGACATGACATTTTTTTGCCACATGCTAAATATTAACTTATTCTCAAGGGCAGGCGTCAGTCCAAATCGAAATCTGTAAATTTATTTATTTTCATGTAGTTTCATTCATTCGTCGATTAAAATGAATTTTCGACAATATCTGCATTAGGAAGTGGTAACACCCTATTTTTTTTTTTAATGAAATATTTAGTTTCAAAGTAATAGGAAAATGGCAAAAATAAGGATTCGAACTTCGTTAGCCTCACATTTTTTTTTCGAAATGGGTTCCTTACAAAGAGGTGGGGCACTACGACCTAAAGGTCTTTTGTAGCATACCCATAAATTAAAGCGAAAGACCTCCAGCTTTCCGCATAAATAGCAGTAGGTATTGATTGCTAAGATGCAAGAGACTAATCCGTTCCATACCCATGTGGCAGGCTCTGTACCATACCAGCGCTGGCAGTCACAGAGAATATGTCTGGAGGTTTCATCGTCTTCTAGACAGAGCCTGCACTCTGAAGAGTGCTATAGGCCAATTTTCTGTAGATGGTATCTAATAGTGTGGTGGCCAGATAGGTAAGCTACCAGGAGCTTTAGGTCCGCTCTGCCAAGATCTTTGTGTCTTGATCGCATCCAGATGTTTGACAAGCACTTTTGCTTGACGAAGCCCCGCAAGGGAGAACCAGTATCTCCCATGTTCTCCGCCAGCCCATTTGTTTATCATGGTTTTGATTGTGGAACAACCAATACCACAAAATGCGCAGGAGATGTAGTCAGGGTGGAGGCACCTGCGCCAGATGCCCATTGCGGTAAAGATTCTAGTGTTGGGTCCAACGACTCCAACACTTACACCGCTCTGCCAAGACCTTTTGTCTTGATCGTATCCGGAGGTTTGACAAGCACTTTTGCATGATGATACCCCGGTAAGGAGAACCTGTATCTCCTATGTTCTCCTGCAACCCATTTGTTTATCATGGTTTTGATTGTAGACCAACCAATACCCCAAAACGGCGCAGGAGTTGTAGTCAGGGTGGATGCACCCTGTCGTGCTAGATCGTCAGCGATCGAATTACCATCCACTCCTTAGTCTCCAGGTACCCAACATAGCACGACTTTGTTCCGGGTGGATAGGGTTTGACGCTAGTTATGGCATTCTTTAACCTCCTGGAGGAGATGCTCCATAACGATAATGCCCTATTAGCAGCTTGGCTATCTGAATAAATGCAAATTTTTGCTCCCCTTGTTCCCTTCAGAAAGATACTAAGGGCGCAGATCTCTATGGCCTGAATCTCTGCTTGAAAGACGCTGGGCCTGATGGCCATTGTGGTAGAGATTCTGGTGTTGGATCCAAAAACTCCAATAACTACACCCTGCTCAGTTTTGGACGCATTCGTGAACCATTGTTGCCACCGGAGGTTTCCCAGGGGCTGCCTCAGCACAAGTCTCCCGAATTGGGAGAAGAGATCTAAATTTCTCGTTATGAATTAATTCCGTGATCATAAGATCTGATCTAGAGCAAATCGAATGCGTCATGAAAGGAAAGCCTCACTTCAAGAGTTTTTACATATGTATATAAGTTTTTCCTTTAGAAAGGACTTTCTTTCAAAAACCGAACTAACAATCCATTATACAGCGTTACATTAAACGTTAAACAAAAAGATTAATCAATATTGCTACGCTGAAGAGTATATAAAATGATAAAAGAGTAAATAGCAATAGAATTCACCAGAGAATAGTAGATACTATATATGAAAATCCATAATAGAAAAAGTTGCTCATTGTTTTCAAAACAAACAAAATGTATACCTACAACAATAATAACAAATACAACTGCAACTAAAAACAAATGGCAATTATTAATATTCAATATCTGTATATGAGTATGTCTGTGTAAATTGTATGTTTTAGATATATAGATAATAGATAACTTTGTATAGATACATGTGTGCATGTTTAGCTAATATCTTTGTATTACTATAAGTGTAATTGTGTGTATCTGTATCTGTACATGTTTAGTCATGTAAGCAACAAGAGAATACTAAATCACGCATAGAGCATAGCATACTTATATGATAAGGATTTGCTGACTCGCAAAAAAACCAAAAAGAGAGAAAGAGAGACCGAAGGATTTATCAACATTTAAGATCTGTTAGCCTTATCCCAGGTCACTAAATCAACAACAAGGTTTTGTCCTTGGGTCTACAATTTGTAATATTTAAATTAAATTGTAAAATAGATTTATATACCAATGTAAAACAGTACACACACACACAAAACTAAACACAAGCGAGTACAATATTTATATAGTAGCCTAAATATATATATATACTATATATATAAAATATATATAAAGATTATAAATTGAGCAAAGTAATGCAAGTGACTTGACTTTATTTCAAATTTGCATTCGCCACCTAAAAAGCGATTTAACTCGTAAAGTTCTTAAGATTCTATTTGGTATGTTTTTGGCTTAGAATTTTGCGGGTAAGTGGAAAAACTTCTTTAAAAGCTGCCAAAACTCCCAAACCGAAAAGTAAGTACATGTGTCAGTGAGTTCATCAACTATGCGAGCATACGTGTAAGTGTCTGTGTATCTGAGTGTATGTGTGTGTTTGAATAAGTGCACGTGTATGTGCATGTGCATCTGTGTGTGACTGTAACGAGCAACAGCAAGTGCTAAAGAAATGCAACACTTGATTGTTGCGAGGGTCGTTCAGAGAGTTTAGCGAATTTGTAAACTATTCATCAATTTGATTAATTTTAGAGATAAGCATATTTATGCAGGCCGGTTCAATATTTATTTGAATTTTAGAGAGACCTGAGATTGTTTGAAGCTAAATTTGTTTGATTGGAAACACGTTTTTAAAGTTTATGGGCTTAGAGACAAAAACGGAAAATGGAAAAATGATTACCTTTGCCATATTTTGGGGTCCATCAAATACTTTCGGATCATCTTTAAATTTTACAGGTGCTACATGCAGGTAAGAAGGAAACTTTTAGGAGGTAAGGTTATTAAAATAGTTGATATAAAATTTTGCCATACTAGCGGCGGCCACCCTAACATACATACATACTTATAATTTTCTTAAACATCAGAGCACTAGATCTAAGGGAAGCTATTAACAAAGTCCCACAGTGATGAACTGATTTTTAAAACTTCAAAATATCGATTTTCTCAAAAAATTAAAACATCTTCAGTACATATTATTTTGGCAAATCTTTCGCTTAAGAATAGCATCAGCCTAAAAGTATCTGGAAATGTGTTATTTTTCGGTATTATCCCCAAATTTTAGAATAATTTGTCCGTCGTTTGAGACAGTAACTTTGCAGGAGAATCCATTTTGAATACAAATTCAATACGGGGTTCGAGTGACGTCATTGCTCACACTCGATCATAAGCGTAACCGTATGTAATCGTGCCCATCAAATGAGAGACCAGGAAATAGTCGCAGCAGCACAACTATCTACTTCTAATTTTTAAAGATCCGAGCGCCAGATACAAATATAGCTATTATCAGAGTGTCACCTTGAATAATTTTTAAAACATCCAAATATCAATTTTCTCAAAAAACAAAACATCTTGAGTATAAATAACTTTAGAAAATCTTTCGCACAACAACAGCACCTGGAAATGATTTTATTTATTGATTGCAACTACAAGGAATGTCTGGAAATAGGAATTTTTATTCTTGTAGTATTATCCCCAATTTTAGGATAATTTGTGGAGCTCGAAATCGCCGAAATCAAGGAAAACCTGATAAATAGTATCCCAATTGTTTAGTTTGTCCAAACAACGTTATCAGCTCAGATTTCTTCGATTATTACCAAGATATGGATTGGACGACCATATCAGGCGTCTGAGACAGTAACAGATCTGAGACAGTAACTGATCAGGGCCATCCGTTTTACATACAAATGTAATATGGAGGACGAGTGACGTCATTGCTCATACTCGATCATGAGCTTAACCTTATGGAACTGTGCACGTTGCATGAGAAAACAGGAAATAGTAAAAAAAGCGCATCTATCTGGAAAACTGCCATTGTAGATCTATCGGCCAATGAGCTCATTCCGAGAGAGAGGAAACACGAAGTATATCTTGATAGGTCAAAATGATCATCAAAAAATGTTATGCAGAAATATTGGAGATGTACGAATTTGGCAAATAAATAAAGGCTACAATGGTTGGGCTAGCTTCCTTTTTTTCGTTTTGAAACGGGATGAAAAATATCGGCGTTCATCACTGAAAATAATTACTATTTTGAGAACTTGGATAGTATAAAAGATGGAAAATGTTTCGACTATGTTTTAATTTGTTAACTATGACTAGTTGAAAATATAATTTTATCTAATAAACTGGTGGCTCTTCCAATTGCTTGTTTGGCTTTACGGAAGGATTTTCACAATGCTTAAATCTATCCTAGTTTCCTTACTTCAATTAAGCACGAGGCATCGATGTGCCTTTTTCACACTGGGTTTTTAATTCCCGAAAATATCATAAATGCCACATTGTACGACCACGAAAAAATTACTACTACACAAATACTTCCATTATTTCCATTCCCGGACTTTAAAGTTCACTTATGTACACAATCAAGGATATGTTTTTCTCTCTAGCTCATACAGACCGGTCACCACAGATTCCTTCCTATTCAGATAAACTTTAATATATACTTTAATTTATAAAGCTCAAAATCGATTGTTTCATTTTATTCTACCCTAAGAAGGCAGATAAGGAAACTCCCTAGACTGCTGAAACGACATCTTAAACATCCTATCTTACAGAAACCCTTAGCTTAACAACTTATTAAGCTGCCCTCGCATTGTCAGCAACAGACGTGGCCGGGAGGGCCAAGCAGCTTTAGTACAAACAACAGGCCATCTGGCAAAAAGTTTACATTTTCGGGTCATGCTCCCATGGGCAAAAATGCGTTACGCTTCCTTTGTATCTGTATCTGTGTCTGTACATGTATATGTGATCTGGAAGTGTGTCAGCTTTTATCTATGTAAGTTGTATTGCAGTTGGCTGGGCTGAGTACTCACTGGATAAGATAGATAGACAGTTGCAACCAAATGCTGCAACACAATGCAGAGCAAGATGTGGTTAACAAGTCATACAACTACAGATACAGTTTTGAAGAAAATTGCAAATGTATGCGTGAATAAGTGAGTTTGTGTAAGTGTGTGTGTATCTGTGTGACTGGCCGTCAAGTTGCATGTGGCACAGCCATAAAGCTTAAGTAAAATGTGAGTTTGCCCCAATGCCAGCTGCTGAAGTGTGTCAATATTGCAAGTGTCCAAGCGGCAGCTATGTGTGTATCTATGTGGTGAAAGAGTCAGTTTTGTTGACAAAAATGTACATAGAGAGTCACATAGATACGCACACATACATGCAACGTGCATTGACTAACTAATGAGAAAATAAGTAAGAATGAGCGACTAAACTACGCAACAGAACGCACTAATGATCCGAAAAAAAGAAGAGGAAAACCTAAAAACGAAAGAAAATAGTCACCAAAGTTTTCCAAGTTGTAAATATGTATCTTGTCCAGTTTATGCGTTTTAAATTTGAAATTTTATGACAATCACGATTGGCAGAAGCAACTTGTTGTAAGTATCTTCTTTGTACGTGGACTATTGGCATTTGATGGCCAAACTCTTAAAACTGCAATAAAAACTAAAGTTCGATAAATTGATTTGACAACTGCCAATTGAGTTTAGTAAGTTCATTAGACGATGCAATGAATTTGAGAAGTATGCGTTGAACTATGACGTCACTGGTTCAATTTCTGTAAGGTAGCAATATCAAACACACTGATCGGACCCTATTAGTGCGGCTTCAAACCTAGTAAGTCCACCACAGACCAGATCTTCACTCTACGCCAAATCCTGGAAAAAACCCACGAAAAACAGATCGTTACTCATCACCTCTTCGTCGATTACAAAGCTGCGTTTGATAGCCCGATAAGAGTTCGCCTATACACAACCATGTCTGAATTCTGTATTCCTGCAAAGCTGATTCGTCTTTGCAGAATGACATTGAGCGGCACCATCAGCTCTGTCAAGATAGGAACGGACCTCTCCGAACCTTTCAATACTGTTCGAGGTTGCAGACAAGGCGACCCTCTATCATGCGACCTCTTTAATTTCGTAATGGAAGGGGTACTGCGGAAGGCCGGTGTACATCGCAATGGCACTTTTTTTTACAAGAGTGTCCAGCTTCTTGCATACGCTGATGATATCGATATCATCGGTCGTTGTATGCTGCATTTTCCGCATTCAAAAAGGAGTCAGCGAAAGTGGGTCTAGCGGTAAACGAGGGCAAGTATATGCTGTCTACTAACAGGAACGCTCGGCGTCTGGGCTCCCATGTTGTAGCGGACCGCTATACTTTTGAAATGGTCAAGGATTTCACGTACCTTGGCACCGCCGTTAACACCGGAAATGACATCAGCCTGGAGATAAAGCGGAGAATTACATTTGCCAATATGTGTTACTATGGTCTCAGTAAGCAGATGTGTAGCAGAGACCTCTCCCGAACGACAAAAGTAACACTCTACAAGACGCTCATCTTGCCCGTGCTCTTATACGGCGCAGAAGCATGGGATGTGTCACGGACAGATGCAGCTGCTCTTGGGGTGTTTGAGAGGAAAATTCTACGCAAAATCTTCGGTCCCGTATGTTTTGAGGACGCCTATCACATACGGATGAACCACGAGCTGTCCAGCGCATCACAATACAACGGCTGCGCTGGCTCGGCCATGTCGTACGCGTGGATAACGATGCTCCAGCGAAAAAGGTACGACGACCACGACTCCGATGGAAAGATCAAGTGGAGGAGAACCTATCCTCCCTTGGTATTTCTAATTGGAGAAGGAGCGCGCAAAGCAGAGGCGCCTGGCGAGAGCTACTGAGGTCGGCCGTAACCCGAGCGCGGGTTGTAATGGCCATACGATGATGATGATGGCAATATCAAACTTTATACAAATGTCAAGATAAAATCGAAATACAACTAATATTAATTTGGACGCGATATTGCTAATTTGAAACGATTTATTTGTGTGTTCTTGCGTGTTTCATATTCGTCTACACACTTGTGTGTAGCTTGATCAAAATCGGTCCACAATTTAATATAGCTACTATACAAAAATTGATTCAGTGGTTTGTTTTTTGCATACAGACACGCTCGAAATTTATGTTTTGTTCATGTTGTGAGATTATGACATAATTAGCTAGTTTCGTCTCTAAAATAAGCAAATTTAGTTTAAGTTTGTTGTTCCTAAGGTGCGCCTGCAAATTAGGATTGGAATCTATGGAGGTTTTCAATGTTGAAGAACAGAACTGCGTAGCATCATCCTTAATGGACAACCTTAAAAAGGTCAACTTAAAAGCTTCCAATAATAGAGACATATTTGATGCTTTATTAAAGTTAAATAATTTTTATTATTTTTATGTTATACTATTAATTAATAATTAAAAAAAAATTGTATTGCCAACAAATGTTCAATAAAAGTTCCGCTAACGCTTAGAAAATTAATAATTTAAAAATATTGTGAGGCATCTAAAGTCTTACACAAGAAACAAACGTTTATATGAAAATCCCCCCGTTCCAGCACCTCATTTTTTTATTTTTATACCCTGTACCGTATGGTCCAAGGGTATATTAAGTTTGTGCAAGCCGAAAATGTATGTAACATATAGAAGGAGACGTCGGAGACACCCCAAAGTTACCTAAAATATGATCAGGGTGAATAGAGAAGTCGATATACCCATGTCCGTCTGTCCGTCTGTCCGTCCGTCCGTCTGTCCGTCTGTCCGTCCGTCCGTGTGAACGCCTAGATCTCAGAGATGGTAAGAGCTAGAGTTACCAAACTTTCACATTAGATCCCATATTATTCCATAGGAGGCAAGTTTATTTTATTTTTTTGATATCGGGGATAAATTATATAGCTCCCATGGGGGTGTTTGAGACGACCTCGAAAAAAAAAGCGTTTTAGATGAATAATTCGTTTTTTTATAAAGATATCGTAACGAAATTTGGCAATCGAAAGTTTTTATAGTTCCCAATCACTGTACCAAATTTGATCAAAATCGGTTGACTATATCATATAGCTCCCATAGGACCGATCGGCCAAAATAACTTTTTAAAGAAAAATTGGCTATATTTCGTTTTTTAATAAAGATATCCTAACCAGATTTGGCGTTTGGAAATTTTTTAGACCACTTAAGCAATGTGCCAAATTTGAACAAAATCGGTGGACTATATCATATAGCTCCCATAGGTCCGATCTTCCAAAACATCGATTTTTTAACAAAATTTGTTGTGTTTCGTTTGTTTGTTAAGATATTGGGACCACATTCGTGAGTATTTTATAGTTCCTAAGCACTGTACCAAATTTAATCCAAATCGTTTGACTAGATCATATAGCTCCCATAGGACCAATCGGTCCAAAAACACGTTTTTTATACAAAATTCGATGTGTTTTGTTTGTTTGTAAAGATATTTGAAATAACTTTGGCGTTCATATCTTTTTTTAAGGTATTTAAGCACCGTGTCAAATTTTATTGAAATCGGTTGACTATATCCTTATAGCTCCCATAGGAACGATCGGTCAAAAAAAAAATTTTTGCTTAAAAATTCTTCTGTTTTTGGTTTTTTGTGAAGAAATCGGACTTTATTACAAGCTAGTGGTACAGGGTATCCTAAAGTCGTCCGCGCCCGACTTTACGTCCTCCATTTTTTTAGCAAAAAGTGCTGGTTGGTACCCTGATAAAAATGCATTTTCATGTGTTTTTTTATGTTGAATTATTGATTTATTGATTACCTTTTTTGTTCTTTTTTGTCATACAAAAGTGACAAAATGGAAATTCTTTATCTGGTACAAAAGCCGATTTTCACTGTATTACCAAAATAGTGCAGGTTGGGAATTTGGTGAAAATTAAAGTCAAAGGTGCCTTTCTATCTCTTGTTGAGATAAGTTGTAGTGAAAACTATAAATAATAAACACTTGAAATCTTTTTGGCCGAAATAAATTGACAAATATTAAAATTAGTAATGTAATACAGCTCACTTTTAATTTCTTTCGAAATCTATATTCTATTCTATATTCTATAGAAATCCCTCTCCTGTTAACTTCATAGAAAAGCAATAAACTTGGTAACGTGGGACGGCTAACCAATTTTGGGTGTAACATTCGATTGAATGCTTGCTATAAGAAATGTAATTAAATGTTATCAAAAAATTGAAATTGAATAACAATTTTAACATGGCGTGTTTTTATTCTAGTAATATCATGATGTGTAGGCATAACTAGATATAAGTTATACAACTATATGTTCTATATTTAAATATGAATAATTGGCCTTTGTTGGCATCGAAAGGAAAGGAAATATACTACCAACGCCAATAACACTCAACATACGGATGTGACACGAAATGTCAAGGCAACCCTCGAACAAGCTTATAGTAGGTAATGACGCCAGTAAGTACAAAAAAACCAGAGAAGATTATTTCATTCTAAGTCGTTTTTAGAGTTTTCCCTTCATAACTAGAAATTTAGATCTCTTTGATGGCAGCCCATGTGGAAACCTCCGGTGGCAACAATGGTTCACGGATGGTTCGAAAACTGAACAGAGTTTAGGTGTTGAAATCGTTGGACCCAACACCAGAATCTCTATCATCTGGCCTAGCATCTTTCATAGCCTAGCTGCTATTAGGCCATTATCATCCTGGAGCATCTCCTCCAGGATGGTTAAAGAATGCCATAACTACCTCCAAAGCATGTCCGCTCGGAACAAAGTCGTACTATGTGGATGGTAATACGATCACTGACGATCTAGAACGACAGGGTGCCTCCACCCTGACTACATCTTCTGCGCCGTTTTGTGGTATTGGTTGGTCCACAATCAAAACCATAATAAATGGGCTGCAGGAGAACATAGGAGATACTGGTTCTCCTTACCGGGGCTTCGTCAAGCAAAAGTGCTTGTCAAACCTCTCGATAAGATCAAGGCAAAAGGTCTTGGCAGAGCGAACCTAAAGCTACTTGTAGCTTACTTATCTGGCCACACACTGTTAGATACCATCTACAGAAAATTCGCCAATCGGACCCTTCAGAGTGCAGACTCTGTCTAGAAGACGATGAAACTATCAGATACATACTCTGTGACTGCGCAGCGCTGGTATGGGACAGAACCTGTCATATGGGAAAGGAACGGATAAGTCCCTTCCATCTTCGGTGAACACCAACAAAAGACCTTCTACTATTCATGCGGAAAGCGGAAAGTCTTTTGCTTTAATTTATGGGTATGCTATCTTTTGGTCGCAGTGCCCCACCTCAACAGTGATTAAAAATATATCTGAAAAAAATCTTTTTAAAATAGCTCTGGTAATTTTATTTACCTTGATTTTTAGATCAAAAATCATTACACATATGTCTTAAAGCATGGAAGATTGTTATTTGAGTTATAAAAGTCTCTTCTCAAGGATGTCTGGCTTATAAGGAGGAATTAAGATATGCACTGTCTTAAAAAACTTTTTAAATGCCAAATAAACCTTAGGCTGATTTTAAGAAAGCCACGATTCAAATTTTCGACACATCCCTCTTGCATAAACTTTAAATTAGAGAATATTCTGTGGAAGCGCAGATAGTTACACATCAGCACAATACAGATACTCACGCACACACACACTTGTACCCACACTCTATTGCGTCGCACGCCCCCCTTGTCCCACTCAGCGTCGCGTTGCTGCGTTCTCGTTGTCCTTGTCGTAATCAGCCAAATAACGACTATGAAATGTCGGATAAGCGTAAAACTAATAAAAAAGCATTGCATAGCGCAAGGGGCAGAAGAATAGCAGCGGAACGGAACAAGCAGCAACCAAGCAGTATAAATCCATGTTGCATGCAACGTGGCGAGCTCAGTCTCGCGCTTTCTTTAATGTTCTCGGCCACAATAAGACACCAAATAGTGGCAGCTACCAAACCAATGCGTTTCTTCCTAATCCCGCTACCACATCCCAGCCGCCCCTGCTCTCCCTCTTAGTTGCCTTAAAGCGTTTATCATTGAAGTTGAATGGCGTCAAACCCTCGACGACATTTTATTTGCTAGCTGGTAATTTTGTTTCCTTTTTGCTGCGCATTGTGCTAGTTTTTTGGTTAATGAACCGAAACGCGTGTTTGTCTCCGTGTCAGCAACGTCAGTCAGTCAGTTACTTCGTTTACCCCCCCTTATTACGCCCTATGCTACACTGAGAGAAATACATAGTAAGGTATTCAAAACAAAAAATTAATGAAAGATGAGTATCCGAAAAGCGAATGTTAATACCACTACGAATTCTGGACTCCTAAGTGGAGCATAGAGCCTTCTCGGGGAATGCCACCTTGTCGGGGTGAGGGGGCTTATTAGGGGCCATGAATCCAAGGGGGATGCCGGCGGTAGCATAGCTATCGGTAGCGCCACCCATGCCGGTAAGGTTGAGGAAGAGTCCAGAAACTAAGAGCAGTCCACAACAAATTCTGATGCCTTTTTGCAGCCAAATTGCCATCAGGTAAGCGTCTGTTTCCCCAAATCAGGGGCGGCTTCTTACTAAAGAATCTTTGAACCCATCACTCATTGATTCTTATAAAAGATGTCAGAATAACATGGAACAAAACAATAATGGAAACATGTCTCCACCGGGTACCCAACCATTATTGGTCAATCCCCCTGCTACGGCAGCCAGCACAGAGGATTTGGACGTGCTATTTTCACCTTATATAGACAACACGATGCATGCAACCAAACCGAACTAAATTGGTCTCAAACTGCTCGATTTTTAAAATAAATCGCATATGATTTTACATTTAATTAAAGGTTCACAAATGGACTGCAAATGTGTCTCAAGTTCAAGATTTAGTAAACTTTATAGTCCCAGTTTTACTTTTCAGCATTGGTGGATTGAAACAAAATTTCGACGATATTGGTTCGTAGATTTGATTTTTTGAGAACTCAAATGTATCCTTTTCTGCATTGGCTGATCAAAACAAAATTTTAAGGCTATTGGTTGGTGGATTTGAATGGTTGAGAAACTTCATGTGTATTCGAACACTCAAAACTCAAAAAATATTACGTATTGCACTTGATCAACCTAACCAAATTAAAAAAAAAATTGTTAGTAAGTTATTTCGAGTACCCCTCAATCATTTTTTTCCTGCAAGTTCCCTGTTCTAAGTAAAATTTTCAACGTCCTTTAATACAGTAGCGGACAAAACAATCCGGACACCTGATTTGCGCTTCTATATGCGAACTTTGAAGAGTCGTGAGCGGCGCATAAATATTTCGATCGACTTAAAACATTTTATTTATAATCGTGTTTTATTTAGCTTTAAATAAGTATTAAGTTTTTTATATCAAAGTTTTCTGGAAGGTGAAAAAAATGTCTCAAAAGACTGATTTTCATATAGAAGCTCTATTGGCTCTGCGTTCAGAAAACTTGAGCCTCCGTGCTATAAATGCAAAAGTTGGATTCATTACATCTTCGATAGGTAAAGAAATAAAGAAACACCCTGACACAGGAAGGAAGAACACGACCAACTAGGAAAATCAGATATTGAAGCGCTTAAGCATGGAAAATCGGTTTAAAATCGGTTCAAAACCACTGAAGACATAAGAATTCAATTTGTCAAGTGTGGAGGAGTCAATATTAGCACAAGAACTGTGCGAAGACACCTCGTGGAGGAAGGACTCAATGCTCGCCGGCAAACAAAAAAACCGGTCTTAACCTTAAAAAAAGGCTACAATGGGATAATACCCACGAGTCTTGGACCTTAAATAATTGTAGAAATGTCATGTTTTCTAATGAATCCAAAATAAACCTTTTTGGTTTAGATGGGATGTCCTACGTACGCCGTAAAGTCAGAGAGTGGGTTAAGAACGAGTGTCTAAGACGAACTGTAAGCAAGAGGGGTCCCGTATGGTCTGAGGATCATTTTCCTACTATGGAGTACCATAGTGATCTGGTAAACGCAGAAAAGTATCAACGAATTTTGGACAAACATCTTATACCATCAATTGAGAGACACCTTTCGTATTCCGATGATTTAATTTTTCGGGACGATTCTACTCCTTGCACATTCAAAATAACTTAAAGATCCTAGGTGATGTCATGTGGTAACATTCCAAAAAATATTATATATCGCGTAGAATCGTAACCAAATGGGATATGGAAGCGATGTGCCTATAAAGTTTCTCTAATTTATTGTAAAATATTTAATCGATTTGCGCAAATCTCTATATAAGTATCTTTATATCCCTATTAATATTGCTTAATCGTGTGTCGAACCCTTTGGTCATAATTTTATATTTGATTCTATTTTTATTTACAAGATAGTTATTAGAGAACTAGGTAAATTATATTATACTTATTCAGACATTTTACAATGTTTACAATTTTCGAAATCTTCAAACTTTTGATATAATTCCCCCTTTTTTTTATCTCAATTACGGACAATTTAGCGACTACAATAGCCTAGCGACAGAACACTAGAGGCTGTGGGTTCGAATCCCACATTGAGCATAGTTCTCCACTTTGGTCTTTTTCTATTTCCCTAATTTTTCCTGTCTATTCTATCCTTATCACTTACTCCCATTATCGGTATCACAAGGAGCCTGTTCTTGGTTTAAGTGTGTTGGGATATTAAGTCCCAACTGCCGCCTTAACCTGCCTTCCTACGGACAATTTGGGAACTTGTTATGATGTGCCCGGTGAAGAACGCAAAATCCATTTTGTCGAGTATGGAAAAATAAATATTGAAACATTATGTTCAAAAAAAATTGTCTCCCATACATTATTTTTTGAGATTAATGTAAGTCAAGATTTTAAGCGAGTGAGGTTTGTGCTTTTTAAACCATTGAATAAAATATAAATTTGAAAATAAAAATTGTTTCATTTTTTTCTCTCTGTGTACCGTAGCCTGCTCAACTCCTAGCCCCCAGCTGACTGTCTTGACTTGATAGCATTACGCCATTGACTGACTTACTGGCTTGGTTTACTATGGGATTTCTACTCAAGTTGGTTTTGGCAGTTTTTCTGTTCGTTTTGCGCTTTGGCAAAATTGTTGCTAAAAATATTGCAATCATTGTTTTGATGACTTTGTTGGGGGCAAGTCAGTCAAGCATTCGCGTGTACTCACTCCCCTCCCAGAGTTGCCCCAAACCAGATCCTAACCGGTACGTGAGCATGAAATGGGCACGCAATTGGACAAGTCTGGCGCGTTTGTATTATGGCTTATCTTAGCTAGGTTTTTGGGAGTCGGTTACTCGGGGGTTTGGCTTGGCTCATTGAAGCGCATTTGAGGTTGGAGGTTTTTTTTTCCGGGTTTTTGCATTATTGCGTGTGGCTTATGTTTAGCTTATGATTGCAATGTTGGGGCGTGTTCGAGCGTGGAAAAACCAGGCGACAAAGTCGGCAAGGACAACTACGCGTGGCACAATGCACGCGCAACTTTTTTTTTTGGATACATATAGTGCGTATACGTAATGTATAGAGATATAGTAACAAATTGTTTGGCAGCCGGGGACCGGGAGCTGGGCGCTTCTGCTTCGCCAGTTCATAATGCGTTTAATTATATTTGTTTTCGTTGTCTGGCTGGTAATTTTTCTAATTAAATGATGTTTAAGCCATTTATCTTGTGTTATTATTCTGCTCTGCCAAATGTATACAATGTATGTATGGGTAGGAATTCGAAACAATTATGTGGCTGTGGGTAGATACAGATGTACAAGTATATGTATCTAATGGATATGTGTTGGCGCAGATTGTGTATAGTTGTTTGTTTTGGTATGTTCACTTGAATAAGTTTAGCCTTCAGTAGGGAGGTTCGTGGGTTCACGGACTGTCTCTTTGATTATAAAAGTTTCAGCTAATGTTAAAGTTTTGCTCCATGCAATTATGGCGAAGGCATTTAAGAGAAATTAGCTGATAAGCTTATATAACAATATATGTTTTCATGTACAATAGGACGGCAATAAATAGACTTGGAATCAGCGTAATAATAGTTATACGAAATAAAAACACTGTGAATTAGGTGCAAGAATCAGAGTTATTAAGCTCTGATTATGTAATTAATTTAATCAAACTTTCTGTAACTAAAATATGATATAAAGTTTCAAATAAATAAGTACACCCTATTCTGTTTTTGCGCGAATTTGATTTAACTTGATTCGAAAAAGTCATTCCGATAATTTTTTACGCGACTTTATTTGATTTAACGCGTTTTGAAAATATTCTCAATTGTTTGTACTAAAAAATAACATCGTAAGCTCGAAAGATTTTTAAGAAAAAACATCTGCTATAAATTTTAATAAAAAAACTAACTTCCATGTAAAACGATTATTTTATTTTATAAACTGATATTATTTTTATTGGATTTTCAAACGGAGAA
Source organism: Chymomyza amoena (assembly GCA_037043745.1). Classification (NCBI taxonomy): domain Eukaryota; kingdom Metazoa; phylum Arthropoda; class Insecta; order Diptera; family Drosophilidae; genus Chymomyza; species Chymomyza amoena. Next base: position 40,417 of record JBAMAX010001918.1, on the reverse strand, counting down.
CCAATTCCCTATATTTGTATGGTTACTGTGTCTTTTTCATGCGATTTTTTTTTATGCATATTTTCTGAGAACGTATCTATCGCGTAAAAACAGAATTAGATGATTTTAATTTCAACAGAACTAGCTATAACATCAAGTTAAGCTTATTAGTAACTCAAATAAAAAAGCAGAGACACTGGAGTTTTAAAATGTAAAAATTTCCCAGAAGTTCTTTTATGAATGTTTATTGCTTGGAATATAAATCCTTACCAAAAAAATAAAAAAATGCCTCACTCGTCTGAATTGAGTACAGTTCCACAAAAATTGTTTTCATGCATTTAAGCACCATTTTCAGAAAATGCTTTTTAATATAAAATAAAATATAATTCATTTCGTTTAAAAGCAATTCCAAAGAGCCACATACAAAGAACATTATGTACAATCAGTGGTTAACATACTAACCACTTAACAAATATAATATATGTATGAATTTTTAATAAATGCTTCCAAATTGCTCATAAATAAATTTTCATATATTAACAAATAAACTATTGTCATCGTCATAATTAAAAAAGATGGCGTAAGCTTAAGTCGGGCGCGGCCGACTTTGGGATACCCTGTACCACTAACTTGCAATAAAATCCGGTATATTGCTTAAGAATACGAAAATTTAGGTAACGATACCTACAAAAACAACCCAAACAAACGAATTTTGACCAAAAAGGTTTTGGAACGATCAATCCTATACTGCTTGGGTACTCTAAAAAACTTCTGAATGCCAAATTCTGTTCCAACTTCTTAACAAACAAACGAAACACAAAGAACTTTCTTAAAAAAACGATTTTTTGACCGTTTGGTTCTATGGGAGCTATAAAATATTACATCATGGCGGATGAATTTTTATAGGGCCGAAAATATGTTCTAGGGCTCTCTGCGATTTTGATTCTTTGATTCATTTCAAGTTACTTTGCCTAAGAAATTACGGCCCGAAAACTAATACCGAGCGGTCCACTTTTTCAAAATAGGCAGGGCGGATTAGTTTGTATGTGCCCGAAAAAACGTTCTAGAGCTCTCAGCGATTTTGGATAATTTTAAGCAATTTTGCCAAGAAACTTTGATTCTAAACTGAATTTTAAGCCATTCACTTTTTTAAAATAGGTTTTTTATTAAAATATTAAAAAATCGATGTAGACATTTTATTTCCAAGGCCAAAAAACGATATTTTTGCTTAGCCAAATGTGCATTGAGGTCGAGGAATCCGTTTTTACATAGATTTTTAATTTTAAATGCCAAATGTAGTTCCAACATTTTTACAAACAAACGATACACGAAGAATTTTGCTCAAATATAAAATAGTCAACGGATTTCGATAAAACTCGGTACTCTAAAAATTTTCTGAAGGCCTAGCTTGGTTCCAATACATATTTTCGTAAACAAACGAAAATACAGTGAATTTTGTATAGAAAACGTTTTTTTGACCGATTGATCCTATGGGAGCTATATAATATAATCAACTGTTTTTATCAAATTTGGTACTCTAAAAGACTTCTGAAGGCCTAGTTTGGTTCCAATGCTTTCATAAACAAAAAAAAACAATGAATTTTGTTCAAAAACCTTTTTTTGACCGATTGGTCCTATGGTCATGATATTTTCATAGAACGCTTTTCTTTGCAAACGAATTATCCATCTAACGTTTTTTTTTTTTTTTTTTTTGAGGTGCTCTGAGAAACCTCTTTGGAAGCAATATAATATAATCCCAATATCAAAAAGTAGAATAATCTTGTCTGCTAGGAAATAATAATAAGCCTTTGTACTATATGGGACAGTTATGCTGGAGAAACATCGGTGTTGGCCAACATAGATATTTTCGATATTTTTTAACTACGATACGTCGATGTTTATCGAAGATGTATATCGAAGTTCATGTGGCGGCCATTTTTTTATAATGATTAAATAAATTCGGAGTGGGTCATCTGTTGGTTTGGTTATACATATAAGTAATTTTAAATAATAAAATTGAATTAACAAACAAACCAAGAAAGACATATTTCCATAATATACGTTTCAAAATTAAGGGGCACACCTAGTGTGACAACCTAAAAAAAGCCCATTTTTGGGAATTAAAAAAAAAAAACTAGTGAATCCATCTATTTAAAATTTTGAGGGTATATTTATACATGTTTTGAGAATACACAGTAAAATTTTTGAAATAAAATATTGAATATTTTTGAAATGATCTCCGCGATCTCCGGCGGCGCCAAAAAAAAGGTCCTCCACTGCTGGAGTGATTGCAGCCTTCTCCTTTGATAAAACGCAAAAAAAAAAATTCTCGTTAAACTAAAACATATTGTCTGTACGATGACCCTCGGGCGAACAAACAAATCAAAAATTGACAAAATGGCGGCATGTTGAAAAAAAAATTTTAATTTTTCCCAAAATTTTGGTCGTTTTTGGCCTCCCAAAATTAGATTTTTGATCAGATCAAAAAACTGGAGGGTCATTGTATGGAGAACTATATAGAGGAGATGCAACAAAAATTTGATAGCGATCGGATCATTTGTTTCCGAGTAATCACTCCAGTAAATTCGAAAAATGCTGTTTCGAGAAAAACGCGTTTAAAGATAAAATGATTGTTTTCACTGTTATAGAGCGGCTACTCTTTTAAATGGCTGTAACTCAAAAACTATTTAAGATATCGATTTAAAATTTAAGTATGTTGTTTTTAAATGGATAACCTATCGAAATATGGAAAAAAAAATCGATTTTTTGAAAATTTCACACTAGGTGTGCCCCTTATTTGCATTTCATAAAAAAAAGTAAAAAAATAATAAATAACAATCCAAATGTTATACAAAAAAAAAAGTGGTGTAAACTTAACAGATGACAGAGGCATCCCTTATGGATTTTGTGCAGCCGAGTCCCAACTCCAAAAAGCTCCTTATACATGATTATGGATAACCACCAAAAAATCCCCCATAATTTAGATATTATGTAAGAACCATTGAATCGGGTTTTTTTGGATCCGAAGTCCGGGTGCCTCTGTCTCATGTAAAGTTTACAATACTTTTTTTTTTGTGAGCCTGTGAGCTATTACAGAAAATGTTTTGTTCCTGCCAGAATTGCAGTCCTATAACCTTTAAACTAATTTGAGATCCATTTATTATGGTTATTAAATAAAATCATGTCAACTTTTTTTATTTAAGCGAACTGCGCTTGTCGCTCACTAGATTGCTAGCCTTGCTAAACATGCGCTCGCTTTCTGTGGATGTTGCAGAAATATAGAGGTATTCTTCGATAATTGAAAATCAAAATAAAAATATCGAACATCGGAAAAAAATTTATCGGTACATCGATATAACATTACGTCCAGCACTAGTAAAGGGCATAACAAAAGACAGCGCTAGTTAGTCACAGATGTTCCAGCTGTTTTTTTTTTCAGTAATAATCAAGATGTTAAAATAGCCTTTTTGCTACTTAAATAAACTTGTTTCGACACAAAATAATTATTATGTGGTTTGTCTATATAAGTTTTTTTACCAGTAAATTGCTTTTTATGGAAATACATTTTTATATCACGATTTTGTACCCACTCGTTGCTCTTACATAATTTATTGTCAACAGAAGCACTTACCCGTGTTATTACGTCTTAGCGGAAAGAAATCCGACCCAGTAACGTTGGCGGTAGGCTAATAATTATTATAATCAATCGTCTTTTCCCCTCAAGCCGACAGCGGTCATCGACATATCCAAATTTCCCACGCGGTTGTACCAAATTTATGTCGTTCTATTGTGCTTAATTATATTTACACAGACAGCATACTCAGGTAACTGAAACTGTAGTTTTTGAGAGAGCAAAAACAAACCACCCACATTACATCGTGTGGGCTTCTGACGCGTACAAAGTTACGATCGCGACTATTCTGCTGATGCGCTGACCTACTTTGTGACAGCCCTCTACGAAAGCTGCAGCCGAAATGCACTCTCATGCTCTCTCTTACTCTCGCGTCTTTGTCGTTGTGAATGTGAGCTTCAATCGTAGAGCTTGTCGGTGCGGGAGCTTAGGGGGTGGCAGTCACTAAGCGAGGTTAGCAATTTGGTGAGCGGCGGTAAAGAGCGACGCTCATTGTTATGCAGCAGCAGGGCTAAGGGCGTTAAAAAAGAACTAGTTTTAATTGTGAGCGTGGCTTTGTAATAAAAGAACTAGCTACAGATGCATTAATGTAATCACAAAAGAAGAAGAGTATGAAACTTTAAACAAACTTAAATAAAGCTTTTAATATTCGTTCATTAAACAAAACGATATTATTATATTTATTTTGTTTGCCCATTTTGATAGATATTTACTTGGTTAGCTAATAATGTGTTGAATGCATTTATTGCTTTTTTTAAGAGTATTTTTTTGATAAGCGAATTATAATTATTTATGAGGCTAAAACGAACTGAGTTAAAAAAATATATGCTATTATTGGTTTTAAGTCTTAATTGGGGAGTAAAACTGGGCGGTAGAAAATTAGTAGTTATATAAATTAGTTTTAAAGTTATTATTTTTATAAATTTGTTATATAGTTTAGACCATAATTTTTGGCAACGACTATATTTTAAGTTATATTGAAGAACAGAATACTCCACGCACGAATTTGATGATACAATGTGCATCATTATGTTACTATAAGGAGCTTCTAAAGTATTTTAAAAGATTGGTTATTTTTGTGCCAGCATGCGTAAACAAGAAAAATATTTTCCAGATAGCGGTAAAATGGGACAAATTTTCTTTTTTGGCATAGCTAAAATTTGTAAACACCCAATTCTATTTCTACATAGCATTTTTTATACGGTTTAAAATTAAAATATGTGCACAAACAACTTTTTTATAATCCTTTAGAAATTTAGTTAGAGAATTCCCTCTAGATTAATTTATTTTTTACACAATTTTTCCTGGAACGTATCTACCATGTAAAACCAGAATTAGGTGAATTTAATTTTGGATCCAAATATTGAAAAGTACCTGAAAATGAAATTTTTAATTTTCGTTCAAAAGTAATAGACGTGTTGAGCTTTTACTATCGAAAGCGGGAATGTCAAGTTTTTCGAACGGATTTTGGCATATTACTACCAGGGTTTACAACCCTTTTAACCCCTTTAACTCTGGTATTGCATACATTGGATTCAAATACAAAAAACTCAACCATATCGAATTCTTTTGCATTGGTTATTGTTTTTCTCTACTAGGCTGGTTTATTTTGAATATTCCTATATACACAGCTGTTCTTAGGTTAGACAAACGCTTTTTTAAAATAAATTGCTCTATTTATAATCACGCATGTTCTGTCCAAAATGTTTTTCTCATCAAAGTTCGAATCTTATTTGAAACATATTTGCCCATAGTTGGTTGATGTACGAAAAAAATAACTGTTCTTTCAAAGACCCTAGAATTGACTGTGCAATCACGTGGGTTGTCAGTTGGTCATTGAAATAGACGCACCTTACATTTTTCAAGTGCAATTGTTTTGATTGAAAAAATACTGCAAATAAACAAATCAATTATTTTCAAGCAATTTTTAAACCAAAAATGGGAAAGCTACCGTTATAAGCTTATTGGAACATCAAAAAATAGACTTCTTTCACTCGCATAGACTATGACTATCCAATCGAAACATTGCCAAAGAGATAAAGCGTAGTTCCAGCACTGTTGACAGATATTTAAAGGATCCAAAGGCATATGTTGCACAAGAAAAAGGCAAAATTATTAGAATTGCTTCCAATTCGGCTCCTTAGAGCAGCTTAGATTAAGGAATTAGGTGGAGTAAAAGAAAGCCTCTCAACTGTTCAACGTACAATAAGAAATGCAGCAGAAAAATTACCTCTTTATAGCATTCAAAAAGCAAAGCTTCAATTTTGAAGGAAGGTTGTTTTTACTGATGAAAAATGTTTTAATTTAGATGGCAGTGACGGATTTCAATACTATTAAATGATCTATTCAGACTAATCCTATTCATAGCGCTCGTGTAGTAAAGACGCTTGTTTCGAGTCAAAACGTTAATATCATGACTTTGCCACCATATTCTTGAAAATGTTTGGGGCTGGCTCAAAAGGAAGATATACGAAGGGGGAAATCAATACGAAGATAAGGAAAGATTAACTGCAGCTATTAAGCATGATTGGAGCGAGATTTCCGTGAACTACATAGATTCCCTGTATCAATCTATGGAGGACAAATTATTCTCTTCCAAAAATATGAATGAGTCTAAGTGCGCCTATTCCAATGACCAAGAAATAAGTGCCTTACTTTAAGTAGTATTAAGAAAATGTTTGAAAAACTAATTTTGGTTAACTTTTTATGATCATTTGAATATTATACTTGAAGTATTATTTAATAACCAAGGTTTTTGCTTATCAACTTTTTTTCAATCATCATTAAAATTAAAGATAATTATCAAATTTTAATGCAAGTAAGTGTGCGTTTAACCTATGACCAGCAGTGTATAATATAATGCATGTTTTTAATATTTATTTTTATTGATTTTTTCGTTAATACATCGATTGCCCAAAAAATGCAAGCAGTGTTTTTACGTTTATCTTAAAATTCATTAATAATATTTTCATTTTTAGTTATATTCACACAAGAAGTGGCTTAATTGCTTTAAAGAGTTCAACTAATAAATAAAAAAAATCGTTCACAAAGATTTTTAAAGTTGTTTAGTATTGTTTCAAGGTTCTTCTAAAATTCTACAGTGCCAAACCAGGATACAGAGAATCTCAAACTTTTTCCTGTGAATATTTGTGGCTACAGTAAGATAATTCTCAGGTCAAATATTTTTAAGGGGCACACCTAGTGTGAAATTTTCAAAAAATAAATTAATTTTTTTGTCATTTCAAAAATATTCAATATTTTATTTCAAAAATTTTACTGTGTATTCTTAAAACATGTATAAATATACCTCAAAATTTTAAATAGACTGATTCACTTGTTTTTTATTAATTCCAAAAATGGCCTTTTTTAGACTGTCACACTAGGTGTACCCTTAAGTCATCCCATTTTAACTTGGTCCTGAAGGGTTAAGCACAATTTTATGTCGCTGGTAAAATACGAAAAATTATTACTTAAGGCATGTAGCCTTAAAGGAAAGGGCTTAGATATATTGTCGACGCTGAATCGTGCAAAAACTTGACCTCAAAGATAATGAAATATAATGGTGCTGATCTATTTGTTATGATTTTTATCAATTTTTATCAAAAAAATAATCAGAAATAACAAGCTTTAAAAAGTGTTAAAATTAGTTGGAACATTAAAAACTTTTCACTACAAATAAAATCTGTGGCACCATTTGAAAATTATATATTCATCTGATAACAGGAACTTTCAACAGCTATGTCAGCAATTCTCGAAATATAGGATAGGTATGTAAATTTTTAGGAAAAAAAAATAAAAAACCAAATGGGTGAGTCACACTCTGTCCAAAATGTAGTTTTTTGCATAGCCATGTCATGAACAATTTTTGTTGTTTGACCTTTTTGGAAAAGCTGACTTACTTCCATTAACAAATTTAATTAGTCCACCATTTGAATAATTTATATTTAAAATAAAAGGACAGATTGATATCGAAAAATAGCTCAAAAACCGTTGGTTTTGGGAATATGTTTAATTAAAAAACTGAAAGCCACACAGGTTTTGACCCGTCAAGTTAATGACTATGACATTATTTGTAAATTAATTAAATTTAAATGAATTTATCTTATAAAAATGAGGTTGCAAGTATATATGGGGACTGAAAAATAGAAAACGCCATTCTGACCAGACAAAAAGGAACTCTCTTAAACAATTTTTCTCTACTTAAGATATAGTGATTCATAACATCCTAAGCCTCTAATGAGTGAGTCATAAAGAAGACTCATTTTTAGCAATGGGAATTTTCAAGAGAATTCCTTCTCAGCAATATCCGCATTAAATATTAAAGACAAAATTTATATTTAAATTTTCACATTTATAATTCACAATTAAAATCAATTACGCTAGGGTACCAATAAACGCAAAATTAGCATATTTACGAGCCAATTTAAAGTGCCAAAGAGCCACTTCAGCTGCACATAAATTAATCTGTTATAACCGTCATTTGGCGTGACTTTCCAGCAGGAAAAATATAAAAAATAATAAAAATAATCATAAAAAAAAATAGCCAGGAAATAAATTTATAAATATGCGTTTTATTTAAAGTACCAAAGCCGAAGAGCCGTGCACTCCTAACTCCTCCTCTTACCCGCCGCGCTGTCTATGCTTTTATTGGCTTTTAAAAACCACTAACGAAATCAATATAGAACTAAGTTGCCAGGAGCAGGGAGCCGGGAGCAGGAGCAGAGTAAAGCAGCGCAAAAACAAGCAGAGCACATAAAAATGCTAAATAAATTGATGAACTGTGGTAAGCGGAAAACAAAAACACGGAAGATGACAGCTGCAAGGAGCAGGACAACGAGTACCAACCATAACAAGGATGCTTTAGTGAAGAAAGAACTGCTTGGGGCTTCCTGCAAGCGTCAAATACTTGTAAGCAGCTCCCCCCAGGACTAGGCTGGATGTGCACTTAGCAGACTAGGTCCGAGGGTAGCGGGTAGCTCCCCGTACAGAAAGTAGCCGCAAAATTGTGCAAAAAATAAATAACGTTAAGATGTTGTCTGGAAATGAAACAAACGGAACAAGAATAACAACAACAAAAATAACAAACAACTTGAATTCAATGAACTAAGTCGGAGTTTTTTTTTTTACTTTTCGCTAGAACAGTTTTAAAGAGTTTCCTTTTTTTTTAACTTGAAGCTCAACTTGATGTTGTCATCAGGTTTATTGGAGACACTGAGGACACTGGCAGACGGCTGATTTATATTGATTTGACGTGGGCGGGTTTAAGCAACCAATTCAAGCGCAACTTTATTGTTATGCCGATTTTCCATATCTGTACACAATTCACTTGCTATTTTTATTTTTTTTTTATACTCGGGCCTAAACAAAAAATGAAAGAAAAAAAATGGCTGCCAAGAACTGAGTTTCTGACATTTACTTTGTGCCCTGTTGGTGCTCTTTCTCGTTTATATTTAAACAATCTATTAATATTGTTCGGCTGCCATATTTCTATACCCTGTAGCTTGAGATAATGAGTATATAAGGTTTGTGGAAATGTAGGGAATATGGAAACCCAACAAAGAGCACTCAAAGTTGCCTACCATATGATCAGGAGAACAAAGCGTCTGTATGAACGCGTAGATCTTGGAGATTAAAAAATATTTTTTCTTGTCTGGAGGTCAGACCATATTTACTGTATATTTTCGGGGTCGATGAATCCGAATCCGAGGTCCAAAAAACCACAGCACGTCAGGGTTTTGACATAACCTCAAAAAACCTCATGCAAATTTTATTTGAGTCCGGGGGTCAGACCATGTTTATTATATGTTTTTTTGGTCGCTGAATCCAAATCCGAGGTCCAAGTATTGTCGAGAAGTCGTGGGGCACATAACCACGAATATTAAGAGGACTATACCTCATGATTGTCAGACCCATGCTAACGTAAGGGACCATATCCTGGGGTAGTAGAACATGCCTTAGCACGACCAGAGAAAAAATGCAGATGTCATATGTATGACAGGAGCTCTGCGCACCTGCCCTACTGCTTCCTTAGAAATATTAACGGAGATCACCGCTACATATCGTTGTTAATATGCATGGGAAAGCCACAGTAATAAGAATTGGGAGGGTAGGGGACGATTTTAGCATCACCAAGAAAGATGCTGCAGATCTAGCAAAGGATAAGCCTATGCTTCTGCAGCCAAGGGATGAGATGCTTGCTGAGTAAAGGTTCAATCAATATTTTGATACCAAACTCAACACAAAGAGGCTTGGACCTCTCTTGTGGCAGTTCACCCTATGAAACCACATACAATAAAGTGGTACACAGACGGATCACTCACTGATCAAGGAAGTAGCCTGGGGTAGTAGGATCCAAGACCAATTATTATAAACCTCTGCGCAGACACACCAGCATTTTCCAAGCTGAAGTCTGTGCTATTGGAAGATGTGCAGAATTCAATCTGCAAAAGAAATACCATGAAAAGGATATTTCCATTTTGTCTGATTGTCAAGCAGCAATAAAGGTATTAAGCAAAGCCAAGATTACATCAAGGCTGGTTAAAGAAGTGAGAATAGGATCCAGGAATAAGCTCACGATTAGATGAGTTCCAGGACATAATAATATTCCTGCAAATAAGCTGGCAGATAAACTTGCAAGGACCGGTGCAGCAGCACCGCCAATCGGTCCTGAACCACACTGTGGGATTGATAACCACGTGGTACGGGACCTACTGAGAATAGAGGAGAGTAAAAAATGACTGCTTCACTGGTCGCAGATACCAGGGCTTAAACAGTCAATAACCCTCCTCTCCAACTACAACCGTAAGAGGTTCAAAGTCATGGTAACGCACGGCACGAAGACCGAGAGAATCCTGAAGGGCCTTCTGACGGGACATTGTAGGCTCCGCAGCTACTTAAACAAAATTGGCAAAGTGGATAGTGGACTATGCGCTTCTGTAGCATAAAGGAAGAAACTGCTTGGTGAATGTATGGCACACGCCGGTAAAAGAAACAAGCTCCTGGGCATGTAAGTTCTCCCACCAAAAATCGTTGTTACCCCAAGACCAAATAAGATACTGCAATACATGCAGGCCTTAGGACTTTTGGGAGAGCTACTCCATGAAGGGGGTACAATAGATCCACCTGGGTCACAGTACACTTATATACCCAATAATAATAATGATCAGGAGAACAAAGGCTTTATCTGAATGCCTAGATCTTGGAGATTATCTGAAATTAATTATTATTGCCAAAAGCAAGCTAAATTTCTACGTCCTCCGGAAAAAGTATTTTTTGTTGTCAATTACTTTTCTCGCTTTTTGTATTTTTAAAGAATTTTGAAAAATTTATTTCACTTTACAAAGCCAAAACATTTGGTTTCAAACCATATAAATAATAAATTTTGTTATAACTGGATGCTAAAAACACTCTGTTCGGATTGGAGCACCGTTTTTTTATTCATTTGTTAATTTTGAATATAGAAAACCAATTTATTTTCGCAATTTTGAGTATGCACGCTCGAGTGCTAGCTTATAAATAAAAAATTACGTATACGCAATGTAATCTCATATGGAAATTCACGGCAGGCGCAGAAAAATTGTCGAAAAATAGCTACAAAATATTCTGCATGTTATCACAAACAAATCCTTCAAACTTCAGCTCTATAGAAGCATTGCTCATTTCTCATATTTTAGCCAAGTGTTAGGCCAAGGCTCTATTAACAGTCAAGGTCAATTTGAAGCTTTAATTTATAGCGAATATATCATTGCAGTGTACCTCAAAGTCGGCCACAATCGACTTTAATATACGCCTCATATTTTTTAAGCCTGCAAATGGCAGCCAGCGGAAGTGAGCAATACGCCATACTTAAATACACGCACACACTCTCACACACACACATATATGCTTAGCCTTTCAAACACAAGCTGTGGTTGTTCTTGTTGTTGTTGTTGCTGCTTCTCCTGTGTATTAGAAGCCAATCGAATGATTATTACACGGCCGATAGACGTAGCTCCGAAATATAAATTGAAAAATATTCATTTTGGACTTTGCGTGTGTGTGTGTGTTAGGGGCAAACATTATAAAAGCTTGTTATTGCCGTATGTTACATACATTTGCATGTGTGTGCCTCTGTGTGTGTGTATTATTGTTATTGGAACTTTTTTAAAATGTTGTTGTTGCTGTTGTTGTTGTTGTTGCTGCCTTTGGCCTTTTTACGAGGCTGCGACACATTGTTCTAAATATCGTGGGACACAGACACAGATACACAACATTCTACATTCTACAATCTACAATTGAAGCGTAAATTTTACTTTGCACAATTCCGGATGCGTGCACAATTTCATAGACAAGCAGAAAAACACAGATACACACACACACGCACATCTGAACTTTCTCACACTCCTTACACACACATTCACACAGACAAACACATGATCCAAATCCTGTCTAGTGTTATATTAAAACTTTAAGCTATTCTGGCATTAGCCGCTCAATGGACAAAAAATAATATGTAAAAAAAAAACAAATTTTGACAAACCAAGCCAAAGCTTATATACACTATTTTCATAGGATCAGTTCATGGCAGAAGTAAATAGGGTATTTCCGGTTTTCAAACTCACTTTTCAGAATAAGGATTATCATAAAATGACATAAAAATCGACATCATTTCGAGCAAGATTAGAATCGGATAGGTTGGGACTGACGTCCCAACTCACTTAGGCCAAGGATAGGCCCATTGCGATACCGCTAGAGTGAGTTAATTCACCACTCTTCCCCACTTGAGAATCCACCTACGAAAGGTAAAGAAGCCATCCGGCTGCCTGAATAAAGAAGTGTTCCAGCGTCTCCACCTCCTCATCATCGCCACAACTTCTACAGAAGTCATGGTGGGGAGCATTCAACCTGGATGCGTGCTTTCCTACCAACCAGTGTCCCGTGATCGCACGGATAACAGATGAGCACTGGGCTCTATTGAGACAAGATTAAAATGTATTTAACAAAATTGATAATATAGTCGACAGTGCAATACCCTGTACCTTTTTTGACGAACAAATTTTATTTCTGCATATTCCTTTTAAAAATTTTCCAATTGAAAAAATGTTCAGCGGAAAGCACGCCCATCGATTGGAAACTCAGTGTCCTTTGTCCTATGCTGAAGAAGGGTGACCCGACGATATGCGCCAACTATCGTGGAATCAGTCTTATTGCTATGTTATACAAGATCGAGCCATATGCCAACACACTGATCGGACCCTATCAGTGCGGCTTCAGACCCGGTAAGTCCACTATAGACCAGATCTTCATTCTATGCCAAATTGTGTAAAAGACCCACGAAAAACAGATCGAAACCCATCATCTCTTATTCGATTACAAAGCCGCATTCGATGGCCCTATAAGGGATCGCCACCATGTCTGAGTTCGGTATTCCTGCAAAGCTGATTCGTCTTTGCAGAATGACATTGAGCGGCACCATCAGCTCTGTCAAGGTACGAACGGACCTCTCCGAACCTTTCAATACTGTTCGAGGTTTCAGACAAGGTGACCCTCTAGCAAGCGACCTCTTCAATTTCGTGATGGAAGGGCTACTGCGGAAGGCCGGTGAACATCACATTGGCACGATTTTTTACAAGAGTGTCCAGCTTCTTGCATATGTACGCTGATGATATCCATATCATATGACGTTGTAAGCGAGATGTTACTGCTGTATTTTCCGCAATCGAAAAGGAGTCAGCGATTAACGTGGGCAAGACGAAGTACATCTACGGACAGGGACGCACGGCGTCTGTGCTCCCCTTGTTGCTGCTGACCGCTATACTTTTGAAGTGGTCAAGGAATTCACCGCCATTAACACCGAAAATGACATCAGCCTGGAGATAAACACTTGCCAATATGTGATACCATGGTTTCATTAAGCAGATGTGTAACACAAACTTCTCTCGACCAACAAAAGTAACACTTTACAAGACGCTCATCTTGCCCGTGCTTTTATCTGTATACTGAGGCATGGGTTGTATCACGGAAAGATGCATCTGCTCTTGGGGTATTTGAGAGAAATACTCTTCGTAAAATCTTCGGTCCCGTTCGACGACTTTCGCATACGGATGAACCACGAACTGTACGAGAACTACGATGACATATGTACATGTTATCCAGCACATCACAATACAACGTCTGCGCTAGCTGGAGCATTTTGTACGCATGGATAATGATGCTCCAGCGAAAAAGGTACTCGAAGCGAAAGTCGACGAAGGAAGAAGAAGGGGACGACCACAATTCCGATGGAAAGATCAAGTAGAGGAGAACCTATCCTCCCTTGGTATTTCTAACTGGAGAAGGCGCGCGCAAAGCGAATTTTATGAAATTTCAACAGCCAAAGTCGTAAAATGAAACTATCGATAGTATCCCATTTCTAGTGTTAAGTGCATGTTGCTTAAAGACTGTTTTAAGATTTAATTTAATATAAAATTTGATAACTGATGATTCTGATTCTCACTCTGTAATTTTGTAATCGCGAGCAATATCGCAGGGAATCTTTTTGGAAATCTGGTTGCACTAAGACGACTCCGCAGCAGATGTTGCAAAGTATTAAACGATAACTGCAAAACAGCTATCAAAAATTTGACATCTCGAATCTAGTTCACGAAGAGCATTTAAATTATATTTTTTCTTAAACGAATTTACTCTAAAAATATTTTTTCTTAAACGAATTTAAACTAAAATCACCTTCAATGAAAGACACTACTGTCCTCCGGAAATAGTTTCCCTCCGGAAAATACTATAGAATTTACATCCCTCAGTCGGATACTAAAATCATATTCAATGAAAGACACTACACCTGAAAATACTATAGAATTTATATTCCTGAATCGGAAACTTAAATCATCTTCTTCACCTGAACCCTTCGGAAAATACTATAGAATCAACATTATATTCATCTTCTGTCCGTCCTAATGTGCCGGATGCCTACTTGTACGTCAGTTTATAATATACTCAATATACCCTTTGCCAGTGTATTGAAAGACAGAAACTAAACGCTTCATTGAAGCGACAACATTGATATGAAATACTAGAAGTGTATCCGCCTGCCATACGAAAGTTGCCGGAGGTGACAACAGATTCAAGTATGGCAGCAGCGGCATAGACGGTGTCGGAGTTGTCTATAAAGCAGGGCAGCTGGGTGGAGCAGTGAGCCAAGTAAATGACATCAGTGGATTACCGGCAAAAGGACAAGCGGCAAAAGCTGGCGGGGCACGCACAAAGCGCCACACACGCAATTTCCTTGTCATTCTTTGTGCAGCGGCATAAACAACAACAAAATAAAAATAAAATAAAAAAATTTCAAATAAAAAAAAAAATACAACACCAAGCAAAATAACAGATAAACAACCAAGTCTGTGCTTGTGTGTGTGTGTGTATGTGAGTGTGTGAGAGTGTATGAGTGGAGAAAACAAAAGAATGAAATATAAGCAACAATTCAGAGCAGAGTCAAAGTCAGAGGACAGACAGAGTCACGATGGCGGCGGCGTCCATACGGCGAAGTTCGGGCAGAACGCGCCTGCTGTAACACGTAAATTTGCTTTATCCTTGGAGTGACCTTGGCCAACGCCAGTGCCAGCTTCAGCAGTGGCATTGGCAATGGCAGCCCTGCCATTTTGTATTTTTTTTGTCTGCTATTTTGAATAACTTCACGCAAACAAACACACGGAGACACACACACACACACACACACACACACACACACACACACACACGCACACGCACACACGTACACACTGACCATACGAGTTGGCAACGTGTTGGTACAATCCAAGCCACACTTACGGTATTTGGGAGTCATGTTGGACAACAGACTTAGCTTCCGGCCGCACATCGGATACGCAAGTAGCAAAGCAGCAAACAGACAGGCTGCTTTGTCCCGAATGCTACCAAACATTGGTGGTCCCAAAGAGGGTAGACGGCTGCTCCTCGCAAGGGTTGTGGCATCTATATTGCTATATGCAGCCCCGGTATGGGCGATGGCACTGAATACCCAGGAGCTCCGGAGGAAGCTGGCAGCCCCCTACCGGCTGAGCGCTCTTCGGGTAATATCAGGATTTCGGACAATCTCGGAGGATGCCGCCTTAGTGCTAGCCAAAATGATACCAGTGGATATCCTAGCACAAGAAATGGCATCAATATACGACATCCGCAAGGCAGCGGGCGGTTCCAACACCACGGTGGAAACCCGAGGGAGCCAAAGGGATGCAGCGATAGCTGCCTGGCAGGCCAGATGGAATACGTCCCTAAAAGGAAGGTGGACGTATAGGCTCATTCCAAACCTGGCGGAGTGGATCAAAAGAAGCGGAGGTCAAGCAAATTACCACCTCACGCAGTTTCTCTCAGGCCATGGAGGATACAGAGAATACCTGCACAGGTTTATGCATGAAGACACTCCTTACTGTCCTGCATGTCCCGAGGAAAAAGAAAACGCAGAACATGTCCTGTACCAATGTACGAGGTATAGAGCACTAGTAGGGGCACTTCCACCCCCAGAGGAGCTGGTAGCGTCCATGCAGCAAGACACAAACGCATGGCAAAGGGTGTGTCACATCATCGTTGCCGTGCAAGGAGACCTAAGGCGCTGCGAGAAACAACGCCGTGTAGCACAGGCGGCTGCAAACGAAGGTCAGTAGAAGACAGGAGATGGCTCCAAACACCCGGCTTATCGAAGGCATCCAGTAGGAACTGAGACGATGCAAAAAAGAGAGCTGTAGTGCCTAGAATAGGCAACCCCCCCCGCGAAGTAATACTTGACGGTGGATTCCGCGGGGAGTGGCGGTGAAGAGTTGTGTGTGGGGTGAGGTTAGTACGTAGGCATGGCGTAAGAAGACGTCATGAATCGTACATACTTAGTGGTACGGGCCACTTGTATTTTTTGAAAATTATCATCCCTCATGGCGAATCCATGAAAAAAAAAAAAAAAAACACGTACACACAGAGAGAGCACGAATGCAAGTACAAATTACATGCTCATTCACTTGGCCAAATGGCAAGCAACATATAACCAACAAACAACAACATCAGCCAAGAGTCGACATTGACAATGAACAGCAGCAGTAAGGGGGACCCCCCGTTGCACTGGCCAACAATGCGAGGATGTTGAGGATGTGGAGCATGTAGAGGATGCCATGGATGCGTATGACTACACCCAAGTTGTGCACAGCCTGCTGTGCTGAGCTTACTAAAAATTCACTTATATCCTGTGCCAACAACAACCGCAGGAAATAACTAGAAAATAAATTTGACACAACGAATATGGCATACACTTTGCATTTTTTTTTGTATATTATTTCTTAACGACAATTTACACTGTCCAACAAAGAAATATATTTTTCTTTAAAAAAATTATGTCAAATATTTTGTGAGTTTCAGCTGAGCATTATCCTTTAATTTAAATTTTTATAATTTGTTTTAATTTTGTCATAAATGATCTTAAAGAGTTTCCTGGCAAAACTAGTTTAAATATTTTTCAAAAGTTAAAAGAAGATCTTAGATTCCTTATTTATTTCCTTATCTACGCATGTTTGTTTAGCTTAACAAAATATAAATTTTAAAATTTATCTATATTTCGTAAATTGCAATCGTTGTTGAAAACGATTATAATAATTCTTTAATGCACAAAATCTTATAGACACAATTACCTAAAAGGTATAAAAATTAAACTAATTATGCTAGAAAGCCAAAAATAAAACTATAAACTAAATTGCTTGTTACTTCAAAAATTGTTAAAAAAATATGAAGGTATTGATTATTATTTTTAATTTATGATATGATATGAATTTATGTGTACCCAAAATTCTCTCTTCCCCAAACATTATTTTTATCTTTTATAATTAATTTTTGGAATTATTAAGTCCGGACGAATAGCCTCTTAATGTGAGATCCTGTGAACCACATAATTTTTTTAATTTTATAGACCAAGTATTAATTAAAATATGAAAATTAAAGTTAATGCCAACAGGTGCGAAAACCCTTTCGACTTTTCTTATAGCCTCTAATATAGAAAGGTTTAGATTTTGAAAATAAAAGCCAAACACAAATACATAACACAATTATAAAAAAATAAAGTGCTTCAACTGACTTTTAAAATATAAAAATACAAATTTAATATTATATATATTTTATAAATATGGGACTTAGATTAAATTTATTATTTATTATATTAAAAAAGAACTCCCTACCGCAAACAGTAGCTGGAAGAGGATAGTCTGTGAATATCTAGCCAACTTTTTCATTTATATATCGGCGAAAATAAGTGAAGCGGGCCACTTTTTGGCGACCTTCTCCGATTTTGATGATTTTTACACAGTTGGTAGAGCTGCTAGCCATTAGAACCCACGCCCAATTTTTTATCGATAACTGAATATCGGTTTTTTCATTTTTGGACTATTTTTTGATAAGTCATATCTTCTAAACGAATAAAGATATTGACGCGAATTTTTTTTACCATGACAGATAAAATATTAAATTTAAAAAAATAAAATGGAATTCGTGGAAATTCGCTGAAAAAGACGCAAAAATAAAAAGAGTGTAACTCGTAAAACTGTAGAAGTTATGCTTATTTTTGTGATGGCACCTCGCATTCTCGCCATAGTAAACAGTCATCGAAAAATGACAAATAAGCCTAACTCCTCGGATTTAAAAGATATTAAGTTCAAACTTGACATGAGTTATGGTTTTGACATTTTAAGATGAACTTTAAAAGTACCAATGAGTATCATGACCCTGTCACCAGATATTTAAGGTCAAAGGTCACAAAAATCGGTTTTTTGCAAATAACATTTTACATA
Organism: Chymomyza amoena; assembly: GCA_037043745.1. NCBI lineage: Eukaryota > Metazoa > Arthropoda > Insecta > Diptera > Drosophilidae > Chymomyza > Chymomyza amoena. The sequence goes on along the minus strand of JBAMAX010001918.1, from coordinate 21,997 downwards.
TATATATATATATATATACATTTTTTTTTTGGTAGTTTGATATTTAAGTTAATTTTATAATTTCCTGCTTAGTAATTTTGAAGGTAAAAATTGTGAAATAATTATAAATTTTTTTTAATTGAAAAATTTTATAAATAGCCTTTTATAGAAAACGTTATAGTAATAAAAATGGCGTACGTGAAGTCAGGCGCGGACGACTTTGGGATTTCGTGTACCACTAGCTTGCAATAAATTCCGATATATTGCTTAAAAACATCAAAAAACATTTTATTGCCAAATTAGGTTCCTTCATAAAAACACCAAAAACAGAAGAGTATTTAAGCAAACCTTTTTTTTTACCAATCGTTCCTATGGTAGCTATATGATACCCGATTTTGATTAAATTTAGTAGAGTGCGTAGGAACTATAAGTACTTGCGAATACCAAATTTTTTTTCTCAATATCTTTACAAACCAACGAAACACAAACAATTTTTTTTCAAAGTAGAAGCTCTATGGGAGCTATATGATAGTCGACTGATTTTGTGCAAAATTTGTTACATTGCTTAAGTACTCTAAAAAAACTTCTTAATGTCAAATCTGCTAACGATATCTTTATCAAAAACAAAATATATCTAATTTTGTATAAAAAAAGTTATTTTGGAAGATCGGTCCTATGGGAGCTATATTACATAGTCAATCGATTTTGATGAAATTTGGTATAGTGCTTGGAAACTATAAACAACTTTCGAATGTCAAATTTGGTTTCGATGTCTTCATAAACAAACGAAATATCCATCTAAAACTTTTGCTTTTTTTGGAGGTCGTCTGAAACACTCCTATGGGAGCTATATAATTTAACCCCGATATCAAAAAAATAAAATAAAATAATATGGGATCTAATGTGAAAGTTTGGTTGCTCTAGCTCTTACCATCCCTGAGATATAGGCGTTCAAACGGACGGACAGACGAACATGGGTATATCGATATAATTTGGGGTGTCTCCGACGACTCCTTCTATATGTTACATACATTTTCGTCTTGCACATACTTAATATACCCTTTTTACCATGCGGTACAGGGTATACAAATTATTTGTAAGAAGAGTGAACTCGAACATTAGCGGAACCACTGCAAATTTCATGAATTATAGTTTAGACCCATACTATTTTCTATTTCCAAATCTGAAGAAATGGCTAGACGGTAGGGATCATCACTGAAGATCATTGTAAAATTCTATTACTTAAAAGAAATAACATATTTAAAAAAAAAATTTCGATTCAATGTATTAAAAATAAAATTAAATTGAAAGTATAGAGCGCAAAATAGGCTTTGTAGATTACCAAAACAAAAAGTCTTTTATGCGAAAATAAACTGAATTATCAACCGCCCTCGCACTACCTTCTCTAGAGAATAAAATCAATTCAGAAACAATATCATAGAAATGTAAACTTCAATATCCTTTTTTTAAACGATACCTCACAAACAGTTGTAGCACTGCTAGCCAATAAAAAAAATATGGTCACACTGGAAAATTGCTTAAAATGAATAGCTCTATGCTTTTTTTAAGCAACCGAAAAAAAAATTTGATTCATAATTTTGAAATTATTTTCTTTATAACACTAGTTTACACGAAAAATGAACCTTCGTAAAAAAGTTTTTTTTTTAGGGTAATGTGGGGTCGAGAAACACGAATTTGGCAAATTGTCGAAGGCAACCAAACTCGGAAAAAAAAAGTAATTTTTGATCATTTTTAGAAATTACATATTTTTAGAAAGGTCTACTCGAGGAGCCTTAAATTTGTAAACTAGTGTAATCTGTATAAATAATAACTAAATTGTATAAAAACAAAAAACCGCAAAAAATATTATATACTCGCATAAGAACATTCAGATGGCTCCAATAGTTGACAAATCTTTTTTCAATAAAATTTCGCAGTCTCATTGGCACAGCTCCTAAAATGTCTAGGACCATTCAGACAAGGCTTACTTTTTTGGATAGCGTATTTACAAGGAGAAATTCGAAAGCAATGTTGCGGCCTTTTCTGATGAGCCGCAAGTGACATAAACGCCGTTTGGTAGTTACCAATCTTGTTGTTGTTGTTTTTATTTATTTTTTGGTGTCATAAAACTCCCGGTTTTGACACTAAATAAGACGCGGACGGAGTCTTAAATTTTATGTTTCAATAAATCTGCGCTGAGTCGCCGCCGCCGCGTTGGCGAGGCGCTGTAATTTGTAACAAATTAAATTCAATTAAATAAATTAAAATGCATTTTATATAAACAAAGTTTATGAGCGACCTTGTGGCCATCTCTCGTAAAAAGTAAATTTAAAAAATAATTTGGGAATATCAGCAAATGAATTTCGCTTTTTATTTGTTTTTTTTTTTTTGTTTATTTTTGTGCTGAGTTCGTGAGCTTTCTGGAAGTCAATTTGCTGAGTACAAAAGAAATCAAAGAAAAAGTTGAAACAAAGCAAGGCTAAAAGGTTGGGGGGGAGGTGGATTTGTGAGTGGAGCTTGGAGAGGCGGTTAAATAAATAAGAGCACAAAAAGTCGTCTTGGGCATGATTAAAAACTTTGCCATAGATAGAAAGAGCGCGAGAGGGAGGGCTAAAGGAGGATGAGCTAAGGTGGCCAATAGAAAAGTTGAAGCTTGCCAATCGAGCTGTCTTTGATAAATGACAATTTCGCACGCATACTAATGCAAACACAAATACAGATATTCACTCACACAAACACACACACAGACTCACACATTCGCACATACTAAAGCACGCATGTACGCTTCTTGGAAATGAGAATCACTGCAGAAGTGCGAGGGCAGGCACAGAAGTAATTGGACCCTTGGAGTAAGCAAGGGCATACCAATGTAAGGTATACATTGCAGTAGCCAGCCGGCAGTATCTGCCGGCTGGGCTAAATAAATTTTATGGGGTTTAAAAAAAAAAGGATGAGAGTTAGAGGCATGTGCTGCATGTTGCAGCTGTAAAGAAAAAAATGCGTTGGGACAAGCAACCTCGTGGGCAGTCGCAAAGAAAATTATAATTATGAGCACAACCAGAGAGCATCGCTGCAGATCTTCTATTTTATACTCTAGGAGCAAGCAAGGCAAAAAAAAAACACATGGTGACCATATTTGAGCGATAAAAAATAAAAAGGGTAGGGACACATGAATTTTATAGTGGACTTAATGGGTGATTTATTAAGACCTTTTTTTTTCAATAGCATACAAAATTCAACTCAGGCAAGAATTTAAGCCGAATGACCTTCCTGCACGTCGCCGTTTTAATGAATGGGCTCTTGGTAAGATCGATGAAGATCCGTTGTTTTCGATCAAAAATTTTTTTCAGTGATGAGGCCCACTTTTGGCTCCACGGCTTCGTGCATAAGCAAAATTGCCGTATTTGGGGTGAAGATCAACCCCAAGAGGCTTGCCAGCTGCCATTACATCCAAGAAAAACAACGGTTTGGTGCGGTCTGTGGGCTGGTGGAATCATTGGTCCGTATTTTTTAAAAATGAGCAAGGTGCGAACGTTACCATCAATGGCGCACGCTATCGGACCATGTTAACGGACTTTTTGCTGCCTGAAATTGTTGCCCGTGATCTCGGCGACATTTGGTTCCAACAGGATGGCGCTCCGGTCCACATTGCCAATGAAACAATGGCTCTATTGCGAGGTCAATTTGGCCGCCAAGATCGTGCGATATCACATCGCTCGACTTTTTTTTTGGGGTTACATAAATTGAAAAGTTTACGTGGAGAAACCAGCAACGATTGAGTCCTTGAAAGCCAACATTACTCGTGTTATTGGCCAAATACCAGTGGAAATGCTTGAACGAGTCATGGAAAATTGGACCTTAAGGATGGACCATTTAAAACGCAGTTGCGGCCAACATTTGAACGAGATTATTTTTAAAAAATAAATGCCATAAAATATCCTTTCGAAATCATAAATAAAGATCCCATCATTCCCTTGAAATTTGCGTTTGCGAAATCAATAAAAAAAAAGGTCTTAATGAATCATCTTTTATCTATCCAGCTGTCCTGAAATTATACTATCAAAAAAGGATGATTTTTCAAGCTCCTCATTAATAGCATTGCTTAACAAGTTTCCCTCTCGGGGATTGCCACCTTGTCGTGGTGAGGGGGCTCATAAGAAGCGATGAATCCCAGAGCGATGCCGGCGGTAGCATAGCTATCGGTAGGGCCACCCATACCGGTGAGGTCGTGGAAGAGTCGTGTAGCTAAGAGCAGTCCGCAACAAAGCCTGCCTTTTTGGCATACTATGAAGCGGGGACATTGTCATCATCGGATAGGGGCTTTTGAAAGAAAAATCCTCCAACATAGTTCGGATCATGTTGCGCGAATGGATGCTTTAGATACAAAGGAATTGTAGCTGAGGTCACTGGAAGGTCGACGACAGGGACGCTCGCCTCTGCTATTGGAAGATTAGGAAACGGAGGATCTTCGTAGCCTTGGAATTGCCAATTGGCGTCAGCAGGCACAGGACAGAAAGCACAGACATAGGATAATTTCCGCGGCCAAGATCGATAACCGGTTGTAATGGTTAAAATAGAAGTAGTAATCAAATGAGTCCTTGGAGCTTGGGATGAGACTCACGCTTGTCTTGTTCCACAATTTATGAAAACTTCAGAACTCAGAATAAATAAGATTAATTCGTTTATTAAATCGACAGATTGGTTCAAAGAGGATACAGTAGAATAGAGGAGTGACTCAAGTGGCATCGCAACGGGCCTTTCATTGGCCTAGGTGGAATCAGTGGAATCTGGTAAGTTGTGATAATTTAAATTCCCAGTTCTTATACACACTTAGAGAAATACCTTCATATCGAAATATTGGTGCTATATATGGTATTATACTTATCACTGCTGCATAAGCACTTCTGGCTAGGCAAGGAACTAAGTAAATTCACTCACCTTCAGTCATGGATCGTGTATGACTACTCCTTGGAAATCAACAAATTTGTTAGTAGTGTATTCTCCTGACTGCTCTTGACTCACGATCAACCAATTTATTATCTATTTTTATTAATTTTTGCGATCATTATGTTACTCCATCGTCTTGGGCACAGTATCTAACGTAGCTACAACTTTAATAAAAAATGCAAATAAATTTACAAAAACCTGCTAGTTTCTTCGCCTACAACTTTTGAGCCTGCCCTCGTGTCCCACAAAATCCCAAGCAAACCCAACCGCAAATGACAAAGCAGTGTAACAAAGGTCCTTGGCTGAGCCGAGGCCACTGGCATGTGGCTAATATAAACAGGAACCAGAACTCCAAGGTAAGTAGGTAGTCAAAACTATCTCGTCCAGAGGGCAGTAGGTGTGAGCGCTGTTCCAAAACTTTTGGCAAGCACATTAAATGTGGGACGAACGAGCGACATTAAGCAAAATATGGGCTAATTGAAATGCAGACTCTGCCTCAGCTCAATTTCTACCCGATAACGCCTTGAGTCCTCAAATCCCAAACTGGAGGGCTGAAACCATGGCCTGGTCGATATGCTGGCCAACAACTACGACGACAACTACAACTATTAATCAATTTAAAAGTTCCGACTGGCACAAAAAAAAGTTGTACATGCTCTTGCAGTACAATCTCTAGTTTGTTACGGCGGCGGGAGGGCGGGGGTTAACCCAATCTCGAGCACTTGAACAAGGATTCGTTTACCGTTATGTGAACTAGTACTAATGGGAAAACGGAAGTTTAAAAGGAAATTTGGGTTTGGGTGGCGGATGAAGTGCAGCAACTTTTGTGTAAAAGCGCAAACAAAACTATGAAAAAACAACAGGAACAACAAGGACGACAAGGGAAACGTCGTTGACAACAGCCATAACATACCACAACAGTTGTTCTGCATTTCCGTTTCCGGTCTGTGTTGTGCACGTTCTATGCCGTAAAGTAGGCAACGAATAGCAGGAAAATTGCATTGTCCTTGCCAATGAGCACACTACGTCTAAGAGACACAAGCTGCTTCCAGCTCATCATCAGTACATCATCATCATTATTATCATGATTATGACGTTAATCATCATTGGCATTCCCATCGTCACTAAATATATAAAATTGAAAAAGTTGCGCGTTTAAAATGTTTTCAAAAGCAATTAGTTGAGCAAAATGCTTCAGGCGTATAACCACGCGAACAGTTCGCTGTAAACGATGCCATGCCACTCCCTATATGTTACACCCAACGTTCCGACGCGACGCGTCCTTGCCTCGTCCTGGCAACCCTGCTCAAGCATCGCATTGCAATTAGCGTTGGCTAAATGAAGAAAAAAATAAACACAATGCTCCAAAATGGACAACGAAAGGGACATTCAAGCGGCAACCACCATGGAAACTGAAAGCGATGAATTATGAGCCATATGGGGGAGTGGATACTGTGTGCCTGTCCAGCGCCTACTACGTCCAAAACAGCTGGACACAATATGAACAAAAACCAAACCAATGTTGCGAGTATTTTTCAAAATTTTTCATTCTCTCTCGGTGGACGCTGCATTGCATCCAATTGGCGCCACAGTCAAACCCAAATGCATTAATACTGAAATCAATTCGGCGCAAATTTCAATTCGGCACTCAAATACAAATAACAATCAATGAAAGTGCAAGCATCTAAAGACCGAATAAGAGATGCACTATAAAAAACAGCAGAAGGTTGATGGGAGCGTTGAAAATTGTATGCTTATGCTTTTGGGCAAGCTGCACTACGACCATAGATATCTATTGTGCTCCCAAGTACCCCTAGAGCTTCTTAGCTAGTTAACATTTAAATTAAAATTTTAAATAGAGTTTTATTTGGGTGAGCGGCCTCGATAGTCTAGCAACAGTGCACTAGACTATCATCCCAGAGTTTGTGGGTTCAAGTCCCATGTTAAACATGGTCCTGCAAATCCACTTTTCCTATTTCCCTAATTTTTCCTGTCTATTCTTATATCCTTATCCCTTACTCCCATTATCGGTATCACAAAGGTCCTATTCTTGGCCCTTCTTGACACGCTAAGTCCCAACGGCTACTTTAACCTGCCAACATTTCTTTGGGTGACATCATGCATAGAGATACTATAACCGCCAAAGAGGGATGACATTGTTCTGGCCTTAGCGCTTTTCAGCTGCTTCGGTTTTCTAAAACAAATAAATTTTTTGAAATAGTTCTAGCTGGGAAACATAATGAATTGAAATCCTATGACCGCCAAAGGGCGCCTCTCATTTGGTAGGTATATCTATATTTGGATGCTTCCTCCTTAACTCTTTATGCTGAGTTCCCCGTAAATAACTCAATCAGAGACTCCAATTTCACTGGGAGATTTTCTTGAAACTATTCAAGAAAACAAGAAGCCGGAGCTTAGTTGTTTCTCTTGTGAATCTTCTTCTTGGTGTTGGCCATCGTTCCTCGGGATTTTACCAGCTACTTTGTTTGCATGGATATACTTACGTCCTGAACTGAGCTAAAAGAGATTTTATTCTATTTTCTTAGATGGTTTAATTTGGCTTTGGGCTCTGATGAAATATCGAGTTCATATCAAACCCAACTAACGCGTTCAACGTGGTCTGATAGTCTGATAGTATTCGCATATCTTTTTTTATAGTTATTTTCTAGTTAGGCTGAAATCTGCTTTGTGTAGCTTATTGCTACGTTGGAATAAGGATTATTTCTACCTAAATTTTTTTAATTATCAAAAATTTTAGAATTATGAAACAGGTTAAACGGGCAAGCAATTTAATGTTCTTAGTATCAGCTGTACTTTTGGGGAAGTTATACCTTGCCAAAAAAAGAAGAGAAATAGTTTAAATAAATTTGCAAAATTAGTCTAATTTCTGATTCTGTCCGTTGATTTCAAGACATCTCACAGCCCTGGTACCGATTTTTTTTCCAGAAAAAGAGTTCCTCCCAAACAGGGTGGGCACTGCGACCAATAGCAAAAAACTTTCCACGTTACGCATGAATAGCAGTAGGTCCTTTGTTGGTATTGACCTAAGATGGAAGGGACTAATCCGTTCCTTTCCCATGTGACAGACTCTGTTCCATACCAGCGCTGGACAGTCACAGAGAATATATCTGGTGGTTTCATCGTCTTCTAGACAGAGTCTGCACTTTGAAGAGTCCGATAGGTCAATTTTCTGTAGATTGTATCTAACAGTGTGGTGGCCAGATAGATAAGCTACCAGGAACTTTAGGTCCGCTCTGCCAAGACCTTTTGTTTTGATCGCATCCAGAGCTTTGAGAAGCATTTTTGCTTGACGAAGCCCCGGTAAGGAGAACCAGTATATCCTATGTTCTCCTGCAGACCATTTGTTTATCATGGTTTGATTATGGACCAACCAATACCACAAAACGGCGCAGGAGATGTAGTCAGGGTGGAGACACCCTTTCGTGCTAGATCGTCAGCGATCGTGTTACCATCCACTCCCGAGTGTTCAGGCACCCAACATAGCACGGCTTTGTTCGGGGCGGACAGGATTTTGAGATAGTTATGGCATTCTTGAACCATCCTGGAGGAGATGCTTCAGGATGATAATGCCCAAATAGCAGCTTGGCTATCAGAATAAATGCAGATGTTTGCTCCCCTAGTTCCCTTGAGAAAGATACTAAGGGCGCAGATCTCTATGGCATAAATCTCCGCTTGAAAGACGCTGAGCCAGGTGCCCATTGCGGTAGAGATTCTGTTGTTGGGTCCAACGATTCCAACACCTACACACTGCTCAGTTTTGGACCCATCCGTGAACCATTGTTGCCACCGGAGGTTTCCACAGGGGCTGCCATCAGCCTAAGTGTCCCGACTTGGAGAAGAGATCTAAATTCATTGTTATAAAAAAGTTCCGTGATCATAAGATATGATCTAGAGCAGATCGACACGTCAGGAAGGGAGTATATAAGTGCGGAATGACCAGTGTCACTTGCTAAAAGTCTAGATGTGGTGTGAGTCGAAGGACTCCATGACAGCTGTCGGACAGGTACGCATAGCTCCCAAGAAAGATATGCATACTAGTCTTTGAAGCTTGCTGCATTTCTTAATGGCCCTGACACCGATATATAGCATGAATCTATGGGGCGCCAACAGTTTAAAGTTACATGGGATTTGGGTATGGCTGTTCCATGGAACGATTCAGAAAACTGTTAACGATTTGTAACTCATGGGTGGCAATAGCTGCTCCAGGAGGATATACACAATACAATACCTTCTCAATAAAAATACCTACTATATATGATAAAACAATGGAAAATTTTGATATAGAAAACCAAGGAAGCAACCATTTTCAAAAACTGAAATATAATATTTTCGGGATTCTTTTTTTTGGTAAACATTACAGCCCTTCAAACTGATACATAAATTATGCTTCATAATATTTTTATATTTATAACAAATATGAAATTTAAGACTGAAAAATGAAAATCGGGGAATAAATATACTACAACTTCAAAGCCAAAACCGTTAATCGTCATGATCCCTAATATACCTTTTCTGACATTACAATTCACCCACCCTTTCTTGTTGGATCCCTGTTACCATGATATTCTTAAACACATTTGTCTCTCATAGGAGTAGTTTCCTCCTGAATAGCCAAACCAATTTTAATAAATTAAAATTGGCTAGTGGCTAGTTTAGCCACTCGTCTAAAAAGGATTTGCTCTAATTAAATTAACTCAAAAAAAGAATAAATTTCAATATATTCCAAATGACATCATCAAGCAAAGATGAACGCTCCAGGGAGGGAGTGGCAGTCTCTCAAGCATGACGAGACAAAAAAAAACCATCTGGAAAATTTTCAAAAATTTTCTGTTACTTTGTCACAAGGCAAAGGATGCGGGAGTCAATTTTGACGAAAATCAACGTCACGTGATTTATGGATGATCCCTTACTTTAAATTGCCCAATTTGTTTATATCTTCATAATATCACAGATTTTTTGAATATTTGGTATAATGCTTGGGAAATCAAGAAAAAACATCCAAGCCCGTACTTGTTGCCCTAATATTGATTTTTGAAATCACCTTACGATGTCATGGTTATATAGTAAAAGAAAATTCTTTCTTATTTTATATATGTTTAGTCAATAAAAGTTTTTCGATCTATTCTATATTCTATATTCTATTAAATTGGTTCGAAAATTACATTGAGTATTCTTTCGCAGAAGCGTCATCTTGCTACAACAGTTGAAACTACCCTCGTACGAGACTTGTTTGCCATTACCAAAAGTGACGCCGACTCCTTGTTCCTTTTCGAGAGAATTATGTTTCATATTCCGAAAAGTCATTCCCAAAAATTTTGAGCCTTTTCGTTGGAGCTTTGTAGCTTTTGATTCCAATAGTGTTTGTATATCGGGAGCTCAAAGCTTTAAGAGCTAACTTTGTGTTTTGATTTTTAAATTTAAAACCAGGAGAGATATGGTCAGAAATGAAGGAATACGTTCAGAAGTAGGGCAGAAGAAGTCGATTATACGAGAAATCGAGGAGAGACAGCTAAAATGGTTCGGACATCTACATCGGATGGACGAGTCAAGAAAAAGGTACTGGAAATGAGAACGAAGGGCAATGCACCGAGAGGAAGACCCCGAAAAACTTGGGAAAACCGCATCCAGGATATGGGAAGGATGAGGGGCAGAATCTGGCAGAGATGAGAAGAGAGAGCCGGGACCGACCTAATTGGAGAAAATGGATATCCCGAGGCTACCCCGACGCCTAACAGCAAATGGGAATTGAAGAAAAAGAGAAGATTATAAATAAAGAAATAATATAAGAAATAATTTTAGGCGCAAATAAAAAAATATGTTTAGACTGATAAGACTATTTAGTTCGGAATCGATACGAAAAAACCTCGGAACGGAATGAACTACTTAATCTCCGCTTCGGAAGAATCTCTCTAATTAATAAGATTGTTGTACCTATATCACATAATCCGCCACGCCTTGTTTTACAATGTCACTTGTTTATATATCACAACAATATACCCTTTAACCCATTGTTCATTCAAAGTGCATAAAAATGGCACGAAAATCGGAGCGTAAATTTGACCAAAACCTGCGCTCTGTTTGTGGCACTCATAAAACACTTGCATGCAGCTGTGTGGGTGTGTATCTGTATCTGTGTGTTTTGCTCTGCGTCTGTGTGTGTTAATGTCAATCGTTGGCTGCGCTGCTTGCTGGTTGTACACTGCGTATACTCAATGGCCGCATTCAATTAATTACATTTACAAGGCTATGTGTGTGTGTGTGTGTGTATCTGTATATGCATTTATCTGCTCGTTTGTTTGTGTGTTTGTATATTTATTTATCTGTTTCTATGTTTGTGCCTACGTCTGTGTGTGTGTGTAGGTTTGTCTGTTTTGTGTGTTAATTAAAAATTCATGTTAAATAGATTTTCAGCTTGTTTGTTTGTCTCGCCTTGCTTTGCCTTTTTGTCCTCAATCGCCCATTTATCCGATTTGTGTTTGTGCGCGAAAACCAAATTTCTACTCAAACGCGCGCCCAAAAGCGCATTCACACATACATAGAAAGCGCTCCTCTAAATACTACGCAAAAGTTGTGCACGTATGCAAGGACCTCCCACACATACACGCGCACAATCATACAAAGGAGAACACCCACGCACACGTACACACACGCATACTTTGGCAAATGACGTTTACAATCCGAAAACCACAAACGCTTTTAAGTGCAACGACAGCACCCAAATATCCTTTCGTCTATATAGAGCTATATGCTCTAAAGGACCTTCCCCGCGCTGTAGTAGATCATTCAAGCCAATCCATGGCACTCCATTTACACTCGTTGACGTTATTTATGGTGTTTGCATTTGTATGTGAGTGAGTTGGTGCAAGGATACGCGTATTTGAGCCAGGACTTTAATTGCAAGACGACATCTTATAGTTCCTTAACTAAAAGCAACTGAAAGGCCACTTGAGCCATCTAATAGAGAGTCAAAAGCGCTTGGTAATTCGTAAGTAATAAACAAGTACAGTAGGCACTTGAGAAGTGCAACTTGACAAGTAATGAATGGATTTCATTAGCAGCAATCTAATTAGTTATCATTTTTAGTTAATTAGTTATTATTTTTTTTATTAGTTTGAACTACAGCTAACAATGTGACAAAAAAAAATGGGTAGAACTACGCCATCTTGGTCGTGTTCTCGGGTATGAACCGGCTTCCTAAGATGTGTTGGATATAGGATCGACAAGTCGGCCGAAATATCTTATCGTGATCAATTTAGCAAGTCAGCACAATGGGAAAAATGGCCAATCAAGCGAAAATTAATTCAAAGTTTAAAATTTGAGCCGTTGCCGAAATTGTTTTGAATTCTGATTGAATTGAATTATAGTAGCTTTATGATCTAATAGTAAAATTTAAACCAAACTATGCTTTCATCTACCTTAAATATTTTTAAATCCTCAGTGAGAACATGTAAATTAGCGCTATATAAAACTGTAGTCAGGCCAGTAGTATGCTACGGATCTGAATCTTGGACGCTGAGTGAAAAAAACAAATCCAAGCTAATGGTATTTGAAAGGAAAATTCTAAGAACAATTTTTGGCGCTATTAATGACAATGGAGAGTGGCGAATTAGATGGAACGACGAACTAGATCAGCTTATTAGAGGAAAAAACATTGTACGTTTCACTAAGGCGGTTAGGCCACGTGTCACGAATGAAACCTTCTATAGCCCAAAAGAAAATCTTAGATGCAAAATCATACAACACCAGAGCAAGAGGCAGACCAAGATCGCGATGGATGGAAGAACTAAAGGAGGATATGGATAAGATTAAGATAAAAAACTGGAAAGAATCAGCAAATAATCGTGCAACTTGGAGGCATTATGTTCAGCAGGCCAAAGCTCACAAAGAGCTGTAGCGCCAAACGATGATGAGATGAATATTTTTGAATATTATATTTGATGGAGAATCTATCCTCTACAAGTTTTAGTACAATGGCACGTTAAAGCCAAAAATTTTTTTTTAAAACGGTTTTCGAAATATGTCGAAAAAAAAATTATTTGACTAGATATTTATTTTCCTCCGCCAGATAATCCATATTGATCGATGTAAATAACATCTACATATCAATACAAGCATCAAATAATCAAAAAAACGTGATTTTGGTTTTTTGTTAAGATAAAAACGAAAAATATTTTAGTTATAAATATTTTTGTGTCTTTCTCAAAAATTTAAAATGAGATTCAGTTATTTGCGAGGTTATTTACCAAGTTTTTTCTTAATATTTCTTTGAACTTTTGTTAACAATCATTATAAATTTGGTTTAACAAAACAAAACGAAGCAAATTTGAAAAGCTTGATTTTTTGTTATTAAAATATATGGCCGAAAAACTTTTTGAATCGATATATATATTAGGGTGGATTAATTTTTTTTTCGGCATAAAGATTCTCAGCGATTTTGATTCTTAATGTCATTCTAAGCCATTTTGCTGAAGAAACTATGGTCTAAAATAAATTTCGAGTCGCTCACTTTTTAAAAATAGGTTTTTATTAAAATATTCGAAATCTTGCATTTACAAGGCCAAAAAACTTATTTTCCTCTAAGAGAAATCCATTTGTAACATATAATTTAAACCTAACCTAACCTAGAGGGCGCCTTTGTGTATTTTCGATTTTTTTTGTTTTCTTTTTTTTTGAAAGTTAACAAAATATTGCGAAAGTCGAGGAATATTTAGCTTTTTCATAGTTTTCAGGCACTATAACAAATTTAGCAACATTTTTTCAAATAAAAAAAGTAAAAAAATCAAATACCGTATATCGATCTATGTACTTATCTATTGTACTTATTCCGCGACGTTAATGAAATCTAAATATTTCCATCGGCTTTTGTGTACAAAAATAAATATAATATAATAAAGATATTAAAATTTTATATATAATCGGTGAAAGTTACAACTTTTAACATAAATAAATATTTTTTAAAAATGCTTAAAAGGTTTGCAGAGCATACAGGAAAAATTGTAGGTATTAAAAAAAGACAATTTTGTGACTCGAGATCCGTATATTGTGTATTCGAATATTTATCCAAATTTTATTTTTAAATATTTTTATATACTAACTAAATTAATTCATTGAAGAAAAATAAATATGTAATCGGTGCAATTGAGGAATAAACTTTTTATACCTCATACCGTATGGCACAAAGGGTATATTAAGTTTGTGCAAGCCGAAGATGTATGTAACATATAAAAGAAGTCGTCGGAGACACCCCAAAGTTCCCTAAAATATGACTAGAGAAGTCGATATAACCATTTCCGTCCGTCCGTCTGTCCGTTTGAACGCTTAGATCTCAGAGATGGTAAGAGAAAGAGTAACCAAACTTTCACAATATATCCCATATTATTCCATAGAGGACAAGCTTATTTTATTTTTTTTGATAACGGGGTTAAATTATATACAGGTGTTTCAGACGACCTCGTAAGAAAAAAATAGTTCTAGGTGGATATTTCGTTTGTTTATTAAGATATCGTAGCCAAATTTGGCACTCAAAAGTTTTTTTAGTTCCCAAGCACGGTACCAAATTTGATCAAAATCGGTTGACTATATCATATAGCTCAAATAAGCCAGATCTTCCAAAAAAACGATTTTTGAACAAAATTTTTCGTGTTTCGCTGTGAAGATATTGGAATTAAATTTGGCACTTGTAAGGTTTTATAGGTCTTAAGCATTGCACCAAATTTTATTAAAATCGGTTGACTATATTATACAGCTCACATACGACGAAACTGTCTGAAAAAAAACGTTTTTTTATACAAAATTCGTTGTGTTTCGTTTGTTTGTAAAAATATTTGAACCAAATTCGGCAGTCAGATCTTTTTAAAAGTACCAAAGCACTGTTTGATAGAAAGCGGTTGACTTTTTTATATAACTCCTATAGGAACGATCGATCAAAAAAAAAATAGTTTGCTTTAAAATTCTTGTTCGCCCGACTTTACGTACGACTTATTTTTTTAATATTTTTATATACTAACTAAATTAATTCATTGAAGAAAAATGAATATGTAATCGGAACAATAGAGGACTAAAATCTTTTTTATTAATGGCGCTTCAAATGATCACCGTGCCTAACAAATAAGCATAATCCCTTGGAATGGAAATGCAACAAGATTCATTCATGTTTATTTGATTCTTGATTCTTTAAACGCTGAATTTAATATTTTATGAGAAACTTTTAAAGACACAAAGAATAACATATTCAGGCCCAAGATATTCAAGTTTAACGATTACAAAAACTGAAATTGTTAGTATAAATATTTTGATATACTAACTAAATATTAATTTGTTCACTGAAGACACACAAATAGTGAGTATCTTCTATATTTCAGGAATCAACTTAGTTTTATTAATTGCGTTTCCAAAGATCACGTATGGTGTTAAGTATTAACAAATAAGAATAATCCCTTGGAATGAAAAACTAACTTGATTCATTCTCTATATGCTGAGTTTAATATTTTATGAGAAACTTTTAAAAATTTGTGTCTTTATATACTAATCGGGTACAAGATATTAATTATTATCTAAGCTTTATAATCTTTTTAAATATCGAAAAAAATTAGAAAGAAAAGTACGGTCATATGTATTGTAGTAGATATTGTTGGCGAACCATTTTATACGAAGTTCCAAGCACGCAGAACTCCAGGAGAGCTCTCACCATATTTATTTTGTCTACAATTTTTTACATTATTTTTTTTTTCGTAAATCATGTTCTTTCTACGGCTATGGGTACTGTGGCGAACTTTTAAATTCTAAGAATGGATCTTCCGCCGTACCCCAAGCTACATTGATAAGTTTGAGTCCCACGACAACCATTATCTTGCCAAACCAACACCAAAAAGGCTATAGCGTTTTCATATAATCGATCTTCCATTCTGATCATCCTCATCCCTGGCTCCGAATTTTAGACTAAATTCAATTAGTTTACTTTAATAGCCACTATAAAACTTATATAGTAATACTAGCAGGCCTACGCTGCGCTCCGGCACGCTCGCTTCGCTTTCTCGTCTAAATCTGGAATCTTTCCGATTGGAAAACATCGTCCGATTGATCGATGAGTGGATTAATTTCATCATAAAATTTTCAACCACTCGCCATCTTTACATTTTAACCATGTTTGATGGAGATTTGGTAGTTTTCTTCTCGGCATTGTAAGCAGTACTGATATTAATGTTTTCGTGCACTAATAATGTTAACCTATAATGGCGACAGGATGCCTTTTTTTTTTATTTTTTCACGTTCAGTCAAGACAAACCACAGAAAATATTGCGTAACGCGCCGTCCGCGAAAGCCGCGAAACAGGAGTGTGAAAGGCTTCGCGGCTAACTTCGCGCCCGTGTACACACCATGAAGGTATAGTCGGTAAATGAAAAAAAAATGTTAGAAGTGGCAACCCTTATCTCTTAGGGGTATGAAAAATAGATGTTAGCCGATTCTCAGACCTGCCCAATAAGCACACAAAATTTCATGAGAATCGGTCTAGCCGTTTCGGAGGAGTATGTTCACACAAAAACCAATATTCACAATCCCACGAACCAATTCACACAAACTCATCGCAATAAGCTTAAAACTTCCTCATTGACCTCTAACACACTCAAAAATCAGATTTGAAATTCATCGACTCGTTCATGAGAACACCGATAGCACGTAAAACATAAGTTTCTTCTTATGTATAAAATTCTAGTTTCACAATGTTAGTTACCATACTCCTCCGAAACGGCTGTACCGATTCTCATGAAATTTGGTGTGCCTCAATAAAATAAAATTTATAATTTTTGTGTTTCCTTTCGACAAAAACAATTTACTAAAAAATATTAGTTAATCTGACAATGTACACAATGCCAACCTAAATTAACAAAAAAAATGTTGTATTGGAAAATCAAATTGTCCTTTTTAGAAGTTTCGTCGCAATTAGCGGACAAAATTGTGAATCCAAACCATTCTCAGATCCCCTTGAACACAGACAAAAAATTTCATCAAAATCGGTCCAGTCGTTTAAGAGAAGTTCAGTGACATACACACTCACAGAAGAATTATATATATAAAGATTAAATAAAAATTTCTTTAAAAAAAATCAAACAATTGATCTAAAAAAGTTTTGTGGCCTTAAAATGCTCTTAAACTCGTCTCTCGACTGGTTCATATTTCCAAGAATCGGACTGGTAATGTGCTTCAGAAATCCACTTAGTACACTAAATTAAACCCGGAACAACTTTAAAAAATAGTTCCAAATAAATTGTTGAAAACTTCCTTTGCTTTCTATTTTTATTCACGCTTGAGAGCATTCACTGTACTGCCATAAATAAAAGCTTAAACAGCTTTTAATAAAAGCAAGAGATTTGCATCCTACCCCTTGGCCATAAGAATTTGCACAATTATTTATGAGATAAAGTTTTTAATTTGTTGCAGAGGGAAAGATTTTTATTACAAAAAAATAGTATTTCATTTTCCGAGTTAGGAATCCAAACCAAACACCACCGAAACCAATCCCTCACAAACAAAATAATATTTGCATGCGAAATTGTATTTGTGGCTGGCTATATAGCCTGGGGTTAGCTGTTAGCCTGGTCAAAACGCTACGCTTCAGTTAACAAACTTGCCGCATAATGAAAAACTTTTTAAATAAATTTTCGCGATATTCTTATGGCCTTGCATGTAATAAATAACGAATTTTTAACGAAAATTCACAAATCTTACAAAAGAAAATCTAACAAATTTATATTAGGTTCCTCCAACGGCCTAAGGAACAATTTTCTTCAATTGGTTTATGAGCACTCTAAATTGTTGTTGTGACTACTTCAATGATAAACAAGTTGTCCAAGAAAAAAAATAAAATAAAATTTATAAAACTTTAATGGTCTGCTCAGAGGTTATCAGCGGTAGCTTATCAGAGACTGGCACGCATTGGAGCTGGCTGCACTTTTGCTTGGGACAATAATAGTTTGGATTTGTATGGGACTGCTGCTTGTTGATAGCTCTTATCAGTGGAATTAAGACACACGGTAGTCCCTCCCTTACAGATACGGGACGCAATAACATAAAAATAAAAATCAGCAGTTGCTGCAAACAAGAACATTTGTTTTCCAACAAGTTTTTTATGTGAAATTAAATATGCAAAAACAAACAACAACATATGGCCAACATTACTTTACGAGTGCCCCAGGGCCTATCACATGCAATTCCACTTGACAACAAACAGAAAATGATATTAAGCGAAAGTTTAGTTGCTCACAGCGCACTATGAATACCCTGTAAAAAAGAGCCAAGCTATGCTATGAAAATTTTGGCGAGAATGCATAATTTCTGGAAGTAATCTTATTTTATTTTTTAGGCGATTAATCTTTTTATGCAGCTTTTTGGCAAGTATTCTTTTTTAAGAACAAAAATATAAATTATATTTATTATATAAACAACTACTGAGCCCGGCAGACGTTGTCCTGCCCAAACTTTTTGAATACTCTTAAAGTGAATAAACATCGTAAGTTTCTCTAGTTAGCTTATCTGGAAAAAGATAAGATTTTTAGATTAGTTAGCAGTCCTAATGCTTCATTAGCCATCGCAAAGCGTAGATCTTCAACATGAATTAAAGCTTCTTTGTAAACTTCCGGCGTAAATTCCATTCCTGGATTACATTTTGCTTGATGTACTCGACACAAAATATCTTCTGATAAATAATCTTAATATTTTATCCACAAAACAGGTGAATTTAATGGAAAACATGTTACCAAAATAATCGCAAATAAAACACGTATTTGATATGGATAAACAGTAACAGCAGCATCTGGTAAAGTTTGATCCCAGTGCAAATAATTTTTCCTACAAATTCAATTTTTGACATGCCTCTCGATACGTTGCACACAATACCAAATTCTCAAATGGTGTTGGACCTCGAATATTGATTAACAACAATACCAGTTTTTCTATATATGGCAATATACTCACAAAAATGCGTATATCTCACGAATCAATACACACAAACACATCGCAATAGGGTAAAAACCTCCATATTGACAACCTCTAACACACGCAAAAATCAGATTTGAAATTCATCGACGCGTTCATGAGAACTTACGTAACACTTAAAACATAAGTTTCTTTTATATATATTGATTAGTTTATGGGTTTTCTAATCTTCTTAAAAATCATTTTTTTTGGCAAATATGAGACGAAATAACCTATTTTTAATTTCTAAAAAAATGTATTTATTTTTATGCAGTTCCCTATAACGAACTCGTTTACGAAAATGTTTTCCATATTTCGAATTATTTTTTAAGAAATTACACTTTTTTTAATTTTTTTTTAAATGTTATCTTTTACTTGTGTTGGTAGTAAAATAGAACGCTAAACACCCGAAAATTATGTCAAAAAATATTTGGCATAGAACAAATTTCAAAATTTTTCAAAAAATCAATTTTTCGAAATTAAAAATAAACAACGTATCTTTACACAAAAGCAAATATTTTAGGTTGTGCTGTTTTAATCCTTTTTTTTCTAAACTGTATCGCTTATATTTGAAACATAATTTTGTCAAATATATGGTTTGGTCATTATTTATTCATTTATGTGAAATTTTTTGTAATTTTAAGCAAATTTTTGTGAAAAATAATAATTTGAAACAAAATTTAAAAAATATTAACTCAATATTATGCAGTTTTATTCATGGTTCGTAAAATTCCACCAATTACGAAAAAAAAAGAGTGATTGTTTATTAAAATCGAAGAAAAAATGTGGAAAAAACAAGAATTTTTGTAAAAAGTGAAAAATGTAAATTTGTTTTAAAAACTAAAAGTTTTAAATGAATAATTCGTTTATCTTTTATCCTTCTCAAATATACCTTTTGTATTGTGAATAACATTTTGAAGATATATTTCAAAAATTATTAATTTCTAAGAAAAAGTTAGTTGATTTATTTATTTTAATGCATATTATCATTATCATTTTAACGATTTTCTGTTTAAATAATTTTTTATCGTCGAAATAATTTTAGGATAGGTTGACTGTGATTTGTTTTGATTAAGTTAGTTGTATTATTCTTATGAATCAAATATGTAAATCTTCATAATAATTTTTTTTTGTTTTTTATTTTTTTGCAAATGACCTTTTTTTATGTGCATATAACCGGTTTTACTGATTTTTGTAATATGCAAATAAGTGACGTTTATAAAAATAAATAAAACATTTCTGTTTTTATTATTACGGTTAAGCGAAAGTTGTCATGCAAATACCCGCGATTTTTTGTAAATATAAATAATATTTTGATTGCAAATTGCCTAATTATATTTAGCAACTGTTTATTATTGTAACAAAATTTTAAAAAAAATTTAATTTTTTATAAACATTTTTTATGCCAATTGTGATGTATATTATAAAATTTTTTTTTAGTTTAATATTTATTTAATTATATATTTTTAATGCGCTAAATTGTGCAAACAATAAAAAAATTAACTTTCTCTTTTTATTATAAAAAACTAATACCAAAATTACCATTTATTTTTAGACAAAGTAATTTAAAATTATTATTTTTTGCAAACTATGCCAAAAACTATGGGATTTTAAACTAATGAAACAAATTTTTTTTGTTTCAATTAAGCAGATCTGGGCCAATAATGATTTGGAACAAAGTTAGGAAAATATTACGATACGATAGTATTGTTTTTATTTCCCTAGTTTACACAAAAAATTAACCTTCGTGCAAAAACACGAAATCACGATGGTTCTACAGCATCTACAGCTCCAATTTGATTTTGAAGACCTTAGGCTTAAAAGTTCATTAAAGAATTCTCTTAATTCAAATCATAAAAAAAAATGTATAATTTAAAATAAAATTTTTAAGCTTTTGTTAAAGTAGGTTTATTTTATTTTTATTTTTAACTACGCTTTTATAGAAATACTGCCTCCTCGTGACAAGGGCGCGCGCAGAATTTTTTGGCACTAGGGGCAAGTCAAGTATATTAAAAAAAAGTCAAGTATATTGAAAATAATTCTTTATTCACGACGTACATTGAATTGAGATCATTATAAACTATCACACGACGGCATTATGTTTGATTCTATCTTACGTTAATACATATGCTATATTTAAAGCTGCGATTCTAAAAAACAAAACGCCAAAATATTAAAAGTTTGGTTATTTAAGAATTTTAGGTTCATGACAAAAATACCACTAGGGGCCAATGCCCCTACTGGCCCCTCCCTGCGGGCGCCCATGTCTCGAAAGACTAGCATTACGCCCAAAACTGTGTGCACCATAGACATTTTTTGTCCTTTAATTTTATCATACACAAGAGAATATGTAACGTGGAGTAATGTACTCTCTACAGAGTATTATTGCCGGCAATTCCACTTTAAATTGTTTCTAGATGAAATTTATTAGGCATTTCAAGGTCACAAATAAAAATTACTTCACTTAAACTAACATCGCATGTTGCAAATATGTATATGCTAATTTAATTTAATTTTCAGTGCGATGATAAAATATTTGCAACAAATCTTTGAAAGAAATTATTACCAAATAGTATTTTGAGCAAATATTAAATTCGTTGCAGTGTTGTCTATTTTAATATTTGGACAAACATTTTATTTGCTCATGAAGAAAATCAGCTAAGAAAATTCGTATAATTTTTATATGCGACACTTAATATTTAGAAAAATATTTGGACACTGTTTAATGTTTGAGCAAATATTATGCAATATTTTGAAAAATATTTGAACAGTGTGTACTGTTTAAGCAAATATTTTGAGCAAAAGAAATATTTGCTCACCATTTATTAGTTGTTTGCCAAAGAACCGTTTTGAAGAAATTTTTTCGAAAATATTTGACGCATATAAAAATTATACTAATTTTCGTAGCTGATTTTATTCATGAGCAAACACTTTCTATATTTACCCAAAAAAATTCTTCAATAAATGCAGCCAATAATTATTGCTTTGATCATAGCTTAAGGCAATAGAGGAGCGTCTGAAAGCACTTACATTTTTTTCCCTTAAATAACTCTAACAAACTGCATAATTTTGACTTAAA